>JADRCH010000004.1:32558724-32749665 GCA_019843965.1 Rhynchomys soricoides | reverse complement strand
ACACACACACACACACACACACACACACACACACACACACACACACATTGGAGGATAGACAATAGACAGAGAAAGGGACAGAGAGGGAAACAGAAAGAGCCAAAAGGAGAGCCAAAGAGAGAGCACAGTGAGAGAGAGAGAGAGAGAGAGAGAGAAAATTATGAATTAAAACAATGTAGGGAAGTGGTATCACAATCTGTAATTTAACACTTGTGAGGCTGAGTCAGAGGATCAACTTAAATTAAGTTTTGCAACATAGTGAGTTTGAGACTACCCTATACTTTATAAGTCCTTACATCAATGACAACAACATCCTACAACCAAACAATAAGCAATATTTCCTGGAATGGCAGTCTTTCAAGATCAAGTGCAATAATTCAATTAGATAGGATAAAAATTCTCCATAGAAAAAGCAAGTCTGAATATCTTTTACATTTTTTCTTGAATTTAAGTAGAGTGTTTAATTAGCATGACCCAAAGTTAAAAGTTATTATTATTAAAGGAAATAAACACATCTATATGAAATAACTTCAGCTATTTATCAATGTGTCCCTTTAATTTGGGATGAAATAAGTGGGTATCATGCACTGGAATAAGATGGGAGTCAATTTCTTTGATCAATAAAAAAATGTTTTGATAGTGACAATTTGAAAGAAATAAGCTTATGTAAATTACTTAGTTTATTTGTTTATTATTCTTAATGTTTTTTATTTATTTCTTTTGAGACCTGACTTCACTGTGCAGCCCAGTTCAACCACAACTCCTGTAATATTCTTTCTTCACATCCTATGGCGTTTCAGGGTTACATGTGTAAGCTCCCACTCCCAGTTCATCAGATGTATTTTAAAATCTATATGGATTGTGTAGAGAATAATCAAGCAAATCAACAATGAGCACTCTTTATTTATATACTCGTAATCTTCTTACCAGCTCTATTGCCAGTAGAGGACTGAATCGTTATTTGTACTTGATTATACAATGCACGTCTCATCATAAAGTTCTGTAGTTAAAAGGCTTTAGTGTCTTCAGTGTAGAAAGTGCACTGTAATGGAGACAGCCGTGTCTAAGTAATACTCCTGAGTGCATCTCCCTCCCTCTCTGCTGCTGACTTTCTCTCTCTTTGTCTTCCTCCTCTCTGGACTTCAGACCATATTCATTCTCTATAAAATACTGCAGGAACAACATGCCCTTGTGTTCACACTTTTCTTTTTGCCTTGAATCCTACATTAAATGAATCATTCTGTATCTAAGGTGCATTAATCACTGTCTACGGAAATCACTGACATGTAGTCTGAATTATTTTAAACATCTTTCTGAATCTGTTAGCACTGCCTGTCTGAATTCTAAAGAGACTGTATACAGATTTATTCATCCTTACAACTCTTCCTTAAGCACAATCAAAAATATATTAATCCTGGTTGAACAAAGGCTAGTGAGCTACATGATTATTTCTTCTTCTAATTGAAATTGGAGAGATCTTCTATGCGCTCTATTTTGGTTATGGTTTTCCCTCCCAAAAGTCTGCCCAAACCCTGCCATTGACCACCCACTAAAATACATACTTTTTCTTTGTTTATCTTACTGGAAAATAAGAAGCATCTATTTAATAATGTTATTATAAAATATTGCAAACAAAAATAAGAAAAAGTAGGACAAAGCAGACAGAAAAACAGAATGTAAAAACCCATAACAAAAATCACAGAGATGCTGTGACACATACTTTAGTACAAACAGAAAACCTATAAAAACAAAATCAGAGGCTTTAATTTATAAGTAAAAGATGTTTAAAGTTAAAAAAAATAATTACCCAGACAATGCATTGTGAGACAAAAATAATCCTTCAAAAATTACCACTGGATATATTTGGTTTTATCTGCCTACCTCTGGGCATGGGGCTGCCCTCAAGTGTTGTTTATATACCCAGTTAAACATTAAGGGGGAAACTAATTTTTTCTTTGTGATTTTTGTGACTGTTTACCAGTATGAAATAGTTTCTGGGTTAGGGATGGGGGTTATATGTGCCTGTGCTTATGCTTGCGTGCATGAGCAGGCTTTGTGTTTCTTTTATTGGTGACCTACATTAGTATGACCATATATTAGTGGGAATACATGTTAAAGTATAATATTAAAAGTAAAATATTTAATATTTTAATTTTATTTAATATTTAAAGTAAATATTAGTACATAATATAAAAGTAAAAATAAGAAATATTGTAAAGTAAACAATTTTAAACTAATGAATTAGAATTCTTATTACAAGTCTAATGATGATATCAGACTACTAAGAGATTCAATGCAATTATTTTTTTATATTTCCTTTGCTTATTCTGATGTATTCATGTTTTTGTCAAAGACATTTTATAGTTACACCTGCTTGGTTTTTGTGTTTTAAAAATGTTTCATAAAAAAGTTTTAAAGCTCTTGAATAAACCTGACTTTATCAGCACCCAAAGTAAAGTGGTTGAAGTAATTGAGACAGTGTCTGCATGCAAGGTAAACCGTTATGACTGACAACCTTAATTTGTCCAGAAAATATGATGTGGATGAAAAGGTACTAAACTAAATGGCTTGTCAATGTGACACTAACAAATTTCCTGGTCAGTTTCAGTTCAGGGGCCTTTCAGCATTGTGTCTAAAGTGTGTGGTAAAGAAATTTTTATCCAGCAACATGGCTGCTCTGACAAGAGATCACAACCAAAGACCTTCTAGGTCTATGTGTTCTGATCGGAATACAGATATACCCTGAGTACATGCTTGGATCCTAAACATTGTAGATAAGGTAGTTTGTAGAAGGAAGCAGCCATGTTTGAAAGTGATATCTAATTGGAGGGCACTTAGTTCAGTTCAGGCAGTTCAGTTAAATGGATTAGTTTGATGCAGTTAGTTAGGAATCAGGGCAGTGAGTGCAATGCAGTGGAGTTGAGTTCAGTGTAGTCCATTTGCACAGTTCAGTGCATGTTAGCAGAGGCAGTTGAAGCCAAAGAATATTGAGGCAAAGCAGAAAAATTCAATGAAATCCCAGAGAAGCCCAATTGAATAAGTCTGCTTGGAGAGGAGTTTAAGCCAGAACAGCTGGGTTGAAACAGACAGCCAGAGTTCAGAAAGAACTTGAAAGGGTGAGTCTCTAAGATGACAATTATATCTGGTGAAAAAATAGATACATGATTGGTGAAGAAGAGACACTACCAACATTACAGAAAGCAGAGGATATCTGACAGAAATTTCACAGAGGACAGGAGACATCCGACAAAGCCACAAAGGAGAAATTTGCCTGGGAATGTCTCCACAGGAAGCATCACTTCTTTGAGTTAAGCTGGGACACCCAGACAAACTTGAGAGATTTCAAAGTAGTGAGACCTTGAGCCCAGAGTAAGGAATGAGACAAGAACCTCTGAGACAGTCAATCGAAGTAAGCCACTACAAAAGACTATTTTAATTATACAGATGTATTTTTTCCTCCATTAATAAATGGAAATCTCTATGTCAGAATCTTTGAGGGCAAGTGATAGAAACATTAAGACACGAGACCATCCACAGATCTTCAAAATTCTAGACCCAGAATTGTTCCTGTCTAAAGGAAATGCAGGGACAAAATGGAGCAGAGACTGAAGGAAAGACCATCCAGTGATCACCCCAACTTGGGATCCATCTCAAGCACAGGCACCAAACCCTAACACTATTAATGATGCCATGTTGTGCTTGCAGTAGGAGCCTAGCATGGCTGTCCTCTGAGGGGCTCTATCAGCAGCTGACTGAGACAGATGCAAATACTTGCAGCCTATTGTGGTTCTGCATATCTCCTCTATTCTGGGGTGTGGGACAAGCTGCTTGGCAGATGGAACGTGGAGCTCTAGACTATGTTTACCCTGTGCTGTTGGGTTATGGGCTTTAGAAAAGCATGGAAACACAGTTCAGGGGCTGGAAAATGCAGACTATGATGTAGTTGACTGAAGCTGGCGTTTCCAAGCTCCCAGGCAGCCAGTTGCCACTGGAAAAACTGCACAGTGAATAAATACTTTGGAATCCTGTTAAAATCTAAGATCTTAAACATTTTCAAAGATCAATAGTAACTTGCATAATTCACTCACCCTATATGAGGCAGATGTTAAACAAAACAGGATTAACCCCCAAGACAGGAAAGATTTAGCAGCAGATGTACTGGAAGCAGGCTCTCAATTATAATGGCTGACATGGTGGCAAGAAGAAGCTGCAGTTATGGAAAATTATTGTTAGGTGAACATCAATTTACTTTTTAAGACAGAAGATGCAATCTGATTACTCTATTATTATACAGTGAACTTTATTAGCTTTAGGAGCCTGGGATAAGATAGAAGAAGAAGACAAAAAGGTCTATTTCATTTACAAATATATTGCAAGGCCTGCGAAAGAATTTTACTGACTTCTTTCGTAGCTTGATGTCCACTACAAATAGGGCAATATCAGATCCAGATATGCAACAGGCACTAATTGAGCATTTGGCTTTCAAAAATGTAAATGCAAAGTGTAAAATATTCTTAGAACTTTAAAAGTCTCATAAGTACTCATGGATGAATGGATTAGGACTCTGCTGATAATGACCTTAATGATTTTGTAATTGTCAGGCAATGACCAATAATCCTAAATAACAACTCTATAAGAGGGGTTAACTCATCATCCTGTAACAAGCAACATGAGCCAGGTGCTTTCTATCAGCAATTCACAGAACAACAAGAGAAAATTAAACTAGGTATTGGAGATCTAATACGTGCTACAGAAAGAAGCAGTGTCCTTGACTTAATCATAAGTAAAAACTCACAGTATCACCAATAATTTCATGCTATAAAATACTCAATGGAGTTCATGGGTCTCTTCCCATCAAAATAGTAGGAATGGTTTTAGGAAGAAGTATCCTAACATCTAAAGGATTAATTGTGCATCCAAGAATTATAGATGAGGATTTCAAAGAAGAGATTGAAATCATAGCTTATGTAAAGAAAAATATGCACTTGACAGTGGAAGATAGAATTGCTCATCTTTTACTGTTTCCATATGGTGGACAAAAACGTTACAATAGAAAGGACAGGAGCATTTGGAATTACTGGAAGAGGCTTTTTGACAAACTTTTGTCAATGACCAGAGAGCAAAATTAAAATTGTAATTAAATGGTATTAAAATTGAAAGTCTGGTTGACACAGGAGTTTATGTACCTATAATCTCATGAGAATCTGAGAATCTACAGTGACAACTTCAGAAGGTATCTACACAGTTGGTAGGAACTAGAACATTATCCCAAGTAAAACAAAGTACATGACATATTAAATATGCGGAACCACAAGGTCACATAGGAAGATTAAAGGCTTATGTGGTAGATATAGGCATAAACCTATGTGGAAGATAGCTCTTAAAATAAGGGGGAGTTTGGATTAATATTCCTTCAATCTCAAATGGATACCTATTTTAACTGACACTGAATATTAATATTTTATGTAATGTGGATTGATTATTTCTGTGTTGAAATGAGTGAGAAGCTCTGCTGCTGTGTAGCCAGTCATTGAATGCTAAGGCTTAAGGGTCTGGTTTATGTGTGGATGCATAAAGATCTAATTGTACCTTGATAAACAGAAAGAAGGAATAATATTAACTGAAAGACACTAGATTGTAGAAAAAACTGCTAAATTAGAACAACCCATATATTTTAAAGATGTTTTAATATTAGAAATGAAGTCAGGGGATGTGTTACACTGTAGAAGTGATTTGGTCTATATTGCCACAGGTGATTAAAGACTATGGGTTCCATCAATATGAACAAAGATACAGTCTGAGGACAGATTGGAAAACCTCAATGATGAAATGGACGTTTGCCAAAGGACATATGATCAGGACTGTAGTTATGAAGAATCATCTCATCAACTGATCTTTACAAGGACATTTAGACTGTTAAGTTTGTGGGGCTGATAAATGTTTCTATTGTAAAATTTAAATTGTGTACCATTTTTAGCTTACACAGAAAGGGGGAAGATGTAGAAGAATTTTAATCCAGCAACATGGCTCCTCATTTAGTTCAGTTGAGTGGAGTTGAGTTTTGTGTAATCAATTGGGAGTTAGGCCAGTGAGTTCAGTACAGCGGAGTTAAGTTCAATGCAGGCTAGTAGGGGCAGTTGAAGTCAGATAATATGAAGGCAACAGGATGTTCCGGTTACTTTGAGGCTAAGAAGAGCAATTCAGTGAAAAGCTCAGAGAAATCAGACTGAATCAGTCAGCTTGGAGAGTAGCTTGAACCAGAACAGCTGAGTTGAACCAGCCAGTCAGAGTTTAGAAGGAACTTGAAATGGTGAGCTTATTCAGCACCGAGCTGTAGAGATGATAATTACATCAGAGAAATAAAAGTTATTTTTTCACATTACATACATTTATCAGTAGTAGGCACTTACTTTCCACATATCCAGGGCAACCAAGGCAATATCAGTAACCTATAATGTTTTGGCAGTATCTTTCCCACTCCTCACCAAAAAGTCAAAATAGTACTTCTGAGATTGTATTAGTATATACTAATTTTATTTTAGTGTATACATACAGAAGAGAGAGAGATTCATGTTGTGCCAATTAATAAAAAGTGAGGCCATCAATTTGAAAGAAAGTAAGGCAGGTAAAAGGGAAGGTTAGGAAGGAGAACAGGGAAGAGGTAAATAGTATAATTAGTTTAATATTTTAAAAAATCAAGAGACATAATTAAAAACCAAAACATCAAATTATATTTTATAGTCCATCGATATGATATCTCTGCAGCAAAAATGCTTAATATCAACACCAAAGACCTGAGCTTGAATCCTAAGAGCACTTACTTTTTCAGGCTGTACTCTGACTTCTATATTTGCCTGGAGGTGTCTGTAAACACAAATACACACACACACACACACACACACACACACACATACTTAATAATTAAATATAAGAAAGTAAACCAATGTAATAAATATAAAAATTCAATAACATTTTAAAATTTATGTTAGAACTGTATTTGAAATAAAAACCACTCCCTTGTCTTACTCTCAGTGTATTTATGATTAGCTCCTTTGTTAGTTAAATATTGCAATATATATTTTTTAATTTCCTTTGAGTTCTGCTTTTGTGAAGAATTTCACATGTGTGAATGTGGATATATTCATGAAAATACATTTGTATGATGCTTTTGTGTTTAAGAAATAAATGTATGTCATTGTAAATGCATAAGATTTCAGCAAAATAGATACAACTTTATGCTTTTGTCTATGAAAAGAATATGTTTATAAGAGAGGATATTAAACATTTATGTTATATCATTTATTTCTTTTAAAGACATTTTAACTTCATGTAGTTTTTAATATTTCGGTCTATGAATGTTTTGCACCTGAGCTTGTGAACCATATGAATACCTGATGGCACATCTGTGAGAAATGTGAACTGAGTTCCCATCAACTGAATGAGACTAATTTTCAATTACCTTAAGCAAACATATGGGTGCTGGAAACTGAACTCAGTTCTTCCATGACAGTAATAAGTGTTATTACCCATTATGCTATCTCCCCAGTTCCCTACATCATTTATTCTTAAGTGGAAAGCTTTATTCTGAATCAACAAAGAAAAATATTATAGCACATTTTGAGTTATATTAGTTAATAAAGTAAAAATTACTTGATGTGCTTTTAGTTATAAAAATGTCATCATATGAAAAATGGTTATATTTTAGAAAAATCCAAGCAAACTGTCTTCATAGAAAACAATCTATTATAGTATGTTGTTAACAAAACTATTTAAGTATAACAATAAAGAACAACTTTAATTAAAGGTCAAAAATATAGCAAGAAGGTAATATACTGAGTTCTAAAGCAAATATCATATAAATGTGGATTTTGAACTATGTTTTGAGGAATTAAGCAGACTTCTACATATAAGAGATAAAGCTATCAAAATAGCATTTCAGGGCAGTTTGGAAACTATTCTTTTATATAGCCAATTTATATTTATCTCCTGATAGTATACTTTACTATTCTTTCCTGTAAACATGATGTATTAGTTTATCAAATGAAATCTAATTATTTTCATATATAGTGTAGTAAAGAAACCATAAATTTATACTCCAATTCCTCATACCTATTTCTTTACCAAGTTAGTATATTAGAGAATAATAACCACTATAATTTCTGAAAGTATACGGTCTTGACTTTAGTTTCCTATAACATAAACTTCAATTTCTACTTGAATATTATTAGAAGTTAATCCCTTTTTCCTCATTGCATGTGTGACCCTGTATCTTCATGTTTGAACACCTGGAATGGAGTTCGTGGTGTTGATTCTGAAGGCTGAAAGACCATTAGAATGTAGAACCTTGCTGAAGGAAGAGGGTGATTGGGGATGAGCCTTGAAGTTTTTACAGCCCAGCCCCTACTTTTTAGCCTTCCTCAGGTTCCTGATTATAAATGTTAACACATGTTTCTGACCTGTGTCCTTACTAACATACTAAACTGTGTTCCAAAAAAGGAATGAACAAAAGTAAATGTTTCTTCCTCAAGTAGTTTTTGCTCATTGTTTTGCCAAAACAGCAAGAAAAGTAGGTGATCTTATGAAGTTATCCAACGTTGCTGTGAGTGCATTAGGGCACTAGTCAGAGTCCATTAGACAGCACTTCGTAATACTCTACTCCATCTTCCAGCTCTCACCCTCTTTCCAAATGATCTTCATTGACATTTCCTAATCATTGTTGTGTTGAAAAAGATATTGATGTTCTGATTAAGGCATCATTCAGTCTTTTAGTCTAAGCAATTTGACCAGCTATTCATTTCATTGTAGTCTGCTACCCACTGCAAAAAGAAACTTCTCTGACAAAAAGGTTGATGGAAGGTCAAATCTATGAATATAAACACAAACACTTTGAAGTGACTTTGGCAACACAGCCACTTAGCAAACTAGTAGCTCTATGCTTTACACTTGGCCTTACAACTTGTTCATGGGCTACTTTTGTTTCATATACACATAGAAGTACAGAAATAAGGGTTAAGTGGTAAATAGATAATGTGGACTATAGGGTTAAAATTTTAAGCTGAAAAATGTAAAATTATTGTTCAAAGAATACAGGTCATATTTAGAGCAAGGGTGTGGGGTAATGGACCATGAGAGGAAGCCTGGTCCTTGGTTTTCCAAATTGTTCATTCTCATGGTGGAAAGTGGATGCATAAAACCATACCCCACTTCTCAGGGTGGGCCTGAAATTAAATACATTTTGCAAGGAGAAATGTCTGGGAAGGGAATTTTATTGGAAATGTCCCCTGTGTCTCTAGGTACCTCATTAGAATAGAGATCTCTGTCTTGAATCTACATGACCATAGTTCATGTCTCTTTTCCTTTTGTCTTGGTCTGAGATGCTAGGGATGGCTCATCAACATATGAAAGGGGATGTTGCCCTTATGTGACTGATGGCCACAAATGTATGGGGAGTTGGGGGAGGGCTCTGACTATGTATCTGGGGCCTGGTTCCAGGAGCAGGCAAAGCTCCTACTGTCCTTCCAGTGTCTTTGGGGCGTCAAGTCCTTAGCTCAACTGAGGACCAGCATCTTCTCACAGATCACTGCCCCACACAAGGAGACTAAATCAAAGGATAGTTTTGGTACAAAAAGAGAGGGTTGATGAAGTATATTTTAGCAAAGAGATAACTGGGCAAACTACATAGAGAGGGTATAGTAAATGTGGGTTTGGATGTATACAGAGAGAAGACAAAGCTAAAGAGCTTACTGATTTTGAGTTTTGGAAGCTAGAAGAAAGCTGGTGTTCTTCTATAAATAGATAGTGATAGGTGATGGGTGATAGGTGAATTTTCTTTTTAGGTTGTGTTGAGAGTGAGGGATTTCTTGACAACCAGTGAACAAGTTATGGGGAAATATCTGGAACTGTTAATGTACATAACATGAGCATGTCGGTGAGATTTGGAGCTGTAGGAATAGGTAAGAATTCAAGAAGAAATGGGGTGTGGAGAAGGGATCAGCATGGGAAATCCTAGACATTAAAATTAGAGAATTCCAGTCTTATGTTTTCTTCATTTCCTCCTTCGCCATAATTTCCCAAGAGATATGAAAGATAAACAGTGTTTGCGTTATAAATTCTATGTGAATCATCTACCATCTTACTTTACAATATGTATTGTGTCATGTACTGACAGTTCTGGCTCACTTATAATTGCTGTCTCAGTGTCAATTCTAGAGTACTTGGATGACAACTCAAATTGAACATATCCAGAACCTAATTCTGATCTGTCCTCAACATGACTTTCTCAGTATTACTAAAAGCACTACTCTTTGCTGTGTGTCTCAGCTAACATACTGACAGTTATCTTGTCATGTTTCTAGCCATTTCAGCCATGAGTATTGGTCTGCTTTTGTTATTGATTCAACATCCAAGCTGTCAACTCAATCATGCTAATGATTGTTTCCAGATCTGCAGCCATAATGTGTTTTGAATTCATCCTTTGCAATTCTTGTAGTGGATATCATTTCATCTCAATGTTATCTCATCCTTGTCAACATAGCTCAGTACATTTATTCTTCAGACTCTTTGGATTTTCTGATACATTTTCAGGGGAACTGTTTCCCCCACATCTTTGCATGACTCTTGCCCTAATTTAACTCAGGTTTCTCCTCTAAGAAACTTTAGAAAGGATGAATATAATTACTGTGGTACTTTATGGCTCATCCTAATAATTTTTTAAACCTTATCACTTTTATTTTATGACAAAGTACTAATATTTTATTATTCATCTATTTATGTTTTCATCTGTTCATTATTTACCTCTGTCATTGGTATTTAAGTCATATAATAACAATCCCTCTTTATTTTACAGTTCTTTATGTGAAGACCTTAAAATACTGTGATGAATGAATGAACAAATGGTTGGGGTATATAAAAGATTTAGCAATGCAAGTGTTTCATTTCAGACTCATCTCTGCCTCAAACAGAACTATTGGAATAAATGAAGAGAAAATATTTAAAGATAGAGAAAAGTGAAACCCAAAGCATTCTGTGGTTACTTCTACTAAGGATCTCACATATTTGTCTGTGAAAAGCCTGTGTTTTCTATCTGAGCAATCATGTTTCAGTTCTTGCCTTTATGTTTGTCTTAAGAATCTTTGAAAAGTGCAACCAGACTGCCTTCTTCCAGAAGGTTTTCTTTTCTCGTGCTGAATGTAGGACTTTTATATTTAGAAGCACAAACTCTTTCCTAATTATATACAACCTACTGTTCTAAATTCTGCATTACACTTAGCAGTTTAGTGCTGTGAGCTTTTCTTGGTACCAATTTTGGTGTCAGAAATTTGACATTTAGATTGCTTTTGAAAACCAATGGCAAAGTGGAATTCATACTGAATAAACCATACCTTTACTTCATAGCTTCTTTCTCATTGCCTTTTCATTTATGTACAATGATATATCTGTAGGGTCACAGAGCCAATTACAGTACTCATCTGGATTTATAAATTCAGAGGAAATGTTTATAATTCTCAGTGGGATAATTTTGCTAATTGTTTTCCTCCAAACAAGGATGGCTATAATGCAATTTGCTTAGTGCATTAAACATCTGTAAATGACTCAAATATTTTTTAAGATCCTGTATTGTATAGGAATACAGTAAGAGGAATATCAGCATACTAAGTAATTTGGGTATTATCATTGGATGGATGTCTTTTCTTCTCAAGCCATTGTCATTCAACATTTTGTCAGTCATAGTAGTCTCAGCTGACACATGTGGTCTCTTAGAATTTTCAGAACAGTATCAAAGGCCTTCTGGATTTTAGATTCCCCATTGAAACATCAGGTGTTCTAATCAATTTGTCTTTCTATGTTACTTGGTCTTTTTCCCTTGTAGCTTTTACAATTCTTTCTCTGTTCTGTACATTTAGTGATTTGATTACTAAGTTCTATGGGGAATTTCTTTTGTCATTTTAACTTGGTGTTCTTTATAATTCTTGTACTTTTATAGATATTCCTTCATTACATAAGGGAAATTTTCTTTTATGATTTTCACTGAAAGTATTTTCTATGGCTCCAACCTGGGCTTCCCTTCCTCTCTTCATACTATTCATAGAATTTGTCTTTTTATAGTGTCCCACATTTCCTGAAAATTTGTTCTTTAATATATGTATTTCATATGTATAATACATATAACATGTAATATATATATACATATGCTTCAATTTATTTAAATATGTACACACATTTATTATATTTTTATAATAACTATTTTAAAAATTCATGCTTTCTGCTTCTGTTGTATTGCATTAGTCAGGGCCTAATGTATTAGGGTTTCAGGGCCTTAGTGGAGACAGAATATCCTGGATGTTATTAGTAGTATTTGTATATTAAATTTATTTATGTATTCACTTTACAACCCATTATTAGACCTTCCTCTCCTCCTAGAACCCATTCAAATATGTCCTATCCCAGTTTCCCTAGGGAGGGGAAGTCTGTCTTTGAATGTCAGCCCCAGTACACATTCCCATCCCACCCCCACCACCCCACCTCTCAGCCATTCCGTCCCCAACCCCCTACCATGCACATCAAGTTGTTGTGGGACTAGACACATTCTCTCCCACTGAGGCCAGAGAAGTCTGTCCATTTAGGGGTGTAAGATCCGCAGGCAATCAATCAAGTAGGCAACAGACTCAGGGACAGCCCCTGATCCAGTTGTTTGGGGGACCTGCATGAAGACCAAGCTGCTTGTCTGCTGCATATGTTCAGGGGACTTAGGTCCAGCCCCTGCTCCCTCTTTGGTTGGTGATTGAATCTCTGGGATCCCCAAAGGTTATAGGTTAGTTGACTCTGTCTGTTTTCTGTGGAGTCCATGTCCTCTTCAGGTCCCTCAGTCTTTCTCCCAAATCTTCTGTAAGACTCCCTGAGCTCCATCTACTGTCTAGGTGTGTACCTCTGCATCTCTTTCCCTTGGTGGTTGGGTAGAGCCTCTTGGAGGACAGTTATGTTAGATTCTTGTTTGCAATCATACATAGTATCAATACTAATGCCGGAGATGGCTTCTTGCCCATGGAATGGGTCTCAATTTGGAGCAGTCATTGGCTGGCTGTTCCCTCAGACTCTGCTCTACCTTTGTCCCTACACATTTTGTAGGCAGGGAACATTTTGGTTCGAAGGCTTTGTGGTCAGGTTGCTGTTCTTATCCTTTCACTGGGAGTCCTGCCTTGTTATAGGAAGAAGACACTTCAGGGTCCATATTGTGTTGTCTTCTGTGATTAGGGTGATTGTAATTAGCATTTTGGTCTTGTCTTTATTAAGGGGATTTTCTGGTTTGGTTTCTGTTTCCTTTTCTGGATTTTAAGAGCTTTTAGTGGCTAAGAATTTTCTTGTTCAGAGTGGTTCTGAGTCCCTGCCAGGTGTGACTACAGAGGATCCTGGGTAAAACTAAGTATTTCAACATGTATGAATGAGAGTGGGCTAGAGGGTGCTGAGAAAATCCACATAATGTAGGAAAGCTGGATCTGCCATGATGATTTGTGTCTCTACCTGGGATTTTCAGTGTATTTTCTGATAGACAGTAACTCAGGTGTTGGCAAATGAGACAAAAGAATAATATGAGGAAGAAAGACAGTAGAATATCTGCTTCCATGGGTTCTCAACCTTCCAGTTCTGTGACCCTTTCACACAGTTCCTCATTTTGTGGTGAATCATAACCATAAAATTATTCTGTTGCTATTTCACTATGGTGATTTTGCTACTGTTATGAATTGTAATGTAAATATCTGATAGGCTGATATGCAACTCCCATATTATAAATTAAGATCCATAGATTGACAACTTCTGGTTCAGACCTTTTGGAATGGCAACAGTAGAGAGAATTCAGCAGGTGGTCTGCTACCAAGTTGGAAACAAGCTTGAGGTATTAGAATTGTTGGATGGGAAGGAAGGTGAAAGTTGCTTACCTGTTTCCCTGGCTGATGTGGCCAGCAGGTTTCTAGGGAGAGAGAGCCTTGGGTGTTGGCAGGTTTGTTTTCAAATATTTTAAGGCCACCAGTAATTACTTATCAGCTACCTTGAATATTTTCCATGAAAATTTTATATGTTTATTCTCAGTTTTTTAAAAAGTGTCATATTGATGTTTTCTTTGTGAATGAAATAACAAATGCAATAATCACCAAATAATTTACATAACTAAAGAAGACAATTGTGAAACTACTTATATATGATATTTCATTAATAAGGTAGGAGATTTCACAGTAACTAATAATATTTTCTGTAGTCGCAATAAATTCAGTTCGACAGTTTATGGTCACATTTTCTATCAAACATATTATCTCAGTGCTAATAACTGTTTACATTCTCAGTTAATATGTCTCACGTCCAAATAGGCCAGACTTAGACTTTGATTACACTTTGATCTTTAATTCTTGTACCACAAGATTTTATTGGACCAAGTTTAGTTTAGATTACTGCCAAGCAAGTTTACTCAGTCTCTAAGGATAATATTTTGTATGTGTGTATTGGAGAACTTTAAAAATTAGATTTATATTTTTATGTGTATGAATTAAATATGTTGCTGGAGTCTGAAGAGATAGGAAGACAACATCTGAAACCTTAAACTGAAGTTGAAGATGGACATGAGACACGTTTTGTTGCTGCTGTTGTTCTGGGAAATGTACCCAGGACATCTCCAAGAGCAGTAAGTACTCTTTACCATTGCAGCATCTCTCCAGCCCTTGGAAAAAGGTTTTGAACTACATAGGCAGTGAGCTTTCAACAATGACATTAGTTTTTTTGTTTGTTTGTTTTTTTAATAGAACAAAAGTGTATTTGAAGAGAATGAGAAATTGCTATATCACTGATCATGTAATAAGTTTCCTTGTTTGGACTAAATTCAAATATAATAAAAAAATCAAATGTGGGAAATTTGAGAGTTAATTTTTGGCTTTAAAGATTGTGTTCTGTTTTTCCCAAACCACAAAGATTTCATTAAAATGACTTTACCTTGAGTATGCATCAGGAAGAAAGGATACAATCTGAGAGTTTGTCACTTACAAATGAAGATTAAGTATAATATTATCTTTGTTCTTTAATATTGTCTATAATTATTCAATAATGAAAGCAGTTCTCACTTTTAAAAGATATGAAATGGAACAGTTTTGTAATATCCACCTCACTTGTTTTTTATATTTAGAGACTTGACTTTTGCTCCAAGAAGTCACATAAACATAATAGCAGTTTGTACTTTAATATCAATTGATATCAAAAAGTCTGAAGAATTAAATAATACTAGTGTTAACTATATACAAGAAAATTTTCCACAGATATTTTAAACTTTTTAAAAAATGATATTCAATTTCCCAAGTTATTTCCTGAAAGTTGTGCATGCCTATGTGATAGAGCATTTTAAGAGCATGCCTTGCTCTTTAAGAGGACTTAGACTTAGTTACTATCGTCCACACTGACTTGTTCAGAACTGCCTATACCTGCAGTTTCAATAGACCCATACCCTCTGATCTCCACAGTTACCTATACTCAAATGCATACACACACGTAGACACACAAGCATATACAAAATTAAAGTAAAACAGAAAAAAAACAGGACCTTATATTTAATGAACACAGTTCGAAAATCCAAAATATAAAAACTAAATTATTCATTTTATAGTTGTGTTGCAGGGCAAATAAGATTTAATGTAAACCTAACATCATGAATTTTTCAGGCAAATGGATAACTAGAAAATAACATCCCAAGTGAGGTAACTCAGACCCAAAAGGACATGCATTTATACTCACTGATAACTGGACATTAGCCAAAAAGTACAGAATACCTAAGATACAACCCACAGACCCTAAGAAGTTAAACAAGAAGGAAGACCCAAGTAGGATGATTAAATCTCACTTCAAAGGGAGAACAACAAAATCAGGGAGAGGGAGGGAGGGATATGAGTGGGAGAGGGGTTGGGAAGGGGAAAAGGGAGACAGGATCAGGTGTGGGGGAGGGGAGACAGGAGAGAGTCCAGAGGGCCAGGAAAATGAATGGAAATATGCAGCTGCCAAGTACAGTGTATCAGGGAAACTTCTAGAATGTCCCAGTGATCTGGTATGGAGAAAATTCCCAGGACTCAATATGGGTGACTTTAGCTGAAATGCCCAACAGTGGCCGTATGCAACCTGAAGGGACCACCTCCAATAGTTAGACAAGTTCCCCAGTGGAGGGGCAGGGACACCAACCTACCTTCAAATTTTTCAACCCCAAATTGTTCATGCCCAAAAGAAATCAGGGACAAAAGTGGAGCAGAGACTGAAGGAATAACCAACCAGTCACAGCCCAAATTGGGATATATCCCAGTGGTGGGCACTAAACCCTGACACTATTACTGATGGTTTGTTCTGCTTGCAGACAGGAGCCTAGGATGGCTGTCCTCTAAGAGCCTGTACCAGCAGCTGACTGAGAGAGATACAACTATCCAAGCATTGGACCAAGGACAGGGACCTCTGTGGAAGAGTTAGAGGAAAGATTGAAGGAACTGAATGGGATAGCACCCCTCTAGGAAGACCAACAGTATTAACTAACCTAAACTCCTGGGAGCTCCCAGAGACTAAGCCAACAACCAAAGAGCATATACTGGCTAGTCCAAGGCCCAGGGCACATATGGAGCAGAGGGTTGCCTTGTCTGGACTCAGTGGGAGAGGATGTGTCTAATCCTGTAGAGACTTGAAGCTCCAGGGTTGAGGAATACCAGGGGTAGGGGTGGATCCTCTCAGAGCCAAAGGAGAGGGAGGATAAGAGGAAACATTCTGTGAGGAGACACAGGAAAGTAGGGCAGCATTTGGGATGTAAATAAATACAGTAATTAGTACAAAAATAAAGTGATATATTAGGCTACATAAAATGTGTTCTAGAACATTCTGTGTTTATTTATGGTGTGATAGAGAAGAGTAAAATACTGTTCGTCCTGTGAAATGATAAATGTGCAATTTATAGATTTTTCTATGGAACTAATACAACATAAAAAAGGTTTTCCAGTAAACCTTTTGTATCCTCATCTGGATGTCCTTTATCCAATCTTCTTCAGTGCAAACGATGAGCAAAGGAATTCAGGTGTTTTCTTGTCATGGTACCACCTGGTTGGATCCTATCCTTCATAGCCCATGCAACATCTGCTACACAGAATCTCTTTTCATGCTGTTTTCTTTTTTTGTAAGATATTAGCTATACTCTCTCTTGATGTTATGTGTGTTCAAAACACCAGTATAGAATAGGTTCACCTCTTCAATTCTAATGCATTAAAGTATTTTTAACAGTTTCATCATGGCAATCCACTTCCTTTATTTTATTCTTGTGTAGAAAAATATAGATTTTCCAAATACTATAATTTTAATTGTTCATAATTTAAATGTATAGTGTGATAATCAGAGACACATCCATGTGCATAAATACACACACACACACACACACACAGTGTATGCAATTATAAAATCAAGGAGACTAGAATTTCTATCTATTTAAATGTTTTGAATTTTTTGGATTAGCATAATAACTATACATATTTATGATTTTGTTATAATATTTCAATAAATATATTTGTGTTGCTCAAATCAGTGTGATTAATGTTTGTATTTTCCTAATTACTCTATAATTTAAGTCTTTGATCTTCTTTCTTACTTTTATGCATATGTATGCTATTCAGTTATCTCACTATTATACAAATAGTAGAATTATTCTCCGTTTCTGTACACAATATCAGCCTTTTCTTCCTGCCACTTTTTCTGCCCTGTCTGGTCTTCTATATTCTATACTCTTTTCAGACTGACCTCAGTAACATCTATGATGCTCAGTCATCAGCTCTGAACTCAGCTGGGACTAGACAAGCTCACATTTCTTGATGAAGCAGCACATTATTAGAAAAAAATTGACTGAAAGTATGAAATTGTATATGTCTGCTATCTATTCTCAGTTTTATTTCTGAGAGTTAAACTGAATTTCAAGAGTCTGAAGGACAGACTGCAACAACCAATAATGTGTTGATTGTTAGTTAATTGTTAGAGAAACTATAGAGATTAATCTATAATCAATTGCCTGTAGGCAGATGAGCAAATTGTTATGAAATAAAAGAAAAGATAATATCCACTTATTAGCAAATACATATCGTGTTCGTTCTTTTGTGACTGAGTTACCTCACGCAGGATGATATTTTCAAGTTCCATCCATTTGCCTGCAAATTTCATGAAGTCATTGTTTTTAATAGCTGAGTAGTATTTCATTGTGTAAGGGATAGGGAGTTTTCCAAAGGGGAGACCTGGAAAGGGGAAAACATTTGAAAAGTAAAAAAGTATCAGAAAAAAAAAAAAAACAGAAAAAATAAGTTTAAACTGGCAAACAATGAGAGAGATAATTAAAACAATGAAGATAACGGTTGCATTATGGAACAACAGTTAGGTTTTGGGATGCAGAAAGTGAAAATAGAGATTCTGAGTGCCCCTCATATTACAATATTCTTAGAAAAACATAGAGGCATAGAGCTAGCAAGTGTGTTTGTTTGTTGGTGTATTTTACGATAAAACTGAATCACAAAAGTTTATTTGTTTTTATTAGTATATCCTGACTTCCTAGAATTCTTGGTCCATAGCATATATTTTAATTTTTTTAATAGATAAATTGAGATCATCAAGTTTTCCAGAAATAAATTTAACCATTTTTAACATACAGTGATTGATTTCAAGTGTAAGATTGTTTTTAATATTGTCAGATTTATGAGAGGACAGTTAGGGAACTTCAGAAGGAGTTGTAAGATGTAGCTCTTTCATTTCTGGTTTTGACATTATTTTAGTTATTTTGGGGGCTTCCTCAACAAGGCTATTATCCTGAGCTAAAAATTGAAATAACACCAATGGAAATGGGAACCAGAGGATCATTTCTTGTTAAGATCACTTAAAGGGAAGCCACCAAGGGAAGAACTAACTGAAGAGACGCCTACGAATATGGTAATCATCCCAGTTCACAGCTACTCCCTATATGACAAAATAGTGTGACAAAATTTAAACTATTAATCATGTTTGATTCTAAAATTTGCAGGCCTTATTTTGCTTACTTTGTTTGCCTATATTTTTATAAAGCATCTCAGATTATTCAATTTTATTGACATTATTTCTTATTTAAAATTATATATTTTTATCATATGGTTTCTACTCCCTGAAGTCCTCCCTCATCGCCCCTACCCACTCAATC
This sequence comes from Rhynchomys soricoides, assembly GCA_019843965.1. Lineage (NCBI taxonomy): Eukaryota > Metazoa > Chordata > Mammalia > Rodentia > Muridae > Rhynchomys > Rhynchomys soricoides. The sequence goes on along the minus strand of JADRCH010000004.1, from coordinate 32,730,461 downwards.
TTAGTTACTTTCTCTATCAAACAACAAAGCACAGATACAAAGAGAAAATTCTCCAAAAGAAAATAAAGACTATATATATATGAAAATGTCAAACACACACACCACTACCACACCACCTATAAACAACAACAACAAAACCAGCAAACAAAAACAATGAACTTTATTTTGTGTTAGTCAAATACTACTGAGCATGAAACCTACTTTGGAATACATAAGTGATAGCTCCAGTTTCACTCCATGGCAAAAATTAAAATCTTGGGTCTTTCTCTCCCAGTACATATCATTTGTACATACTGCAAATAACTTCTTGATTGGGGGTACAGTTTTGTGTCACTTCCCTTACTCATGATGGAATTTTTGTCTAGTTTGAATTTTTCAGGCCTTGTGCATTCCACATGTCTCTTTGAATTTATATGTACCTCAGCCCAATTGTGTCTGGAAGATACTGTTTTTTATAACATTTCTGTCTCCTATTCCATATAGATCTATGAACCTTGAAGTAAGAGGGGGTTTTCAAGTAAAGATATCCCTTTTAGGTCCGAGAGCTCTAAATTATCTCCCATTCTGTTCATTGTAGTGTGATATTTTGGGTTAACTCTCACCTACTACAAGAAGAACCTTCTCTGTTGAGGATTGAGTGATGCACTGATTTATGGATTTACCAACATGTCATTAGAAGTTTGGTTTCTGTGTTCATTTAGAAGAATAATAGTAGTAAATATCCCCTTAGGACTATGACCTAATTACTCTCAAATTCTTGGCTTCATTGTTATTGTCACGTGTAGGCTCCATCTTACGGATTGCTACTTAGAACCAAATTTAAAAGGGGATTGGTAATCTCCAGGACATTTGTGCCACTCTTTCACAAAAGTATCTTACAGGCAGGTTGCTATTGTAGATTACAGGAGCAATAGCTGGAAGACATTGATGATTACTTTTCTCTACTGGTCAGGTGTGTAGTACCTCTCAGTACTATAAATTATTGTCAATCTGAGTAAAGCTTCTATTTAGGCACTAGCTTCTTGTATTTACTATCAGATGACATGAATATGTTGTGCCTTCACAAATGGAAGCTTACCATCATTTCTACATTGACATAGCCTGTAATATTTTTAGTATTGATGAGATCTCTTTGGCCAATGCCATAAAGATATGGAACCTGTTACTGCTTCAGGAGTTTTACTTTGTAGCAGTAATGTCTAGTTAGGGCATTCTCTCCACATTATATGGGAACTCCACTTAAATTCTTTTACATATTTATGAAGATTCTAGAGTAGTAGAGTTTCGAATAGTTTTTCAAAAATTCTCGAGTGTTCATTGTCCTTCCCCATATTCCATTCTGTACTCTGCCCTCCCATTCCTTTCCTCACTGAACCCTGTATTCTAGTTTCTCCTATGTCTTCTAATAGCACTCTATTCTGTTCCCCTTTCTGTGGAAGATTCCATACTCCTCACTGGTCCCTTATGCACTACCTAACCTAGGTAGCTAGTCTAAATAGAACACATATAAAAATATTAAAGTCTACTATTTAAAATAAAAGATAATATACATTTGTTTGTATTTATGGGTATAGGTATTAATCTGAATGGATACTTCTGGATCCATCCATGTAGCTGTACATTTCATAATTTAATTTTTCTTAATTGCTGAATAATGTTCCATTGTGTAAATGTTGCAAATTTTTAAGTGATGGACATCTAACTATTTAAATATTGTTTCTTTTATGAATGGAGCATAATTTATTTATATCTATATCTATTTATATCTATCTCTACTCTCGCTCTATATATGCATATATATTTATCATCTATATCTGTATCTATATCTACATCATCTATATATAATTATAACTGGGTCTCAGTTGTAGACCAAGATGGTCTCAAACTCACAGACCTTCTCAATAATGATCCTAAATGCTAAGATTGCAGGAGAACATTACCACACCATATAGAATGGTCATCTTTAAAAAGTGTCATTATCTTGCCTTGTCCATAGGGATTATGATACCAAAACCCTGCGTATAACATGTTCATTATTCCACATTTTTAATCTTTAAGAATGTTAGTTAGTAAGTTAGGCATGATGAGTGATTCACTAAAATTTCTTGGAATATATCTTTAAACAACCTATGATAGCTATTTCCCCTTTCCTTTTAAAGTTGAGAACTTATATAAAACTGTTTTGTTTTGTTTTTTTTTTTCATTTAAAAGAATCACTTTACTATTTCTCTTGGGTGATGCTTTTAATTTACTGCATCATAACTTTTGTGGTTTGGGATCATTAATAAGTAAATTAAGAGCCATTTAAATTTAATCACTTGTATTCTACAGAAACTTATGAACATGGCTGATAACAATTCAGTAAATGGTGGTTCATATTTAGCCTAGGCTTCCTATCCCAGGAAGAATGGAGTTTCCTCTTCAGAACATCAAAGAATTTTAAATTTATCATTTTGAATTCCATATTTTCTATTTAATATCTTGAGATAACAGTTAACTATGAATCATAAATGAATTCAAAGAATCAAACCATGGAAAAGTGCGAACTACTCTATAGGAGTCCTCTAGAGACAGAAAATACATTCCTATTATCTGTTGGCTCTAAATACAACAGAGAAGTCTAAGATGGATGCCTGGATAATGCAATTCCAAAAGAAGAGATGGAACTGTGCCTCTCTGTGCATGCCTTACCCCAATCCATAATGAACTCAGAGTCTGAGTGGGAAAAGGAATCTGCTGTATCAGGCCACACTCTTGGTAAGATGTTTTTGGTGGTAAACATATAAAAACATCAACTTACTTACCTTAATTAAAAAAAAGTAATCATGTACTAGTAATAATTAGCAATAATATTATCAAGTTAAATAATAAACCATTTCTGTTTACAAGCTCAACACTGTCATTGAAAGCATATGCATTTTTTTCTATTAATTCAATATATATATAATATATATATATATAAATTTGGGCTCTACACTGACTTTCCGTAATGGTTGCAGAAAATTTAGAAAGTTTGCTAAACTCTTTCTGATGTTACCAGAATTTAGATCGGAGTGAGAAACAATCATATTTATAACTTCATTTTATAGATGGGTTACTTACCTGCACAAGTGTCCCAAAAGTTCAGTTTTAATGCTTTATTGACTGAAATGACATGAGTGCTGTTAGATTTTGCTTGATAGTAAATAGAGACACAGAGACTGCCCCAGTTCACTTAGGATTTGTTCTCTCCAGGATCTTGAATAATGAGGTTCAGTTATCAGAAAGCAAGTGAACCTTGGTGAGGCCAGCCACTACTTGTACCTCTCCTAAAGGCAATCTGAAGGCAGAAAATAGGTCATGAAGTAAGCTAGGAGATAGAAACACAAAATAAAGAAGTATGGTGTAATGGTGTATGGGCAAAGGGAGAAAAGAACCCTCTGGTACAGCCTGAAATAGTTGAAGGGTTTTTGTTTTGTTTTGTTTTGTTTGTTTTGTTTTTAATTGGATATTTTATTTATTTACATTTCAAATGTTATCCCCTTTCCCCATTTCCCCTCCAGAAACCTGGTATCCCATCCTCCCTCCTCCTGCTTCTGTGAGGATGCTCATACACCCGAAAACCCACTCCAGACTCAGCACCATGGCATTCCCCTACACTGGGGCATCGAGCCTTCCCAGGACCAAGGGCCTCTCCTCCACTGATGTCCAATAAGGCCATTCTCTGCTACATATGTGGCTGGAGCCATGGGATACTCAATGTGTACTCCTTGGTTTGTGGTTCAGTCCATAGATGCTCTAAGTGTCTTGTTGGTTGCTACTGTTGTTCTTCCTATGGGTTGCAAACCTCTTCAGCTCCTTCCGTCTCTTCTCTAACTCCTTCATTTGGGACCTCTTGCTCAGTTCAATGGTTGGCTGCCAGCCTCTGTCTCTGTATTTGCCAGGCTCTGACAAAGCCTCTTAGGAGACAGCTATATCAGGCTACTTTCAGCAAGCACTTCTTGACATCCTCAGTAGTGTCTGGTTTTGGTGTCTGTATACGGCATGGATCCCCAGGTGGGGTCTCTGGATGGCCTTTCCTTCAGTCTCTGCTCCTCACTTTGTTTCCATATTTGCTCCCATGAGTATTTTGTTCCCTCTTCCAAGAAGAACCTAAGAATTTCATTAATTCATTGTTTTTAAAAGCTGACTAGTACTCCATTGTGTAAATGTACCACATTTTCTGTATCCATTCCTCTGTTGAGGGACATCTGGGTTGTTTCCAGCTTCTGGCTATAAGTATGGCTGCTATGAACATCTTGGAGCATGTGTCCTTATTACATGTTGGAACATCTGAGTATATGCTCAGGAGTGGTATAGCTGGGTTCTCACATAGTACTATATCCAATTAATTTGAAATTGATACATTTAACTTTTGATGTTCTGTAGATGGAAGTCTAGTTTTGTTTTCACTTCTCTTCACTGCTTTCATATCCAAAGTTTTCTATTTCTTTCTGAAGATTTATGTCTACAATTAAGAACATGAAAAATGCCTTTTGTGGAAAATTAGGAGTTGAGGAACTAAATGGAACTCAGTAAGTTTAGCAATCATTATAATGTGGGAGATTGAGAAGCTACGAACTATTCTAGTGTTTTAGAGAAATAATACCTATAATTTTCTCAAGTTGTGAATATGTTATCAAAACATTCTAAGGTTAGGAAAATTGATGCCTTAAAACAGAAATTACAACAAAAATACATTATTATTATTTCTCTAGTTGTATATATATTGTATTCATTCATATAAGAATAATCATGATTTTCTTTTTCTTTTCTTTTTAGCTTGATATTGTATCTATTTTCTATTCAGCTTGATATTGTATCTAATTCAAGGGGTATAATTTAAATGATTGGTGAAATAATTTGTATTTCTGTGTGGCAGCTGAATAATGTGTCATCATTTGACAACTTACATACTACTGATAGATGTCACTTTCTTATATATAAAAATAATAACTTAAAGAAAAATATCTTACATTTGTGAATACTACAATAATTTTGGCTGTTGAATTATTCAAAACGAACTTTTAACTTTCTATAGATGTTTACCCAAATTCTTTCAGAATATATTTAAATATAGACAAAATTTGAATGTTTTCAGTATTAAGAAAAATAACTTATATTTTATGAAATATTACCTAATATCAGTATAAATAATTAACCAGTTTTTCTTCACCCACAAAACGCTACTCATGCCCATAACACATTATTCAGACAACTTTTTGGCAAAACTAAATTTTGTAAACAGAGTGCTTCAAATGCCATAAGCTTTTATATCTGGTTCATTTTTTTGCCTCTCAATAGCTCCAGCTTGCATTGTAAGAAATAAAACCATTTGTTGAATTTATTTGAATAAATGAATAATAACAGTTAACAAAAATAAAACAATGACATCAAAACAAGACATACTTTGGAGAATCAAGAACACAAATAAAATAATGATGTTTAAAAGACATTTAGATTTACAGTTCCGGATAGGTCACATATGATAGTTTCTGAATGTGTGAACAAGCCAGATTCACTATAAAACTTAGGGTGGAAAATTAGCAAAATATGAAGATTCATGTAAGTATCACACTGAACTTTTGATAATATGTTAAAAAGGGACATAAATTAAAACCAATATTAGACACAAAGATTGCCTCTTTCCAAAAATATGTATGGACATTCACCATGAGATATTTATTAAAAGCTGCTTGTGGTAAACTTGATCCATTTAAAGCTGGTGTTCTGATTCATCTCTGTGACTGTGGGTTTGATTGTAACATTCCTATGAAGCTAATGAAATGTTTAATAATGTCTATGAAGTTGAAAAGCACTTCTCACAGACATGATATTTGGCTTCTATTCTTAGAGTAGGTTGGTAAATGTCTATGCTTTTTAGAGTTAGATGAGATCAGCAGGGAGTGCCTAAAAGGCTTCACAGTGAGGACTTTGCTTTATGCTAATAAGCATACGTTTCATAATTAAATGGGCAAACTTCTATCATTCCACAAATATTTAATTGTCAGACTAATGTCAAAGTCAGCTTTGTTCAATTCCCTAAAATAAACCTTGAATCACTATGTCTAAGACTCAGATGAGTCAGTATATTGTCGTTGCTGCATGGCTTGATTATAACATTGGAACTTTTAATATGAACGGACGTACTGTTCAGGTGCTAGAGAATTTCTAGACTATGCACTCATATCTTCTATTTATATACTTTTGTGTATTTCTTGTAATTCAAATAACATAAGTAGAAATGAAAAGGGGAGGGATCTGCTGTCTTTTTGGGATCCACTTAGATACATCTTGAAATTCTCAAACCATTAAGCTATTTTAATGTATGTTTCTTCTCATTCATATACATCATCTCTTTCTCCTGTTCAGGTCTTCATCTAGTGTTGTAGAAGTATGCTATCCAGATTTCCAAACTATCATATTTTTTTTGGTTCTCTTATTTAGTAAGCACAAATTTGGCAGTATATACTAGACTGTGTCATATGTTCATGTATAAACCATTCATCGCAACTGTGCTGTGATAAGCTGGATTTCATTTTCAAGCTCACCATTTTGAGTAGGATCAGCAAAACTCAGCACAGGAAAAGTTTGCTCTGCAGAGAAATTGCCAGGTAATGTTGCTGAGAATATAGAACTGGATACTATGTCAAAGAAGAAATTCCTATCTCATCTCTTAAAAAATCTGTAATACTATTTTCAAGACTCATCTATCTAGACTTGTTAAACATTTTGAAAATTGACTATATTTACCATATTTAAATGGATGTAGGGCAACTCAGCTATATCAAGTATGAACTTATTAAAAATATATATATGAATATATAATTTGTTTTCTTGTTAATTTTAATACTTAAGTCAATTTGCATGGTACATATTACAAAATCAGTATAAAAGTATAAAATGATTCAACCCTCTTCAGGAAAACAGAAACAAGCAAGATAAAATTTGGAGCTTAACATTTGACAGTAAACTGTAATTTAAAATATTATTAAAGTATTTGTAACAACTTTTTAAAAGCCACAGAATTTTGAAAAACTAAGAATGTAGAAACTTTGCTGTTTCTTAAAGCTATGTTTCAAACAGCTCACTAAACTTTGTCTTTAACTTTCTAATTTGTCTATTGTTCTTTCCAAGTGATTCTCTCTCTGTAGATTCTCTCTCTTTTTTTTCCTCATTCTGTAGGTGTAACTGTTCTATGCAAAACCATTTCAAAATGTAGTTTTCTATAAAGACTACCAGTGTAAGGAAACAAATAAACTAAGAGATTAAGAAACTCACTCTGTTTCTGTAGGTGAATTTTTTTTACAAATAATTTTGATATTTAAAATTCTGTAGAAGTCATCTCAAATATAATTTAAGAAATATGCATGAACACTGAAGTACTACCCATGATTTCCATACATGGATATGTTTCAAAATCAGCTTTAGGATTTTCTGTAGTTTGTCTCATCTTTGGTACATTATATAATACCTTACTCCAACCCTTGGTCCTAAGTAAACAGCATCTTCAGAAATGAAATTGGCATTTGCTTCCAAAATTCCAGCTAACTTTTTCAAAATGTATTATTTCTAGAGAATGAATAGGAAAACCTTTTGAGAATGAATACATCATGCAATTTCCTTTTTCTTTAGTCTGAGTAGACTAAGATGTATTTAAGGTGTTCTTTTTTCCCCCCACAGAAAGTCTTTCCCTATAGTCAAGCAATGTATCTTTACCTACATTGAGACTAGAAAACTGTAAAACACCCATAACCACAGGAAAATTGCAATATTTATTCTTCATTTGGTTCAAAGAACTTCCAAGAGGAAAAGCACATATGTTTGCTTGTGTGGTGACAGCAGGTTATCTCTTTGGAGAAAACTCAGGACATCTGTGACTGTCATCTGCCCTCATTCCCACCCTCTCCAAATAATTCCTACAGAGAGAAACACTCTGTCATCTCCCCAGTTATCCCAGGATAGATGCTCTCTATAGCATACTGCTTTCAGGGAACTCTGGGAGACTGACCCTGTCATTAATACTGGTTGAACTTCATGTTTCAAGGTAGAGAAAAGACTAAAATCTTTGTTTAAAGATGTTTTAGTTATACACTCCTGATAGATTCAGGGAGATGATAAATAGGCAATAAGGTTAAGAGAAAGAAGACTGCCACACCAACGTCTCATCCTGAGTAGCATCATTCTTCCCAGCATCTACTTCCAACACCTGTTGCTCTTCTCCAATCCCCAGCCACACCCCTACTTCATCCCTCCTTCTCTGCATCTTACTCCCACCTCTAGCTAGCTCCTGCTTCTCACTATACTCCTATATCCCCTTGCTATCTCTAATTGCCTTCTCATCTCCACTGCCCTCCGATCTCCCAACCCCGTCTTACTTTCCACCAAGATACACACAAAATAAAGCAATAGCAATGGAATGAAAACACAAGTAATTTGCTTTATGTATCCTTAGCAAAACTATTTGAAAAGAGATGCAATCGATTTCAAAAATTCAGTTTTAACAGTTTGATTTAATTAAAAAAAAATCTGTCAATGTTAGGATATTCTTCAGTTAAAAGGAGATTTTACTTTTTAAACTACGTATCAGTTTAAAAGATTTTCATTCAATTCAAATGTAGATTTATTTTATCTCTGTAAAATATCCTCTTTTTTCAATGTCGTTTGTCATTATTTATCATGCACAAAATCAAGCCAGCCATATGACTAGATAGACAATGTAGGAATGCTGAAAAGTGAATATCAATGGAGATGATATATTCTCTTTATTGGTTACAACTTGAAAGTAGATAATTATAGGTATAACAGCCTTCTAGCAACCCAAAGGAAGGGATATGCTTCAAATAATGAAGCAGGGATCTAGGAGTATCCTATCCTAATGGCTTCAGAGATGCCTTACAAGTCAGAGTCTGCCCAGTTTCTGGACAGTTCTGTTAACAGAGAACCCTTTCTTCTATAAGGCAACTATTTGAGTCTTCTATTATATGTTTCTTAATCTTATCTTAATTAACATACTTATCTGGAAATAGAAAGCCACTACTTTTTCAAGTGAGACTATATAAGATTCTTGAGTAAATTAACATTAATGAAATGTTGATAATATATTTTTATTATGTCCCCAATTAAATGTGAATATCTAAAAGTTGAGAGGGTTACAAAAAGGTTATTTTAAATTTGTTTTAAGTAACAATTATTTCCAGAACAAACTCATTTATATAATAAATTTTCTGGTTAAATAAAAAGTAACCTATAGAGAAACAAATGTCACAAATTGTCACCAATTATCAAGGATAATTATATTAGTAAAAAAAATGAAACTTGATAAAATAATTTTTTCTTTTGTTAAAAAAATTGTAACTTGGTAGTGTAGAGTATGTGATTATCAGCCCACACATCTGAATAGAAAGCTTCTGTAAGGAAAGGACAGAGGCAATAGGACTAATTGGCAACTTACAGATTGGGAAAATTTTCACTAACCCTACATCCAATAGAGGGCTAATATCCAAAATATGTAAAGGACTCAAGAAGGTAACCACCAGGAAACCAAACAGTCCAATAAAAAATGTGGTATAGATTTAAACAGAGAATTCACAATAGAGGAATCTCGAATGGCTGAGAAGCACTTAAAGAAATGTTCAAAGTCTTTAGTGATCAGTGAAATGCAAATCAAAATGACCCTGAGATGCCACCTTACACCAATCAGAGTAGCTAAGATCAAAATATTAAGTGACAGCACATGTTGGCAAGGATGTGCAGAAAGAGAAACACTCCTTCATTGCTGGTAGGGTTGTAAACCGGTACAACCACTCTGGAAATCAATCTGGAGGTTCCTCAGAAATTTGGAAATAGATCTACCTGAAGACCCAGCAATACCACTCTTGGGCATATGCCCAAAAATTGCCCCACCATGCCATAGGCACACATGTTCCAGTATGTTCATAGTGGCCTTATTTTTTCAGAGTTTTTAATATATTATATTCTGATAATAATTTCTTCTCCCCCAAATCCTCCTGGATCCTCCATACTTCATCATCAATCCAAATCCAAACCTCTTTTTTTTTCTCTTTAGGATAAAATCAGGCATCTAGAAATATAGAAATAGTAAAATAAAATTGGATAAAATATAAACAAATAAATGCAAGTAGAAAAAACAAGCAGAAGTAAAATAGACAAGGAAAAAGCTAAAGAAATGCATATAGACACAAAAAACACACATAGTAACACACACAGAAATTCCATTTATATATATGTGTGTGTGTGTGTGTGTGTGTGTGTGTGTGTGTGTGTGTGTAGGTAATGTTAGAAAAACAGCAAACAAAAACCCTTACATAGCATTAGGTGACAAAGAAACTCCCAAAGTGTCATTGAATTTATTCTGTGTTGGCTAAGTGTGTTTTGTATGCCCGGTGAGACTCCATTGGAGGAATCTAATTTTTTATTTGTGAACAGTTAAATATTGGAAAGAGCTGGGTTGGGGATGGTGGATTGTGTCAACATCTGCTTGCAGTGCTGGCACCCTGCCTGGCATAGATCTGTTGAAGCTCCGTGTATGCTGCCACAGCCTCTGTGAGACCATATGTGCATTGGTCAGGCTGCATTGAGAAGCTGATGTTTTCCAGTCACTGTAGCTCTTACAGTCTATCTGCATCCTCTTCCACAGGGTTCTCTGAATCATCACGGGAGGTGTGGATGACACTCCATGTAGGACCAATGCTTCCAACATGTCTTACCCTGTGTATTGTCCAGCTGTGGGCCATTGTGTGTTTGCATATATATTCTCATGTTTTTGTTTTTGTTTGTTTGTTTGTGTTTGGTTTTTTGTTTGTTTGTTTGTTTTGGTGGCAGTTTACAGAGGAAGCCATTTCCTAAGTCCTAAGAGATTTTTAACAAAAGCAAACATAAAATAATTAATATATTTGCATTATTAGCTATTCTATTGTGATAGAACAAATCTTTTTGGTTCAGGTTCCATCTTAGAGAACCTGACCTAAGATTGAACTTGGATTAACTAACAAACAGGCACCTAACCACCAGTTACCAGGTTACTCCCTACAAGACCTACATTTAACGTTAGTTTCCAGGCTGCTTCCCAACAAATCTGCTCCTCCAGGTTACAAGCCTACCTCTGACACTTCTCTTTCTAACAACTACTAATCATTCAGGAGGAAAACAGAAATTAAGTTTATTGTTTGGCTCCCAGCACCAGTCAATTATGTTAAAGGCCATAATGGCTCCCTCCAATCAGATGTGTTCTAGGCTAGGTACCTCCTTTTTGCCTCTATAAATGTTTGCCTAAAACTGAGCTCAGGGTCACCCCTCCCATTCTTCTGTGTCAAAGACAGTGGTGTGGCCCAAGCTCGAGCTTGTAATAAAGAGACCCAAATGTGATTGCATTAGAATCGGCTCCTTGGTGGTCATTTGGGATTCATGAACACTTCCTGGCACAACATTTGCTGTGAAGAGCCAACAAGACTACTCTGATGAATGACATCATTTAGTTGTGCTTTTGGTTTCAGAGGTTTACTCCATTATCATTATATCAGGGAGGTATGCAGGTAAGCTTGGGAGCTGTAGCTGAGAGCTACATCCAATGGGGGGGCAGGCAGAGAGACAGACAGACAGACAGACAGACAGTGAGGCATGCTCATTAACAAGGTCACATCTCCAAATCTTTCTACTTCTCTCAGAGTCCTTGTTGAAAGTTTTACAAATATATGAGGCCATGGGGGACATGGGTGGTTCTTATCTAAACCATCATACTCAAATTATTAAAATTCAAAATCTATTATTTTATTTCTGTGATGATTCACCCACAAATATTAACATAACCAAAATCACCTCCCAAAAATCATAGATAAATATGTAAATGTCAATGAGTTGTACTACAATGGAACTGAAACTTATTAAAGAATGGCTACAGAACACATATTTTAAAGGCATTGCATAAGATTTTATTGGACAGTCAGTTAAATTAAAATTTCAGTGAATGCCAATAAATAGCAAGGAAGTTCAGATGGGTAAATGATGAAGAATTTAAAACTAAGAAAATTCTAGAATAAGAATTTAAATATAATATATAAAAATAGAAAACAAAGAGTTACTTCAAGAATCCTTAAAGAATAATCAAAAGAAACCCTGATGATGGAGCAACTAAGGGATTTCAAGAGTTAAGGACTATATAAATCTTTATATTGAACTGCTGAGTTTTAATAAGCAAACAATGCAGTTAAATATATGACTCGGCACATTGACTTAAACTGGGAGCATGAACTGACAGGTAGAAAAGATAAATTAACCATAAAATACCAAAGGTTATAACTGTAAGATTCAAGTCAGCAAGAAAAGCCTAGAAGACAATAGGGTGGTAATATCTGAGAAACTATGAGCCAGAATCATATTTCATTCTATATTTAATCTCTTGCTGGAATGAGAGTTAAATAAGAATAGTTTCAGGACAACTAATACTGAAGGAACAATCACTTTTGAACAAACATGACTTTGGTCCCTTCCTTTGCTGGACTCCACATCAGTCAGCTTATTAACATGGTAGTAAGTACATATCTTAGTCAGGGTTTCTATTCCTGCACAAACATCATTACCAAGAAGCAAGTTGGGGAGGGAAGTGTTTATTCAGCTTATACTTCCACATTGTTGTTCATCACCAAAGGAAGTCAAGACTGGAACTCAAGCAGGACAGGAAGCAGGAGTTGATGCAGAGGCCATGGAGGAATGTTTCTTACCAGCTTGCTTGCTTCTCCTGGCTTGCTCAGCTTGCTTTCTTATAGAACCCAAGACTAGTAGCCCACAAATGGTACCACCCACAAGAGGCCTTCCCCCCTTGATCACTAATTGAGAAAATGCCTTGCCACTGGATCTCATGGAGGCATTTCCTCAACTAAAGCTCCTTTCTCTGTGATAACTCCAGCTGTGTCAAGTTGACACACAAAACCAGCCAGTACATTATATTGCTTTCCATGACCCACATCTATAATCTACTTTGTGTACCAGCATTATAATAGAATAAATCACGCTTAAAATAATTAGACAAATATATGCAACTAAGGAATACCAAGTGCAGAAAACATTTTTCTCAAAGGAAGAGCTGCCCAAGGAAGTCTCTATCTCTCTCTCTCTTTCTCTCTCTCTCTCTCTCTCTCTCTCTCTCTCTCTCTCTCTGTTTGTGTGTATGTACATGTGCTTTTGTGCAGCCATGAAGAGAGTATATTAGGAAGGAAATTATATTAATTTAAAATATTAATTTTTGAAAATCCTTACTTGCTGAATAAGAAACAATTGAAATGTCTTTAAACAAGTCTCTATTACCTTCTGACTAAACGTGTTCCCTCAGTAAACTTTGATAATCCTGTTTGTTAGTCTTATACTTATATCCAGTATGCTGCACTAAAATTCAGGTAGCACTTACTCTTGTCTCTATGGTTTTGGACTTGTGTGCTCATATTCTCATCATTCTTCTTTGATAGAAAATTCTGCTTTGAGTTTATATTGAATTCTAACATTCATTTCTTCATGTAGCTTATACTTTCTTTACAAAGTTCCCATTCCTTGTGAATTCATTTAGAGTAGATCATTTTTAAAATTCTCCAAAGACTTCTGCATCTCACATTTGACCCATCGGCTGAAGCTGTAGATACCAGAGTGCAGAGAGCCTCATGCAGAAGTTTGTGAGTACAGACAGCAGTGTGTCGTATGGAGAGTCCTTGCTGACAGCTTCATCAGCTTTAAAGACAGCTGTCTCTGTCTTTGAGATTTAGAAGAGAACTATGCCTAATGAAGTCCTTTCAGTCTGCTCGACTAGAGAGCCTTCTGAAATAGAACTTATGATAAAAAGAGAGATTATAAAATCTGTGCATGTTAGAAGGTGAAATTTCTTCAGAGGCAGAACACAGGGGCAAATAGGAGAAGAGGGTGACAGCAGTGATTCATTTTTGGTTTTAGCCTCAAGATTCATTAGCATAACATCTAGGGGGCTCATTTTAATAGTGGCCTTAGAGAGAATGAGGTTCGAATAATACATTAAAGAATGCTGCTAGCTGAAAGTTACATGAGAAATTGCAAGTAGTTGAAGTTGTGCCTGAATAATTACTGTCTTGAACAGAGAAAGAGGGGGAGCCCAAATTCTCTGCTTCTGTGAAGATTGGATTGAATGAATGCAATGAAAATGCTGTGTAATGTTCCTATTGAGATGTGGTTTAATACCAAGGACATAACTTGAAATAAGATAGCTCTTACTTTAAAAGGGGAAAATGATTCCTTCTTCTGGGTTCAAATATGACTTATCATGTATTGAGATACTAGGCTTAGATTGTTCAAAGTCCAGTGTATTAATATTTTTTTTTGTAGTTTAGATAGTTATAGAACAATGAAAATCATGAGTCAAAACACTTTCAAGTTTATTGATGGCAGTATCTCGTAAGTGTATTAGAACGAAGAGGATCTCTGCTTTGGGGTTTATGTTCTATCTAATATCCTTAATGTTTAGTGGTCTGGTCACTTGATGGATCTCACAAAGTTGCACTTAATAGTAACAAGAATGTTAGCTCAGACACAGATGGGGCATAGGATGGCTACTAAGGGGACTAAAAATCATGCACTATAAATTGTAATTAGGCTCTGGACCAGCACGATCCAGTGTCTTCAGAAATATTGAAGCTGTTTGGCCATGTAGGTTCCAAATTTGAGGTATCTTTGAAAGGTTGATAACAAAACTATATGGATGACAAATCTCTGGCAAATTGCAGAAACAAGTGTTATCAAATGGCTTTATGGATAAGGGCAAAATATATGGAGCAGGAGAAATGATCACGATTTTAGTAATACTGAAAAGTATCATCTTTATTTGGTACATTGACACTTGCATTGGTATCATTTTTGAGTTCATCAGGGCCTTTAAAAGAAAAGAATCTGCCCAGCCACTGTACTTTGAAAAGATGTGAAAGACAAAGTTGCTCCATGTTCTTTGTGTTGAAGGAAATGTTTCAGCTAAAAGGTACATATGGCTTTAGAAGGATTTTAGCATGCTGGAGAGAAGAAATTGTACCAGCTTGAGACAAATTTTTCTTTATTTCTTTTCTTTTTCTCTCTTCTTTTCTTTCTTCTTTCCTTTTCTTTCTGTCTCTCTCCCTTATCCCCCTCTGTCTCTCATACACGCTGTGTCTGTATGTGTGTTTTTCTATGCACATGTGTATGCTCATGCATGGAAATTATGGGGAGCAGCCCATTAGGTATTGTGCTATAGATTTTTGAAGGAAACTTTTAGCATTAATGACAACGATATGGGAATGTACATGGAGGCATGAGGATCATTTTTCTTTCCTCAACCATGCTGTTCAGATTTCCCCTTTAGGATATTTGTTCACCTGATTTTCTTAAAAGGTTGAGTGCTGGTGGTAGGGGATAAAAATCAAAGTCTACATGATATTTTAATAAAGATGATTTTTGGAGCACACAAATCCTTCATCAGTGCAGATGTAAGGCAATGGATGAGGTACAATGATTTTTAGCAAATTGAGAATAATCTCACAGTAGTTTCAAGAATATTTAGCAGAAAGAGCACAGTCTGACCATCATTAACTCACACTACCAAGGCATAGCTACCCCTCACTTCATTCACCAGCTCCCTCACTAAGCAGAAGTCTTTAGTTCTAAGATATAGCTGTTTTCCTGCTTGCCTCTTATCTAATTTGCTCATTCTGTCATTGAAAGTCTGCAGTGAAAGCAACAGGAAAAAAAATGCTTCATGTTGCATTGTTTATAAAATTGCCTGGGACGAAACGTGAACTTTCCTTTCTACAGAGCCCCATGATTTAATCAAGTCTGCATTAAATGTTGGGGCTTTGATATTAAAAAATCAAATTAAAACTAATTATCTTATTTGTAGAGGAAGAGAGAATTCTTTAAATTTGTATATTTCTCTTAAAATATTTCTTCCTTATTCCAACACATCAGATATTTATTTTATACAAATAAAATTTAATAATTTATTATATTTTAAAATTAAAATATGCCATAATATTCATATTAGTCCATTTTATTTAGAAATTTAATCTTAATAATACATATTACTCGTTATTCAAGCTTATCAGGTCAAAGTCAAATCTCATCATATAATTGTGATGATTTAATAAAATTAATTTAGAGAAGTGATGAATAATTTGTAAGTAGTTAGGTAGTAAAGCCAAGAGAAAAGTAAGAAGTGGACTATACTATAAAAATTGAACAGTTTAAGATAAACACACAAATGAGTCCAACTGGAAATTATATTTTAACATATCTTAACATAAAGTATAAGACATTGTATTCGAAACTGAGTAAATTAAGAAATATCAATACTATTTAGGAATGAGGAAAGTTGCACTGGAGGAAGGACTAAACTAAAGAATTTATGGAGCAGAAGAATCAGGACTGCACTAGGTTAGAACTAAGAATCACTGTATTTTTCATAAAGCTTTCAATCTTGTGACATTTTATTTTAGACTTACACAATAAATATTAAATCAAATAAAAAGAAAATTACCATGTCAGGGCCCCGTATTCTAGATTTCCTTCCCTTTTTAGAGCACACAAGTCTAAAAAATGCAAAATGTGACTTTTCCTTTACATAGTGAATACTTCAATACTGTTTTTCTTAACTTTTAGATGTTTAAGTGTTTAGAATAAAATATATTAAAATTTGAATTATACTTTTTTATTTACAGAAAATATATTTAAACCATGTTTTTAAATGTGCCTATGATGAATAGTTAAGACATGTTTAGTAGTTTATATGTAAGGCTATTTAATTCTTTTACAATAATTCTCATTCTTACCACCTTTTCACATCTATTTAAGACAATTTACTTAAATTTGTCGTATGTGGGAGCATTTGGTGAAAGGAAAGGGAAAGGAAAAATATAATTACATTACAATCTCTAATTTAAGAAATAAAAGAATATTGGAGCGTATGCCACAGATCAATGCTGGGTTTCATTTAAATGCACTAAAATGCCCTCTTTTAGTGCATTTAAATGAAATTCACCTATAAAACATGTCTGAATGTCCTTTCTTTTAAAAAATACAAAAAACACCTTGTATATAGATGCTATAATTGAAAAGATCTTGAATGTTTTTAAAAATTAAGGCTGCATTGAGAATCACTACCCAATAGTACTCAAGAGTGCAAGCGTGTAGTGGATAATGCTGCCTTAATTAGCTTTTCAAGTTATGAGTTTATCTATGCAAGAATATTGTTACCTGTTACCTGGACTGCAGCCCTGGCATGTAAGGATGAGAGGACAATGTGGGGTCCTTCTGAACTGGAGCTACATGCAGTTTTGATCTTCCTTAAATAGATACAGCAAACCAAATTCACATCTGCAAGAGAAAAGCATGCTCCTAACCACAGACCCATCTCTTCAGTCCTTTAGGTTTTCAAGGAAGGCCGCTAAGTTTGCCCATATCCCTGTACTACATGACTACTGCTCAATATGCACAAACAAATATGATTGTGTGAGGCCTTGAGAGACAAAAGGCGGCTGATGAGCCAGGCCAGGAAACATTCCAGACAGTCAAAAGGGCCGAAGATAACCATTATAAAAAGGGAAAACAGGACCAGGTGCAGATAAGCCTCAGGCCCCACACAATAGACAGGGTTCTCTGTTGTCAAGGACAAGTTGAAGTCACAGGTGGGTGGTAACAGGCTGATGTCACCACCATGGGCCTCCAATCATGTAAAAAGTCAAAATTAACCACCAATGCGGGCCCGCCCTGCCATAGCATTGCCAAACTCTGCCCCAGAAAAATGTATAAAAAGTATGTACCTTACTAACCCAGGGTCCCCGTTGCTCTGCTGGTAGGGCGGCCCCAGTTCACTGGATTCAATAGACCTCATGTTTATTGCATCGTTCTCAGTCTCTGTGTCTTTGGGCATTTGGACTTCGAGTCCAGCATTTGAAAGTATATATTATTTTCTAATTTTACCTTTTGTGCTTTTCATTCTTTAATCTTAATCCCATCTCTCCCACAAGTAAGGAGATGATTCCAAACCATAGCAAATTTTATAATTATAAAAAAATAAAACTTTAAAACTCCTTTACAAAATAATTATGCTATATTTCATACGAGAGCACTTTAATTAAATTTCATTTCACATATTGGGTTATATATCACCAACAGAGATTATCCAAAGTAATTTTTAAAAAATTAGTTTACAAGCAGTGGGTGATATAAAAATATCCGTTTATGAAGAGGCATTTGATTATTCACACTGTGAACCAGTTTTCACTGTTTTAAGATATCCTTAGGGAAGTTTTTAAATATATTTCGATAAATGGCTACTCTTGAACAGAAATATAAAAATATATCTATGTTGATTTGAAATCTCTATTACTCACTTAATTAGTTACTGCACATTAGCAATTCTTAATGAGAGACTGACTCACTTAATCAGACATAATTTATTATAAATTAGTGTAATATTATAGCCGCTTGTATTCCCCATCTAGTGACCTAATTTCATTTCTCCTGCTTGTCATTTCAGCACTTGATCTTCCCAGGCATACATTTTGTTTAAAAAGAATCTGCTTTTCTTATACACAAAGAGATGCTCTTCTTTAATACTTCTATCATTATGAAAATGACAGGGATTGAGTTAATGTTTCGGATGTTTTATTACATGTTTATATATCATTTTTCTTCACAACATATGTCTCATAATTTTTCTTTTGTAAAGTATTATGTTTAAAATGTTATGTAAAGTATGTTAATATAAAATGTGCAGAGTCCATTAACACTACAAACTAAGAAAAATGACATTTAGATGAACCTATGTGAAATTGTCCATTCTGAGGCTTCACACTAGAAGTTGAACCTTAAAACATCAAAAGATATATTTTTACATGAAATCATAGCTGGAAGGAAATATCAATGGTATCTTAAAATATGAATTAATTTATGAAGTCACCTTTTAAATACATAAGCTCTAATGGAACATGATCATATGGGAAATTTAGATATTTTACACTGTAGAATGATTACATTGATGAAGGTTCATGGTGTATTTTATTTATTTGATTATAAGAAAAAATTATAAGAAAATTCACCATTTCACTATTTCCAGTCTACGGCTCTGTCTTTATTCACATGCATTCATATTTGTACACAGTACAACAAAGCTTAAGTCAGAATCTCACTTTGATGAGTAAGATTTAAAACACAGTAAGCCTTAAAAATATCCATTTTAATACAAAAAATATTCTTCTCTAAATTATTATACTTATTAACTTATCATAGTTACATTAGGTACTTTACTTTTTGAGCTAGCTTTTAAGAGCTATCAGAACATGCCACAATATACCAATGCACTTTATTGAATAGTTAGAATGCTTAATAAATTGGGACCTCATGAAGCTAAAAATCTTTACAGCAAAGAACAACATAATTTGAGTTAAGATTGACAATTGTAATGGTTACAGAGAGTTATTATTTAAGAATACTTGAAAATATCTAGAATAATAAACTCAAGAAAAACAATTAAAATGGTGTGTAAAACTAAATGAATATTCTCATAAAATGAAATACAAATTACTAATAAACACTGATACATCTTCAAAAATCTTTGCCATCAGGAAAAAGTTCACTTACACTTTGACTTATCATCTTAACCAAGTCAGAATGGTCAAGGCAAGATTAATCAAACAAATAACAACAGATGCTGGTGAGGATAAAGGGAAACGTCCATTGTTGGCATGAATGTATAATGAAGCAGGCAATGTGGAAGTCAGTATAAAGACTCCACAAAAAAACTGAAAAGCAATCTATTGGAATAATCTACACTATACTTCTCTGGAGGATATAACCAGAGGACTCTACATTGTACTCCAGAGATTCTTTCACATCCAGTTTCATTGGTGTTTGCTTATATATACAATAATTAAACTATAGTTTATCAATTATGGAAAGTGACTTCTTAGAGTAAGAAATTCCCTCTAATGCATTCTCAGAATCTTTTTCATTCTATCTAACTAATCATGAAAATTTGCTATACATTTAATATATAATCTTATCTTTAAAAGAACTTTATCACTATTTTGTTTAGTTATGCATCCAAATGTGCAAGAAGTATGGATTTTTTAATGTCAATAACTCTGCATTTATTGATACATTACTCTTATGGTTTTCTGTCTTAGTAAGGTGCATTTCCAGTCATTTCTCTCCCATACAAGGATTTCCAGAACCAACACACCCCTCTTTTATCCTCTTGCCACACATTTTCCTCTTCTGATGTTTTGCTACTTTAATTTTGTCTTCAATTTTCCTCCTTAGGTATTCCACCAGCTGAATTCTACAATCCTTCTCCTTTCCATGTCAGATCCTTGTTATTTCTATATCACCAGGTCTCCTTTATTCTGTCATTAAAATGCCCTTTGTTAATTGCTATCACCTACAGTATTTTATTAATGTTTTATTTTTATTTCGTATTTACCATAATCCTTTTATGTTTTATCACTCTTACTTTATTGACATATATATATATATATATATATAATCATTCATTAAATGTAATATATTTAAATAATTTTTATTGACCATCTATTTAAATCATGTTAATATCTTATCAGATACATCATGTTCTTGATGCTTAAGGATTTTTTCATCCCTCCTTAAGGTTTCCATTAAGTACATGAAATATCTGTTTATATTTAAGATTCATAAGAACAGAGAACTGGTATTCCTGTTAATTTTGATTTACTAAATTTATGCTATTCCCTGAAATATGGTAAATTATGAATCAGTGCTTATTACATAGAAGACTGTGGTATTATTTACCTATTATTTTCCTATTATATAAAATTTAAGGTTTACTGATTTTATCAGGTAGGACACGTAGACCAATCCTTATGTTACTATCAGCTTTACATTCTATATTACAAGATAAGGTTAATTGAACATAGAATTTCTAAACAAATTCTCCATGTTTTAGAGTTGTGGTTTCACAAAAAACTCATTCTCCTTGAAATAGAAAACAATTTTATTATAATCTGATGATACAGAGCATTGGACAATATAAATATCTTCTGTTTTTTCCTCCTCCAGTAAATGTGGGCTGTTCCTTTTTTGTTCATCTGTTTACTGATATTTTTAGGCTCTGTGTGTAGGGAGAGAAATATTTCTTAGAATAAGAATGACATCAGAATAAGAGGAATTTCATTATTTCAAAATAACTGAAAAGATTTTAAATGAGGGAAATAAGAAATATGCTTTTACTTTAACAAAATAGAAATACTACCCAGAAAAAGAAGCACTAACCAATCTTAACAGTTTAAAGGAAGTAAATTTTTAAAAGATTTAAATGTATTTCTATATTTAAGTAATGAATTTTTAAATGAGTTTTAAATTTACTGAATTTTCTTATTCTAGTATTTTGGCAGAACTATCTATCTTTCAGTTAACACATTGTGTATCATGTCTATGTAAATAAAATATGTGTACATACACGTTTAAAAATCAGGAAACAATAGCAATATAAAGAGTAAAAAGTTTAAGTAAGGTGGATATTTCAGTGTCTGTCCAGGTCAAAAGGCCGCAGACAAGACAAAACTCAGTAATTTCACAAGAATGAAGAAAATTGGAAGCTCTATTAAAGATTAGGAGAACCTAAACCTCCATAAGACAGTGACTACTCTGTTTTCTGTTTATTTGTCCCCCTTCCTTTTCTTTCTTTCTGTCTATATACCTCTCTGCCTAACATCTATCTACCTAATTACAAAACTGCTAAGATGACATTTTTGGAGGCTTGTGTAAGTTTAGGAATTATAATGTGAGATTTACTTATTTCACGCTATATGCTTTAAATATATTTGTAAATGGGTGCTGTATTAGCCAAACATCCATTGAGAGCTAAAATTCTTATTGTAGTATTTGTTCACAATTGGCAGCCTGATAGAAAGGAAAGCACAAAACATTGTTACAGATAGCGAGGTAACACAGTCACAAAAGAATGAACATGGTCTGTATTCACTGATAAGTGCTTATTAGCCCAAAGTTCAAAATACCCAAGGGTCACTTCACAGCAACCATAGGGCTGAGTGTGAAGTCCCAGATGGAGGAGTTGGAGAAGGGACCTAAGGAGCTGAGGGAGTTTGCAGCCCCAGGGAGGGAGCAACAGGGTCAACTGGCCTGACCCCTCGATGCTCCTGGAGACTGGATCACCAACCAAAGAATACACATGGAGGGACCCATGGTGCTGGCCTCATATGCAGCAGAGGAGGGCCTTGTTGGCCATTAGTGGGAGGTGAGGCCCTTGGGCCTGAGGGTGTTAGATCCCCCAGAATAGGAGAATGCCAAGGAGGGAAGATGAGAGTGGGTGGGTGGATGAATAACCCCATAGTGGCAGGGGGAGGGGAAGGGAATAGGGAGGTTCCAAAGGGGAGATCTGGAAAGGAGGAAACATTTGAAATGTAAATAAAGTATGAAAAAAAAAGAATAAAATTGCAACAAGTGAATCTATATTCACTCATGAGAATAAAGCCTTAAAGATTCAATACAAAAGAAAAAAAAAATGCCTGTCACTGAGAAGACAAGGGGAAAGCAGAAACAATTGCATGTAAAGCTGATGATTTTACAATGTTTCTTGAGTAGGTGATTGCTAGTGCCAGAGCTCAACTGAAGAAAGGACAGATAATCATGGAGAAAACTAGGAAGTAGTCTCAGCATAGGGAATATCGGAGAGAAAGTATGATATTCTGAAATGTAAACTGAAGAAGGGAGATTTTCATGAGGAGACGAGCAAGCATAGAAGGCATACAAATTTAAAACAATATTGCTGTTCCTATCTGAAGCTGGATTCCATTCTGATTACAGAGAAGTCATTGGAAGGCTGTTGTTAATGTACTATAAACATTTTCAATGCAAAAGAAAAAGATTATCACTGAAATGATCTTAAATTGAAGACTTGGAATACTTAAACTGACTGAACACTAGAGCAGTTGATTGAGATTATTTAAAATTAAGAGTAGTAGAATTAGGTTTTGTGCTACTCAAGATCTGGCTTCCATGTATTTGTCTGATTGCAATCACCTGATACTCTGCTCCTTACAAATGGTGCATTTTCTTTCTTTTGCTTCTTCCTTTCTTTGTCTAATTGTTCTCAAGCCAACCAGAAACTCTGAAGAGTGGTGTGTATTGTACCCTGGAAGAAGAAAAAAAAAAAAAAACTACATATGGAAATTTGGAGCATTCAGGGAACTATTAAATTACTCTCTCCATGTGCAGTAAATAACATGTAAAATGATTTTTAAACTCGTTATCAAAAAAGCTTGCAGTCAACAAAACATTAGTTTACTTTTACATGGATCTCTGATGTTTCCTAATAGTTACTAACTTCTGAAAGGGCAGTACTTTAATCAAGTAATACCAGCTCAGAACAATTCTGGAAATATTCATAGCATTTATGAGAGAGAGAGAGAGAGAGAGAGAGAGAGAGAGAGAGAGAGAGAGAGGGATAGGGGGTAGGGGGGAGACAGGGAGACAGAGACAGAGAGAGATACAGAGAGAGTAAAGAATTTATAAATAAAGCACAAAGAAAGAAATCACTGATACCCAAAACCAGTCCCAAGGAAAGATGTACGTAAGCCCATTATACTAAAGGTTACTGGTAGTCTGCCTGTGCCTCTCAATAAAAGTTGTTTCCATGACTTCATCTAATTACATGAAATGTTACAGATGATAAAGAAATGCCTCATTATTTTAAATGCCAACTTCTTTATTAGCATATCTCCCCTCAATTTCTCAATGTAGTCTTTATACAGACATTCTTTTCTAATTTTACTTAACTTCATGTTTCCTGTCACCTTATATTTATTAAACTAGACTCTGAATTTTAGAATACGCCTCCTAATCAGGTACTCTTTTTAAGTTTAATATGTATTTTTAAATCAGTTTTGTAGTCTCCTTGATCAAAGCTTTAAGTATGTTACCAAGAATACAAGATGACCTTTTTTTTTGAGATATTTCAATGACATCTATTCAGAAACATTTACATATCACAGTGAAAGAAAGAAATATCTCAGCTGAAGTAACAAATTAATATTTCCATGTAGCACATTCTAAGTAAAATTGTAGCTATAAAGTCATTCTATTACTGTCAAGAAAATTTAACAATTTAAAGTGTTCTAAAAGATGTCTTGGAAATAAAATAAGCTTTGTAATATAATTTAAATATAATTGACCCTGGTGAAGCATACTTGATCCTTTTCCCCAAATATGAATTTGTTTAACTTAGCACATGAAAAAGAAAGAAGCAATAGATTTATTTCACCATCTGGTAAGTATTTCAGTTGATATGGTTTTATTTTTGAAGAAAATATTTAGATGGACCCCAAATGAACCACCATCTCTTTAGCAATGCTCTCTCTGTATCTTTCTGTCTCTGTTTCTGTCTCTGTCTCTGTCTCTCTGTCTCTGTCTCTGTCTCTCTCTCTCATTCACACAGCTTCAAAGATAGTATACTTTACTGCACTGGAGGGAAGTGTGGTTCTTACAGTGTCTTTTCCTTTAGAAAAGACAATAAGCAAATCAGAAACTCCTCTCTGCAAAGTGGCTCAGAAGAGCCTTCACCAAAATGCAACCAGAGTATAGTTGTAACTTCGATATTTTAAGAAATGGTATTTTGGGCAGGAATAAAAAGGCAAGCAAACTAAATAACAAATAAATAAAATTATTCTCAGATGCCTTGTAAGAATATTTGAATGCTAAATAGTCATATATAATAAAAAACAAAATACTAGTTAATCTTATTATCTAACTTTATTTTATATTAGTTATTTTTAACATTTTTATCCCTTTCAGTTAAAATGTTTACAATATAGTGCTTGAAAATGTAAAAACACAATTCTTATTAAATGACAAAGATAACATTAAAGTCATCTTTTGTGATTAGGTAAAGAGGAAGGAGTTAGGGACAATTCAAATAAGACTCAAATGTTTAAAGTGTTGCTTTCTCTACTAGAAAAAAATGTATATTTTTTTAAAAAATCCCTGTGCATTATTAACAATTTCCGTGAATTAATTTTGAAAGCTATCAATTTAGAAAGTTGTCTGGTGAACAGATGCTATTCAAAGAAAAACACTATATATAATACAATTAAGAAATTCAGGAACTGGACAATTTGAAGCAGCACCTGATTGAATGTTGTCACTTCTATTCATTTACCCATCCTTTGAAGAGTGATATGATTGAATCTTCCATCTGATCATGTAAAATAAATCCAAAATACGTACTAAATTTCTAACACAATTTTGTATAATATACTAAAATATTAAGAAACATTTACAAATATTGAGAATCTTTATATTTATGTCTGATTTATTCCCTATAAGGTCATTTTAATTTGAAAAGAAACTCATTTATTTAAAATAACCATTTAAAATCATATTTGTTTGATACATTATATTTATTCCTCACTGTTTTACACTAAAGAAAGGAAAAAACAAAGATAGATAGCATTCCAATAAGTTTAGGAGACAGAGAAAAGACAGGACTATAAAACAGTCTTCTGCAACAGTTCTTTAAAACTTAAAAACTGATTGTGTTAATAGACTTATACATTTAAAAAACTGGTGTCCTGGAAACTATCTGCTATTTTTAAAAATAACACTAGCATTTTTAATATACTTATATCAAAATTAGTGTATATAACACTATCAAAGAAAATTTTTAACAATATTCAAACTCAGACATGTCATGATTACAATTATTAGATTATTTTTATACAATAAAATTAATGTGAATTAAAACTACGTAGTCACAATAAGATTTATTTTTGTGGTAACTCAATAGATTTCATTATACTTAAAGAGTTTCTGGCAGCACAAAATTGTCGGTAACTCCAGGCCCTCTTTTACCCTCATACAGACAGACAGACATGCAGACAAAAACACCAATGCACATAAAATAAAACCAAAAATGAAGTGTTTTCACATTTAAATACAAGTATAAGCTACATATGCAATGTAGTCAGCAAATACATTGACAAAAATAGTTTTTTATACATTAGAAAATTACTTCTACACAAATAAATGTAAGAAGTGCTGTTGATAATATTCAATTACTGTATTTATTTCTTCACAGGGCCACTTTGGGAAGGTTAATTTTTAACAAAAATTTGGATTTTTGTTAAGTTCCTTGAGTAAACATGACTATACACAGCAGCTTACTCAGACAGGTACAAACATCCAGAGCCAAATATTGGCTAGATCTTGGGGACTCTTATGGAAGAATAGGAGGAAGGATTGTGGGCCCTGAAAAGCAAAGAAACTCCACAGGAAGATCAACAGTGTCAACTTACCTGGACCCTTGGGGTCCTCAGAGTCTGAAACACCAACCACAGGCTGAACACACACAGGCTAACCTAGGCCTCCTGGCACAGATGTAGCAGATGTGCAGCTTGGTCTTCATGTGGGTCCCAAACAACTGGAACAGGGGCTATCTCAAAAGCTGTTGCCTATAGGTAGAATGTGTTCTTCTAGCTTGGGTGCCTTGTTTGTCTCAATGGGAGAGGAAGCACTTAACCTCACAAACTGTGAAATGCCAGGGTGGAGGGATATCAGGGATTGGGCACCAGCTCAGAGGAGAAGGGGAGGAAAAATGGGGAAAAGGTTGTGGGAGGGGGTGATAGGTAGCTTGGCAGTGAGTGGAATGTAAAGTGAATAAGTTTTAAAAACTTAAAACCAACAAAAACCATAAGTATATATAAAATGTTAATTGTTCAGTCAGGGAATATGAAACACTGATAGATAACCAATACCACCATGGTATCTTGGGATTCTTTACTATTGTGCCCTTTGCTTCCATGTTACCCTTCTTACCATGTGACTGACTTTCATGCTGGTTTATATGAAACAATATGATGCTTCTTCCTTTTCTTCATTCTTCTCTTCCAAACATCTACAGGATTTATAGTTTTCCTACCTTGGATCTTTCTTTTAAACTCTAATAAATTGACCCTAGTGTTCTGTTTGAATCCATACTTAAATAATTAAATTTTTTTTATACTGAGTCTAAAAGCCTCAGTAAGGGGTCATGCTTTCCCTGACATCTTCTGGTAGCTCCAACAGCAATCTTAAGACTTTTGTCAACACTGTTGGCCTGTCTTTGCATTTACTTTAGCTGATGGAAAAAATAAACTCATTCTTCACCTATAATGATATGAATATTAAACAAGTTCACTAATGCTTTAAATCAATATCTAGAAACCTTCTATAGCTCTTAATGATACAAACTTCACCATGCTATCCCAGAACAGAGAGTCATTTCTTAAATCAATGAGTTATTATTTTTTGATTATTTTCAGAAAGCATTGGACAGAGTATGAACAGGCTTCACTTATTCAGATTCAATTTCCCCTGCTCACCATCTTCTGACATTAGTATATATACTTTGATTAAAATAACAGCTATTATTGAAATATTGTCATTACTACAAGTCCTTACTTTAGTAATATTTTCTTATTTTCTCATGATATAGCTTGTTCCAGTATTCATTCACTGTGGCACATTAAAAGTGTAGTGTTCTTGAGGGATGCCTCCCCATGATGGAGTCTTTTCTCAGAATCAGTTTGTGCTAAACAGCTAGACTAATATGTTTTGAAATGCCATATAATGGAGCTTTGCATTTGTTCATTTTACAATCACTTTGAAATTTTGATTTGTGGAGGATACTTCACTTTCCTAAAGACATCTTTATACATTTTATAAAGAATATTACCGATTAATATGGTTTATTACTATTGAAATGTATTTTTGTGACACTTTTCTCTATTGCTTATTGTACTCTATTCTTTAGAAAGAGATTATTATGAACAACTCCAGCAGAAAAAGTTAAAAGTTAAGGCTCCTTTCATTATTGTGAGATATTTCCCATTGTTTAATGCTTCAAAATTGAAACATTTCATTTTTGAGGGAAGGTTTAAATTCAAGAGACTCAAGGAGGAGCCAATTCAGTGTTTTAGGAAGTATCTAAATCTAACCGAACAAGTGAAAGATCTGGATGACAAGAACTTCAAGTCTCTGAAGAAAGAAATCAACAGAGACCTCTGAAGATGGAAAGATCTCCCATGCTCATGGATTGGCAGGATTAATATAGTTAAAATGGCTATCCAGCTGAAAGCAATCTACAGATTCAATGCAATCCCCATCAAAATTCCAGCTCAATTCTTCTTATATTTAGAAAGAGCAATTCCAAATTCATTTGTAATAACAAAAACCCCAGGATAGCAAAAACTATTCTCAACAATAAAAGAACTTCCAGGGGAATCAGCATCCCTGACCTCAAACATTACTACAGAGCAGTAGTGATAAAAACTACATGGTATTGGTACAGTGACAGGCAGGTAGATCAATGGAATAAAATTGAAGATCCAGAAATGAACCCACACACTTATGGTCATTTGATCTTTGACAAAGTAGTTAAAACCATACAGTGGAAAAAAAGACAGCATCTTCAACAAATGGTACTGGTTCAACTGGTGGTCTACATGTAGAAGATTGTGAATTGTTCCATTCCTATCGCCCTGTACAAAGCTCAAGTCCAAGTGGATCAAGGACCTCCACATAAAACCAGACACACTGAGTCTAATAGAAGAGAAAGTGGGAAAAGTCTCAAACACATGGGCACAGAGGAAAAGTTTCTGAACATACCACCAGTGGCTTATGCTTTATGATCAAGAATCAACACATGGGACCTAATGAAATTACAAAGCTTCTGTAAGTCAAAGGACACAGTCAATAGGACAAAAAGGCAACCAACGGATTGAGAAAAGATCTTTACCAATACTATGTCCAATAGAGGGCTAATATCCAATATATACAAAGAAAGCAAGAAGATAGACTCCAGAGAACCAAATAACCTTATCAAAAAATGGGGAACAGACCTAAACAGAGAATTCTCTACAGAGGAAACTTGAAGGGCTGAGAAGCACATAAAGAAATGTTCAGCATCTTTAGTCATCAGGGAAATGTAAATCAACACAACCACCTCACACCTATCAGAATGGCTAAGATCAAAAACCCAGATGACAGCAGATGCTGGCAAGGATGTGGAGAAAAAGGAACACTCCTCCACTGCTGGTAGGATTGCAAGCTGGTACAACCATTCTGGAAATCATTTTGGAGTACCCTCAGAAAAATTGGACATAATACTACCAGAGGACTCAGTTATTCCACTGCTGGGCATATACCCAGAAGATGCTCCAACATGTAGTAAGGACACATGCTCCACTACATTAATAGCAGCCATATTTATTATAGCTAGAAGCTGGAATTAACCCAGATGTCCCTCAACAGAGGAATGGATACAGAAAATGTGGTACATTTACACAATGGAATACTACTCAGTTTTAAAACAAAATGACTTCATGAAATTTGCACCCAAATGCATGGAACTTTAAAATATCATCCTGAGTGAGGTATCTTCATCACAAAAGAATGAATATGGTGGTATATACACACTGATAAGCGTACATTAGCCCAAAAGTTTGGAATACCCAAAATTCAATTCACAGCAACTGTTGGACTGAGCGTGGTGTCCCAGATGGAGGAGTTGGAGAAGGGACATAAGGAGCTGAGGGAGCTTGCAGCCCCATGGAGGGAGCTACAGCGTCAACTGGCCTGACCCCCCGGTGTTCCCCGAGACTGGACCACAATCCAAAGAATACACATAGAGGGACCCATGGTGATGGCTACATATGTGGCAGATGAGGGCCTTGCTGGTCATCAGTGAGAGGAGAGGCTCTTGGGCCTGGGGTTCTTGGATGCCCCAGTATAGGGGAATGCCCTGGAGGGAAGGCGGGCATGGGTGGGTTGGTGGGAGAATACCCTCATAGAGTCAGGGGAAGGTGGGAATGGGATCCGGGTTTTCTAAAGGGGAGACCTGGAAAGGGAAAAACATTTGAAATGTAAATGAAGTATCAAAAAAATGAAAGTGTATCATTGAAGAAAACCTGAGATATGCTGTAATGATAACTTGTTAATTGTCCATGAGTTTCATTAATATTATCTCAATGATTTCATTGCTAGATCTCATGGGGTGCTTAATTTCTTGGTTTACTGCAATTAGTCTGGGCAGAATCTGGTTATCTTTACCTGGAAATTCACTTCATTGATGACAACTTTATTGAGATATTCCCAAAATTGTCCTAAAATTTTGATTTACAAATACCAGTGACTACTGAAGGTAATGCCCAGATAAGCCATATTGTGTGGAAAAATATTAAGAGAGTTATTAGTGTTAGTATGATAAATTGTCTTGAAATTGAGTCAATATAATGCACATTTATGAATATTCAGGAGAGTGTTTATATTTTTAAAAGCTAAGTATTAGATAAAGAGAGCTATTCATATAAAGAAAATCAAGTCCAAGAACTAAAGCTTGGCATATATTGTAGTTAAAACAAGAGAAGCATTGAATTTTACTAAGAGAGAAGAAAATAATTTCAAAATTTTGCTATGAATAATAGTGTATTAAGCTGAAAATTATTAATTCTACATTTTGATATTTACATTTAAAATTTTTAGGCATTGCTTACATTTCTAGAAAAATATAGACATACTGAGCATCAAAATTCAAGAATATTTCTATTTATAGAGAACTAAAAAGAAGCTTAGTAGGTGGTTGGATTATAAATTGTTTATAAAGTAGAAACTAATATTATTTATGTAAAACTGAATATGCATTGCATTCAATCATACACAGCACAAAGATGTCCTTTAAACTTTCACTTGTGATCATACTTTGATCACATAATTTCTACAAATAGCTGATCTCTGTTTTCTAAGCTAAAAAGATTAAGTACTACTTTATAGTGGGTTAATTTGAAAATCAAAATAAAAAGACTATTAAAATACAATTTAAATATAATGACTTTCAAGATTGATAATAACAGGCAATATATGAACACTTTTAAACTTATAAATCATTACAGTTATAGATGCAAGGAAGACTTGCTGAATGGCCCAGACTTATATGAGAAGGATGCTGTGGTCTCAAAGTATATTTTAAACAAAATGAAATTGAGACAATCATGTAGTATATGAGAATATTTTAATTTTTATTACAGTAACTGGTAGCATGCAATTTTCATGGATTTATTTTCACATAATTGTATGCAGCAGTGTTGACCTGTGCAGATCTTGTCTGCTGTACTTGGGATCTGAGGACCTAAAAGAATGGAGCAGATTACCGTCTAATACTGTGGACAATCTAACTTCAGTTTCAGTCTACTCTTGTAAATGGATGTAATATAGAAAGAAATGATCTGAGTAAAGTTGTTTGAGTTCATGATTGAACATGTTTGTTTAGATATCCAACAAGAATAACCATGTCTTATAAATTGAATTTAAAGGTTTGCCAAAAGATGCACAATATCTCCTGCAAGAACAATCCAGGCAACAAAGTGCTCCTGAGGTAAAGTGGCCTCTGCCTTCTCCTTGGAGCCTCTCTTACAGATTCTTAAGGCATTATTCACATGGTTCATTCTTTTGACCAGGTTTTGACACATCCTTCTTTCACATTTTTTGAAAAATTGGAGTATTTATTTTTGTTTAGATTCATTAACATCCTTAAAACTCATGAAAATACTTATAGTAAATGCGACACCAGATGCAAGGGCACTGTGCATGTTGTTTCCCATCATGGATGAGGATCCATACGGTTTAAGGCATAAGCAATACATTTTCTTATTTTTTATTCTGAAATTCATTTTAGAAAATACTTATTTTTTAACCTGAGATTCCAGACAATTGCTTAGAAAAATGTCTGTAATTCTTCATCTTGATACACAATGGTCTAGTTCTTTATACCATATCTGACAGGACAATGCTCAGCATTTACTGCAGAGTATCCTGAGAATGTGTGCAATGCGGTGAAAAATAGAGGTTTTGGAAGGGAATGATTTATCTAATTTTGAATGTTGAATAGTTAATATTTTATCATTTAAGGCTTGAGCATCAATATTTATATTGGTAGGTTACCATCTTTGCTTGGGGCAAATATAGTTAGAGATATCTGAGTTACTGACAGCAAGTGGAAAGTTTTTCTCTTATCTGTTAAAGAAGTGATGCACATGCTGATCAGCTACATAAGCCCAATATGTGTAAGCAGTAACAGATACCTTCAGAGACAAGGTAGCAAAAACAGTGATTTTGTAGGTTTCATCAGCTCTCTTCACTGTGTCGCCATTTTAAAAAATCTTTTATCTTTCTTCCTTTTCTTTCTTTGTTTTTTCTTTCTTTCTTTCTTTCTTTCTCCTTCCTTCCTTCCTTCCTTCCTTCCTTCCTTCCTTCCTTCTTTCCTTCCTTCCTTCCTTTCTCTCTTTCTTCAGGTAGCCTCTGAAGATGCTGTGGAATACCTTTGTCCATCTTGCACCTGTTCAGCAATCTTTGTGCTATGCAAGTCAGGTTTTCACTATCTTGAGTTACGAAAAATGCAAAAGCAGACTTGGCTTTCGTGAATTATTGGTGTTGGACTATTCAACTGGCCAGACATGACATCTCTTGAAAGAACCATAACCCTGATCTGTTTTGGAAGGGACAAAAACTTTCTATAGCAGTAAAGGCACCCTTAGCAGTTTTTTTTTTTTTTCTTCCGAGACAGGGTTTCTCTGTGTAGCTCTGGCTGTCCTGGCATTCACTCTGTAGACCAGGCTGGCCTCGAACGCAGAAATCCGCCTGCCTCTGCCTCCCGAGTGCTGGGATTAAAGGCGTGTGCCACCACTGCCCGGCTAGCAATTTATTTTGAAATTCAGTATATAAAAATAGAAGATAAAATATTGGGAGGAGTAGTTATACTATCAGACTATCTCTTCTTTATTTTCAAGTACCTTGAAGTTGTCTGTTAGTGGCATTTTAGTAAGTGTGTTTTAGTTTTTCTCTTAACCCAGCTAGCTCCCAAATAATTGAGCCTGGAATATTATTTTTATTTATCAGCTTTAAAGCACAGCAAATGAGCAGTGTTAATGTATTTTTAGTCCTTTTAGCTAATCTGGCTACCTCCCAGTCAAAATCCCAGTGATACATGCATTTTAGTGCTGAGATAGTTCTCTGGGTTCCAGGTGTTTTCTTCTGGTGTCTCCAGGACTTTCTCCCAGTAGCTAATCCTCCATTTCCTCTCTCTTCTTCCCTCTCTCTGTCTGGAGGAAGCCCAGTCCTCTTCTCTCTCCTGCCCAGTCATTGGATTATCAGATGTCTTCATTGGTCAATAATTTGGGAGCAATGTTTATACAATATTGAGATGGGAGATTACATTACCAGATATGGGGACAAAGAAATCAGCATTTGAATAATACAAGGATAACCATTTTATCATGCAGAAAAACATTGTGCCTACAGTTATGCACTAGCTTTTTTCTTCAAAAAATTGACCCTGAGGGTTTCATGGAATGCCTGTCATGTTGGTTATGTCAGACTGTTGGAAAATTTCTGAAAAGGCTTGGCAATGTGTTTAGGAGCACTGCTTTTTAAAAAATATTTTACAGGAGAATAAAATAGCATTTTATTTTAGATATACTTTGCTGATTCTAATTTTACAGTTTTATCAATCCTTTCCTACAGTGTTGAAAAATGAGTTTCATAGCTTGTATTCATCTAAAGAGAATTAGGATTATAGATAATTTCCTTGATATTTAAATTTAAATTTAAATTTGCAATTGTGACAAGGAGATCAGAAAAAGTTCAATTTCACACTTATTATTCCTGTAGAGAATTGTGTTAGATGAAAGACATTTTGTTTCTTTTTGTTCAATTTTTAAAATTTCTTTTAGTTTTTGAGAGTATGATATAATTTTCCCCTATAAAATATAGAATTACCTCCTAAACTCTTCTACTTCTGAATCTTACCATATACCTCACCCCATAAATTCAAAATTATGATCTCTTTTCTCAGTAAATGTAGTCACATGTATAAGAATGTAGATTCACATATGTTTTCCCAAATACATATAATCTTATTTGTACAATATTAATCACATGTATGTTGTCAAAGATGACTATTTGAATAATCAATTGGTCTTGTCTTTTCTGGATGAGACTGTTTCTCCTGCTTTCATATTACATAGTTGCCTTTAGTTCTTTGTGTGGGGTCGAGGCCTCATATTTTTTTTCTCCTTACCACATTAACATGTCTATTGTTTTCTTCATTAAACTCATGTTTAGGTAGCCATGTTGGTGACACTTCATGTATCTAGCTTCTTAAATTTCTAGAAAACACATCTTCACAGCAAATTCCCTAATTAGTTGGCTGTTACCACCTGTCCAACCAATGATCCTTATGAGTACATGTTTTATAGATGTATCCATTGGAACTGGGTTCCACAGCTCTGTATTTTGATTAGCTGGGATTTTCTTTTATCATTTCCATCCTTTCAAAGAACAGTTTTTATGGTAAGTAAAGATTGAACATATTTTTGGTTATAAGGACACATACTTAAACTTATTATTCTTTATGGCAATTTTAAGAAGTATGTGTTCATGTATCTATTTATTTGATTTTGTCATATAATTTATAATATATTCTCTATGTTATTAAAAAGGAAGGAATAAGTCACAACCTACCATTTTGGAGACAGTCATTTATTCAGAAGTGCTCTGGGGAAAGTAATTTATCATTGTTAAGTCAAATGTTATATAAAAGTTATAATTTATGGCATAAATTAGGTAGATTTTGTTAAATGGTAATCTTAATTAACTTAATTATTATCTTTGCCCTTGACTGTCCAAAGACATTGCTGTTGGCTTTCACGCTTGTTAAAAAATATGTTACTAAGGGACTTCTTTGTACAGAAAAATGGAAAATTGTTTTATAATTATAATTTACATTTAAAACATAAATGTATTCCTTAGCAATCATTTAATGTGGAGCCTTTAATGATGATGGGCATAATTTTCTATTAAGCACTTAAAATCCATTTATGCAACTTGAAAAGTGATTTTTAAATTTTATTTGATTTTAGTATATTAAATTTTATAATTTTATATCCACATGAATAGTGACTTCACTGGAGTTCAGAGCTTTGAGTTTTTCTGGTTTTGGCCATCTGTCATCTTATCTAGCACTTGAAGCAATGATATTTTTGCGATCAATTTTCTTATTAAATTAGTAGAATGATTAATTTCTTATGAGTGCTGTGAGTTGACATGATTTAACTCAAATTTTAGAAATAATAGAAAGTGCTGGGCTGTATGAATTTCTTTGTGATAATTTTAATTAATACATTTTTAGTGCCTAAACTTTGATCACAGTCAGCCAGTCACCTGATTTGTGTAAGGCTCTCCATTGATATTTTGTCGGGCTATTTACCATGACCTAGACCAAGTCTAAAGAAAGTCCACTTCATAAATTGCCTAGAGAATTTTAGTTGATTATCTGAATAATTTCAGATTCTATGTTGAGTTAAATCAAAAAATTAATATAAAACTTGCTCCCAGAAGCTATTGTAAGCAGGTGCATGCTTTTGTACAAGATGTAGAAGGCACAATCAGAGGGTTGAATTTATATACATGAGTATCACATTTGAATTTATTAATATTATGTTTATTGTATTAGACTTTACCTTTGAAGATTACATTACTTGGGAGTAGTTGACCATAAACAGGTGATGACTTAGCAGATCTCTTAATTCAGCTGTGAATTATGACAGAAGTTAAAAATAGGTACACATAAAAAACTGAAGTTTTGTAAGTAAAGGTCAGTAGTAAACTGGATTCTTTACCAGGAGTGATATTGCTGTTAGTCATGACCCTAT
Source organism: Rhynchomys soricoides (assembly GCA_019843965.1). Taxonomy (NCBI): domain Eukaryota; kingdom Metazoa; phylum Chordata; class Mammalia; order Rodentia; family Muridae; genus Rhynchomys; species Rhynchomys soricoides. Next base: position 32,694,654 of record JADRCH010000004.1, on the reverse strand, counting down.
TACTGTATAAAATATGTGGGGGAAAAATTAATACAAACAAAGAGAGAACTCAAAATTATTTTTAAATATTTTCTTCATGAATTTTATCTTTTATTTTGATTTCTTTTACAAAGGGTAGATTTGTTTCACACAATATATTCTCCTCCCATAGTCAACCCAGTTCCTATCCACATCCACTCCCACCCAGAATTTTGTGAGTTAATTTTTTATTCAGTTAATTGGCTGAATGCATTTATTGTAATAAGGGATACTTTTTTATAATCGTCTTTTGTTGTTGAATCTTTATGTGATTTTTGGGTATCAGAGTAACTGTGGCCTCATTAAATGAATTGGGTAATGTTCTTTCTGTTTCTGTTTTGTGGAATAATTTAATGAGTATTGGCATGAACTTATTTATTTATTCATTAATTAATTCATTCATTCACTCGTGTATTACATCCAGGACCACAGCTTCTCATTCCTCCTTCTCTCCCAGTCACTCACCCCAACTCCACTCTCTCAACATCTACTCCTCCTCCACTTCCCTTTAGAAAAGGGCAACCCTCCTAGGCTTATCAACCAAACATGGTATATCGGGTTGCAATAATACCAGGTACCTCTCTTCATATTAAAGCCGAAAGAGTCTACCCAATGGGAGGAAAAATGTCACCCAAACAGGCAAAAGGGTGGTAGAGACAGGTCCCATTCACACTGTTTAGAGTCCCACATGGTCTCTGGGATATCTGACCTCTGAGTAAAATAACTGGAAACAACTTAATTGCCCCTCAACCAACCTGTAAAACTATAACATATACATAGAGGAGGCCTAAGTTAGACAAATACAGGCTTTCTGTAGGTTCAGTCTCTGTGAGGCCCTTTGGGCACAGGTTAATTGGTTCTCTGGCTTTTCTTGTGTTGTCCTTGACACCTATGCCCCCTAAAATATTTCTCCCTGCTCTTCTGAAGAATTCTTCTATCTCAGTCTAATATTTGGCTATGGATCTCTTCATCAAATTTCATCAGTTGCTGGATGAAACCTTTGTTATGACAATTGGACTATGTACCAATAACAGAATATCATTAGGAAATATTTGGTTGACAATTTTTGCCAGCTTTGTTTGGTTCTATGTTAGGTCTCTGCACTGTCCAGTCTCTGGTTTCACAAACTAGAAACAATCTGAATGTCCCTCAAACGAACAACAGATAAAGAAAATGTAGAATGTTTACTAAGTTGAGTTTTACTTAGATGTTAAGGGGGGGGGGGAGAGCTCATGAGAGAGAGCATCATGAAAATTTCTGGCAAATGGATAGAACTAGGAAAAAAATCCTAAGTGAGGGAACTGATCTAGAAAGATAAACATGGTATTTACTTATTTATAAATGATTATTAGATCTAAGGTAAAAATAATCATGCTTTAATCCACAAACATGGAGCTGCTAAATAACAAAGAGGGTATCATAGTCAGAATTTGTATTCTCGCATAAAATATCATGACCAAGAAGCAAGTTGGGGATACAAAGGGTTATTCAGCTTACACTTCCATTGTTGTTCATCACCAAAGGAAGTCAGGACAGGAACTCACACAAGGTAGGAACTTGGAGGCAGGAGCGGATGCAGAGGCCATGGGGATTGTTTCCCCTGGCTTGCTCCATTTGCTTTCTTATAGATCCCAGGACTTCTGGCCCAGTGATGGTACCACCCACAATAAGCCCTCCCACACTTAATTACTAATTGAGAAAATGCCTTACAGTTGGATCTCATGGAAGCCTTTCCTCAAGGGAGGATCTTTTCTCTGTGATAACTTCAGCTTTTGTCAATTTGACACACAGAACTAGCCAGCACAGACTGCTCAAGGAAGCATGAATTTCCAGGGGAAGGGGTAATAGAATAGTTATTGCTGGTGACAATTGGAAATGGGAGCAGCAGGGTTCAGCAGGAGCAAAGATGGAGGGAAGGAGTTTTGGGAAAGACAAGTGGAACTGGAGGGCATTTCCTGGACAAGGTAGAAACTTAGTGCAAGGGAAACTCCCATGAATCTATGAGGGGGATCCTAACGAAGACTCCTAGTAATGGGGGATACAGAGCCTGAACTTTCTATCTCCTGTAACCAGGCATGACATCCAGTGGGCGTACTAAGACATCAATCCAGGCAAAAACCATTTGACCAAAAGTTTGTCCTATTAACAAAATGTGCCATGATAAAGTTTTCATAGAAATTCTAGGAGTGGCCAACCAATGACTGTTCTAACTTACTAAGGTTCATACATCTGCTTAAATTGCTTATCTGATATTGATTCAATTTTGGCAAGTGTTTAACTATCAAGAAAATTATCCAATTTAAAAAATTTTTTAGTTTGGTGGAATACATATTTTTAAAGTACATCCTTAGGATTATGTGGGTTTTCTTGGTGTCTATTGTTATGTCTCCTTTTTCTTTCTGATTTTCTCTCTTTCATTTATATTCACTTTGGGTAAGATTTTTTTCAAGAACCAGTCATTGTTTCCTTGATTATTTTAGTCTTCTCTTTGTGTCTATTTTTATTAATTTCAGCTCAGAGAAGTCCAGTCTAATCCTAAAAGTTCTATGTTCATATGTTATTTCATATTTTCCCTTGGAGGTCTTAATAATCTCTCTTTGTTCTGTATTTTTAATATTTTCATTATTTTGTGACAAGAGGCCTTTCTTTTTTGGTCCAATGTGTATTGTAGTTTTCATGTTTAATGAACTTTGAACGCATTTTCTGTCTACAGGTTACAGAAACTTTTTCTATGATTTTTGGGCCATTGAGCTGGTTTGTTTATCTTCTTCTATTCCTATTATTCTCAATGTTTTCATAGTGTCCCAGATTTCATGAATGTTTTGTGTCAAAGTTATTTATATTTAACATTTTATTTTACTGATGTACACATTTTTTCCCATTGTATCTTCAGTCCCTAAGATTCTCTGTTCTGTCTCTTAGAAGATGGTGATGCTTGTCTCTATGGTTTCACTTCAAAAGCTAAATTTATCATTTCCAAAATTATCTGAGTTTATGTTTTCTTTATTGATTCCATTTCCTTTTTCAGGTCTTAAACAATTTTACTCTTTTCCTTCCACTGTCTGTGATTTCTTGAAGTTCTTTAAGGGGTTTACCCATTTCCTTTTTATTCATTCCCTCTATAATAGTCATACAGCCTGCTATGGTCTTTTACATGTGCCTAACCTATGTTGATTTAGTGTGATTGTGCTTTTATGCATTTGGGATTGGGGTAGTTGGTAAGATTTGTGTGGAAAGAGGACCTTGGTGGTTTGGTGGCAAAAAATGGAAATAGGTCATATTATGCAGCAGATATCACCAGATAGAGATTGATGGGTGTTATAAAAAGGCTGCCTCTCAATGCAGATGAGAGAGAGAGAGAGAGAGAGAGAGAGAGAGAGAGAGAGAGAGAGAAAGAGAGAGAGAGAGAGGGAGAGAGAGACACAAAGACACAGAGAGGCAAAGACAAAGACAAAGACAGAGACAGAGAAACAGAGATAGTCTCAGAGAGTAATAGAAACTGAACTGAACATGAAACTGAAAGTCTTCTGTAATACAAAGAATACTGTTAAAAGGACAAAACAGCAGCCTATAAAATGGAAAGAAAAGTTTTAGTTTTTTTTGTTTTTTTTTTTTTTTTTTTTACCAAATCCACATCTAACAGAGGGAAAATATCACAAAATATATAAAGAATTCAAGAAACTAGATATCAACATACAAATTATTCAATTAAAAATGTGGTACAGATTTAAACAGAGATTTCTCAACAGAGAATCTCAAATGTCTGAGAAGTACTTAATAATATTCAACATCATTAGATATCAGGAAAATGCAAACCAAAACACTTCTGAGATTATGATCTGCCTGTCAGAATGGCTATATCAAAAACATAGCTGATAGCTTGTCCTGATAAAGATGTAGAGCAAAGACAATAGCCTAACGCTGGATGGCAGTGCCAACTTGTATAGCTAGGTGGGAAATCAATACGGCAACTTCTCCCCAAATTGGAGCTTAATCTACCTCAAAACCCAGCTATAGCACTTCTGAGCATATATGCAAAGGACCTTCCATCCTACCACAAGGACTCTTGTCCAACTATGTTCATAGCAGCTGCTTTATTCATAGTAGCAAGAAACTGGAAACAACTTCAATTTCCCTCAAAAAAAGAATGCATAAAGAAAATGTGGTACCTTGACACAGTGAAGCATTACTCCACTTTTTGAGAACAGGATGAGGAACTGTGGGAGTGGGGACTGAGGTGGGGCAATGACTAGAATGTAAAAAAATAAAATAATAATTAATAAAACAATGGCATAGTGGTATTTGGAGGCAAATGAATAGAATTTAAAAAAATATCATCCTAAATGAGATAATTTAGAACTTGAAAGATAAATATAATATATACTCACTTAGAACTTAATATTATCTGTAAAGTAAACAATAACCATGCTATAATGCACAGGCTCAGATACATGAAGTAATAAAGAGAGCTCAGGTGGGATGCATGAATCTCACTGTGAAAAGGAAATAGAGTAGACAAAGTGGGTAGGCAGAGAGAGGGTTGTGTATTAGGGTTGTGAGGAGGAATGAGGTAAGGAAGACAGAAGGGGTGCTGAGAGAGACAAGATTGGTGGCATTTCTGGGATGAGATAAAAACCTAGTTCCCAGCTAAGACTCCTCTTAGTAATGGCAGATTCGGAGCCTGAACTGGCCATCTTCTGTAATCAGGAATGTCTTCCAATGGAGGGATTGTGATACCAACCTAGCCACAAAACCTTTTGTCTAAAATTTGTCATGCCTTCAAGATTTCCAGAGATAAACATAGCTTAGAACTTGTGGGAGTGACCAGCCAATTTCCCGTCTACTTTGTGACCCCTGCCAGGAGAAGGATCCCGTCTAGAACATTGCATGGAGGACCATATACCAGAAGATGGTTAACCCAGAGACCTAGGATAGAGCCAAGCAGGAATGGCAGATAAAATGAACAAACAAACAAACAAACAAATACATAATAAATAAATAAATAATAAAATGGCAATGAAATAATTCCTAATTATATTCTATTGTACTCATACAGTACAAGAGCCTAGCAACTAGGGAGCTTGTATGAGCTTGACCTAGGCTCCCCCCCATCCCCATATATCTTATAGTTGTGTAGCTCAGTGTTGTTGTGGGACTCCTAACATTGGGAACAGGGTTTATCTATGGCTCTTTTACCCTCCCACTGTGTTGCATAGCCAGTGTTAATAGGTGAGGTGCCTAGTCTTATTGGTAGTTGTTATGCCATGTTTGCTTGATATTTTGATTTTCTGAAGGAAAATGGAGGAGAATTAGATCTGTGGGAGAAGGGAGGTGTGGTGGAGATGGAACTCTGAGAAGAGGAGGGAGGAGAATCCGTTGACAAGATACAATAGAGAAATAATATCTAAGAGAGGAACAATTAAAATGTTTTTTAAAAATACTGTATAAAAACAGATATGTTGAAGACATAGCTATACATTTTCACATCCACAGATGTGAAACTTTTTGTTTGTTTTTTATAATAAGCCAGAAATACACACTAGTAAAGGATTGCTTCTAAAACAAATGAACAAATGTTGCTAGTCAGACTGGAAGACTGAATGTAGAGTATGCATATAAAGCAGTACTATACTTTGCACAAAACTAAACTTGAAATGGATCAAAGACTTCAACATAAGCCCAGTTACACTGAGAAAGCAAGAAAAGAAATTGAGGAAAGTTCTCAGACTCATGGGAATAGGAAAAGACTTTCTAAATAAAAAGTAGATGGCACAGCATGTAGAACAATTTAAATTGTGAACTTTTGAAATAAAATTTTGCATAGCAAATGACATCATCATTTGGGTAAGCTAGCAGGCTACAGAATGAGAATTTTTTTTTTTAAAAATCAAGTACATACCTGAAAGGGGGCTATTATCTAAAACATATAAAGAACTCAAAAAATGCCTAACAAGAAAATGAATAGCACAATTTAAAATAATGGAATACAGATTAGAACAGATTTCTCAAGAGGAAACTCAAATGATTGAGAAACACTTAAAGAAATATTCAACATCCTTAGGCATCAGAAAATTGCAAATCAAAATTACTTTGAGTTTTCATCTTATATCTGCCAGAATTGTAGAGATTGATAAAACAGATGACAGCTAATGCAGGTGAGGATCACAATAACGGGAACACCAATCCGTTTATGGTGAAGAGAACAAGCTTATACAAACATTTTGACAATTATTGTGGTAATTCTTATGAAAACAGAGTAGGCCTACCTCCAGATTGAGCTATAACACTTTTGAGCATATCCTCAAAGAGTCTGTTTCAGAGACACTTGTGTGAACATGTTCATTGCTGCTCTATTCATATTAGCCAGAAACTGGAAACAGATTTGATATCTGTCAATGATAGAGATAGTGAGTAGATATAGGTAGATTTACACAACCGAATATTATTCAAATTTTAAAATAATGAAAGCATAAAATTTTCAGGTAATTGGATGGAGTTAGAGTGATTCATCCTGAGTAAATTAATTCAGACAAAACCAACGAAAATGATATGTATTCACTTATATGTTGATGTTAGTTAAATCTTCAATTGTCATGCTACATTCCATATAAACACAGTAGTTTGGCATGGTTTAAGATACTGGAAAAGGACTGCATTGCTTGAGGAAACAGAAATAGAATAGGTAGTCATGAAGGATAGGGGGAACCTGGAAGGTGACGATCAAATGGAGAAGTAAAGGATACAAGGCTGTAAAGACAGGAATTGAGAGAGGTATAACTAAATGTAAGGGACATTTGAAGGGGCATTTAAAGACTGAATATAGCAGAATCTTCAATGTGTGTGTCTCTCTCCCACCTCTCTCTCTCTCTCTCTTTCTGTCTTTCTCTCTCTCTCTCTCTCTCTCTCTCTCTCTGTGTGTGTTTGTGATTTTAATTTGATTGCCAAATAACAAGATAGACAGAACATCAACTGCATATCTATCACTGACCAATGAAGTCTCCAGTTCTGGAAGTGGGTTACATCTAATCAAGTTGTTGGGAATTCGCAAACAATTCAGGAGATTGCCAAGGCTAATTGGTACTCTCCAAAAACTGAAGGTGAGGCTCTATTTCTGAAAGACCATATCTATACCATTCATTGAAGATGGAGAATTTGAGCTGGGGTCTTCATCACTATACTATGTTCATGGTATTAGAAGGTACTCTGCACATTACAAAACAAGACAGGTAGACATCAACTCAAGTACAAAATGTTCTATCTACATTGATTACTTGCATGAAAAATGTGCTAGTACAAACATGTCAGAAAGCATGTGGGACCAACCATTTAATCCACAATTTAACATAAGGCCTACTCCACAAGATGGAACACATCTTTACACAATGCAGGTGGCCAAGAATTTGACACTAGATCAGTCAGGGACCTAGGGGAAATCAAATACAAATGTTCTCCTAAAATAGTAGCCCTCAACCTTTCTAATGCTGTGACCCTTTAACATAGTACTTCATATTGTAGTCACCACCCAGCCATAAAATTATTTAGTTGCTACTTCATAACTGTAATGTTGTTACTGTTACAATAATATGTCATAATATAAATATCTGATATGTGGGATATCTGATATGTGACCCTCAAAAGGGTTACAACTCATAGGTTGAGAACATCTGTGCTGAAGGAAGCTATAAAATCACTCCTGATGACATTCTACTATGTTCATAGATCAGTGTCTTGCTCAGCAATGACAAGAGAAGCTTCCTTCTGCAGTAGATGGGAACAAATTCAGAGACCCACAGATGAGCAATTTGCAGATGACCTTGGATCACTTGGTCCTAAATAGGACTTCTCATTCATTTCCATTCCTTCGTGGCTCACGGAACACTTTAGAAGAGAAGCTGGTAAACTGTTCTTGACAGATGGTGGAGAACACCAAGGAAACAAGGGAACAATAAGAAACCACAGCAGATATGATACACATCTGAACTCACAGGTCCCAGCACTGAGAGGGAAAGAGGATTCAAACCCTGCCTATATCCCTGATGCTAGCTCCTATTTAGAACCACTACCAAATAAAATATAAGTGTTCCCCAAGGGAATCTCACTAGGTACACAAACCACTTTTAAGGCCAGACTCATTCTCAGCAGAACATGACCAACACAAAATGAACTGATGGTGTATTTTTGGTGGCTTTTTGTTTTGTTTTGTTTTCTATTTTGTTTCGCAATGTATGGGTATTACTCTTCTCACCCCACAGATCTTTTGCTCATGTACTATGGTTTCTGCCACCTCATTTAGAACAGCAATATTTACAAGTACTAGACTTCTCCCAATTCTGCCACTTAATATTGACATGGGATAATTTGGGATTATGACTGAGAAGAATAAAAATTAATTTTGTTCATATATGAGGCAATACTAGGATACAACTTTTCATGAGATTTAAAATGCATGTTATAAAAAGGTTTAGCTATTTTATCCTATAAATACTTGATTCTGAAAAAGATTTGAATCCTTATCAAGACAGTTGTCTCAACAAGGAATTTAAGTGAGAGATTTGACCTTGCACAAAGTGTGCTAAAAATATCTGGACTTCAATCATCTCTAAGCTAATCAATGCAGTAAAAATCAACGTTAAAATTAAGTAAAGAAGACAGAAAAGAAGGAGCCTATTAACTTCATAAATATTAATATTCTATCAAATACACTCAAATATTTCCTAGAGTTATGCTCGTCTTCGTTCTATCTTTCTTTGTTTCTTTCTTTGTTTCTTTCTTTCTTGGAAGGAAGACAAGATTTCTCCATGTAGCTCTGGCTGTTCTAGATGGTATCCTCTGATCACTACACATGCAAACACATACACATACAGACACACATCCATATACACATGCACACTCAATACACACACACATATATATTCATAATATATACAATATACCCCGTATGTCTTATAGCACACACATACCCCATAAAGATTAAACCATAAAGATTAAACCATATATATATAACCATAAAGATTAAAATGTAAGTTATGACAAAAACTCACTCTGTAGACCAAGCTGGCTTTGAACTCAAAGGTCCAATTCACTCTGTCTCTTTAGTGTTGGAATTAAAGGCATTCCAGATCAGGGCCTGTTCATATTACTTATAGTTTTATCACTGTGATTGATTTTTCAATGTAAAAAAATAAATCAAAAGTCAAATTTAGTAATATTTAGTGAAGAACATGTTAATGTATGTTTAGAAATTATATGAAATTATTTTCTGGACATGGCATCTATTCACAAAAACGTTTCCAGTTTTACTGTATAATATTCTTTACGATAAACAATCAATATATTACTTCCTCTTTTGTGAACTGGTTTTAGGTTTACATAAGTCAAGAACAAACTACACTTTGGGGAAACAAATAGAAAGGTGAAATCCAGCCTTAATACAATGTGGCATTGAATTGTCAGCTTTTTTGTAAAAGCACAAAGCCTTGGCTGGGAAATGGTTGGCTTTTAAAATTATTTTGCTTGTTCAAATATTATCTTGACATTTATTTCCACTATATTAACTAATTCTCTAAAACATATTGAATAGAAGGTATGTGACTTTAATTCCCAGTATGAATAATGGTCATATATGTGAAAGTAATCAGAACATTTAAACATCTTACCCTGTAAAAATCACTTAGAAAAAAAAAATAAAACAACATTCAGTGACTTGTATTATGTCAAATGTATTCAAAAGGGTAAGTTCTTATTTTCACCCCTGAGTAGATGTTAAAATAACTTTTATTAAAAATACAGATGAAAAAGAAATGAAATAAAATTTTCTTATTCATACATCTCTTGAAATAAATGTCTCTTCTTCATATATCTCATATAACTCTTTATATATTATAGAGATTATAATATAATTACATAATTATTATTTTCCCTTTCCCTCCTCCATCACTTCCTATATATACCTACATTAATGTCTTTCAATTTCATTAACCATTTTTCATTAACTCTTGTTGTGTGTGTGTGTGTGTGTGTGTGTGTGTGTGTACACAACTTGTGTGTGTTGGTGTGGATTTCTAAATATCCTATACATGAATATTACATATGATGCTACTCTTAAATATATTTTTCCAGACTGGACAGACTATTTTTAAGAGATTCAGTAGGCAAGACTCTTGCCACAATAATTGAGTAACCGAGTTCATATCCCCAGAGTCCAGTCAAATCCATATGCGTTGGCGTCTATCTTACTAGAATTATAGCAAGATGAGGATTGGTGGACAGTGAGTTCCAGATAGCAAACATCTTGCCACACACAAGTGATAAAGTTAGAAGGAAAGAACAACACTGGTTACTGTCCTCTAGTCACCACACATGCAAGCACACACATACACAGACAAACACCCATACATACGTACACACTCAATATATACAACACACCGCACATATTCTATGCACAGCATATACACACACAGAAACAAAGATTAAAATACAAGTTATGTCAACAATTTACTGGACAGATATTATGCTTTCATGCCATGGGGCAATACATCTATAAATTTTTAACTCAATGATTACTTACTTCTAATTTGCTAAACTAAATTTACTTACTAATGTAACTGTATTTTCACTACAATAGGTTCTAATGTGCTATTCTCAGACTATTGAGTGATGTTACCAGCCTTGATTGGAACCATGGCCTCTTATGATTATTCCACTGAGATTCTTAAAGTCATTTATAAAAAATCAAGCAAGCAAGCAAACAAACAAACAAAAAAAGAAAACTCCAGAAAACCTGAGTATTTCCTATAATCACATACAAATTTTGTACACTAAGAGAAAACGTAAAAACCTTTAAATAAATGAACCTCTTTCAGGACCTAGACAAGTGTGGAAAAATCTTCACTCTATCCACTTAATCTAATCTAACTTTTGTTTGACTGTAAGCAAGATGAGAGCATAGCTAGCCAAAACAAGTTGTTTTTTTTTCAAGTGAAAATTACATCCAAATAATTTTGACTCAAGAAATAAGTTCTAAAGTACACATAATTGTTTCAGCAATTATTTCTAGTTTTATTCCTGTAATGAAGATTAAAACTGAGAAAATAACACAAATTGTTTAACTTTCCATAACAGAATATAAGTGCTAAAAATGTTATGTATACTTGTAATATATGTGTGTGTGTGTGTGTGTGTGTGTGTGCGTGTGTGTGTGTATCTGTTCAGATAGAACAGGAGTAGACTATGTACTGTTCAAGAACTTATTAAAACTGATTGTACAAGTACTGTTACTATGGAAATTTCTATGAATTGAAATGAATGAAAAAGTTATCATCTCTAGTTGTAGCTTTGACTGTTTTTGAGCAAAAAGTCTTCAACAGGCACATGATGAAACTAATATATTTCATAAATAGCATCTATTTGAGAAGAAAATTATTTCTTGAAGTTGGTGTTACTTAATCTATGAATTACAATATGTTTGAGTTGTCATTTCTACTTTTATTCTCTATGTCAGAGAGTTTCAAGTATTAAACTACTCATGTATATTTAATGTCCATACTAATGTAGGACACATAGTAGGACATATGTTTAGTGAAAAGAAACACACAACAAGAGGCATATTCAAAGACTCTTCAAAAATAGCTAAAACAAAACCATTGTCAACCTCTACATATAATATGGTATTTTTACATACATATAATTTATAATCAGATATAAAAGGAGATTAATAATAACCAATAACAATTTAGAACCCTCAGAGCACCATAATAAAATCATATAAATATTTATGTCTGCTTTTTTTTCTCTCTGATCTCTTATTGAAGTATCTTATAGTTTTACCATCTCACAATGTCTCTTTATCAGACTAAAATCTATCACCTATTTCAAGAATTCTATGTTTTGGTTGTGAGCCTAGACTTTAGTTTGTAAGCCATAAAATTACTTTAAATGAATGGGAAACATTTCCTTTAAATTTTAAGTCATGTCTAAGTAAAAAAAAAATTATTAAATCTAAAAATTTTCTTTAAGCACTAGTATCAAGGCTTGGTTTTCATGTTGGTAATAAGAACCAAGGCTGTCTCTGCCTCTGTTACCTACCTTTGGATTTCTTTCTGCTATCTAAGCTGTCTTATCTTGCCTCAGTTGGAGAGGATGTAGTTAGTCCTACTGTGACTTGGTGTGCCAGGGTGGCTTGGTATACATGTGGAAATCTGCCCTTCTCTGAGGATAATAGGGGCATGTAATGTATGAGAGTGGGACTGAAGGAGAGTAGGGATGGATATAAAACTAATAAATACATAAACAAGAATTAAAAAGGAAAATTCTACAGTGTCGGTCTTATTATATTAAGACTGGTTTGATTTGTAATTAATTTGATAAGATGTAAAGTTCAAGATAACACCGCTGTCATGTTAGATCTATAGATTTCTCAGTATCTGTCATGCTTTTTATATCTTATTTTATGATGTTAGAAATATACAGCTAACCTGCTGTATAAATACAACCTTGATAATTGGGACCTGACCTGGCACTATCATCTTGATTCTGGGTTTTTAGTTGTTTGTCAGCCACTAACTTCTAGGTCACCATGCTCTTCTGTTGAATAACAACAAGAACAAAAACTAATGAGATGTTTATATCTGAAATTGCAACTCTGTGACTTTGATGGATCAAGAAAATACATGCTTTCATACTTAATTTTCAAGAGTTGAAAGACAATTTAAACCTTTTCTAAGTAGACCCAATACTCTATTCCTAAATTAAAATAAGTTTTATCATATTGCAAAATCATACCACAGTTGAAAAAGAACCATAAGAGCACTGATTCTTACATATGTATATGTATGTGTGTATGTGAAGATGTATGTATAATGAATATGCATATGATGTTTATGTATAGGAATACATAAAGGAATATATAACACATATTTTATATATGTATATATACATATGTTTTCAAACACACACACAAATATATATATATATTTTTTTTTTCAAAATGAGTGGGCTCAGGTTACTTGATCTGGAAAATGTCTTGTTATAAAAGGTCAGCGTGTTTAGCTAATCCATGTAGTTATTCGTATGTGTATCAAGTTTTTGGAAACATACCTAATCAATAAGATTGAGCAATTTGTAGACCAGGGTCTCTTTCACAACTCAGATGAAGAGTAGCCAGCTTGAAATTATATCAAGACTTAAACTGTGATATATAAAATAATTCATACAATTGTTATAGTACAATATAGACCTCATGTTCAGATGAAAATATACATCCATTTGACAATATACTGTAAGCATGGATGCCATGTGACTTCTCTTTTCTCCATTCACAAGAATGCTAATATGCATATTTGTGAACATCTATTTACATCTGTTTATAATTGCATTCCTTCCTTTTACATAATGGAAAGAAGTTTCCAATTTTAGTTACGAAGACAACTTAATTATCTGATATAACAAAAGACACAGATGGCATTTATGCTCAGAACAATTAGTTTGGATCCATTATTTCTTTGGCAATTAATGTGCCTTTCCTAGGTCAACTGAAAAACAAAGGCATGTAAATTTTTTTTTCTGTATTTTTGTCACTTATAATTGCTTAGAATAGCAAGTTTCACAGTACTTATCAAGCAATATATCCACATGCATTATAGACTCATTCATGAAGACTCATATGTTTATATATTTTACACCCATGTGTAGCCTTGATTTTAAAATTCTAGGAGTTTTGTAGTTCTAATGTTTAATAATAATAATATTGAATACCATAAACTGACGTGTATTGGTAATCTGCTTGTTTCTGACTTGTATTATCTGAAAACTCTAGATGTGGTAAACCTGAGTCTGATATTAATTGACACATTAGTTACAATATCATAAAGAACTGTGCATTTCAGATAGTTCATAGCACAAACACAATTACATTAATTGTATGGGTATCTTTCAGAGAAGTAAACTGCTTATAATTTCGACAATAATTATATCAAGTTTATACAATTCATAATTTGTGATTATATATTATGGCAACAATAATGTGGTGAAAGAGAAACAATCAGATGTTTTGAAGCAATCAGGAGTATTGCTAGCTGCATAGCTTTGAAGTGATATTTTTCAGGAACCTAACTCCCAACTGTGGTCAACAGTCATACTAGGGATTAATGAAGGCTGCACCATTAATGGAACTGTGGCTTCAGTCATCTTCAGAGCAGATTCGCTGAAACATGGATTGTCTCTTTCAGTACATACTCAGTCAATAAATGCTTGAAAGGGGATAGGTTTGCTCAGCAATGCATAAAATGATGACATGGGCTTCCTGATCTTTGAAGTGAGAAATATGGTGTGAAAGTGCACTAAAAGGGGTCAACAAAAGTGCTTCATAATGACAAAAAAGTTCAAGTGCCTGCTAAAGAATGCATTGTTAGAAGGGTGACAGAGATTAGTGTCATCGTTAGAAACTTTAAAGATTCAGGGATAATGATTATTACCCAGACCCTTTCTACTTACCTATTTGGTCTACTTAGAAGACAGATGGACTTTAGAGATTAACAAGGCATTATTGCAAACTTAATTGACTCTATTCTAATTACAAGAGCTATAATATATGTGATTCCACTGCTGGAAAAAATCAACACATTCACTGAGACTTAGTAAGTGGCTATTAATCTAGTGAATGCTTTCTTCTCTATGTTTATTACTTAATGATCATCACTGACCGTTTTTTTGCAGCTGCCATTGCCAACAATAAAACTTTTCAATTCTTCATGCCGACTTCAGCTTTCTAACATTGACTGTTTTTCTATTACATGTGGCATCATGCTGCTGCATTACATTCATCATTTCTTGAATTGGGGAAAACTTAGCAAATACTTTACTATGATTTCGTAAGACTCAGATTTTGCCATAGAGCAATAAATAAATCACATAAAATGAAAATCTGATTCAAATTTCCAGTAATCTATGAAGTCATGGAGACACAGATTCTCAATTTAGTAAAAACTAGTTTTCTTATCTGGCAACTTGTTAACATTAAGAGATAAAATACACATTATATACCAGATATAACCTTTTGTATACTGAAGAAAACATATTTATTATTTGGGTGACTTGTTTACCAAATTTATCTACAAAGTGTCAGTTTTCAACAGTTTTGCGCCAAAAAGCTTTTGAAACAAACGCTGAATTTAGAGAAACATTTATAAGTTAGCCATATGGTACAAAAATAAAAGATGCAGTTTTGATGTTGTTTTTGGTAGAATAGAGAAGATTTAGTACTTAAATCATTGAGTTTCTCTTTGGAATCTGTACTCAAATGATTCCTTAATGCTGAGCACATAGTTTCCATCTTTTAGATTTCAGATTGTGAATTTAGTAAGATCTTTTTTCATGTACTATAAAGCTATGTGAACTGAGCATACCATTGTGAGTTTGTAATCAATACCTAGTAAAATTTCTTCATAAAATAGAATTGTTTTATATAGCTGTCTGTGTTGTTTTACACAGTTTCCAAAGTCATAAATAGTAGTAAATACAAGTGTGCTGGTCACCTCTACTCATTATACTGTGTTTATATTGTGTCAGGGCAATTTGGCAACTGGATGGAAATTGTACACGACTGTCTTAGATTTCTACATATTACCAAATAATACACTAACATTTAGATTTTTTAAATATAAGATGTATTAAATGTAAGAAATCTAAAATACAAGCTAGATGATGCCATAATAGTATCTGTGGGATAGACTGGCAACATCTATGGCCACCAGGCCTCAGGGAACATACAGCAATATGGATATTTGACTTCTGTTATCTTTTTGTGTAATAATAGTTTATTACAAATATTAATGAAGCATCCTCAAAGATTTCTCCAGTATCTAATAACAAATGTTAAAATATCTGTTACTTTGTAAATAGTGTAAATTTTCAGATGTTTCAAGTTATTGTATGGTGACAGAAATGCAGTATAGTGCAGAGAAATGTTTATCGGGAAGAAAAATGTGATTATCCAGGGAATAGGAACATTCTAGGGGGAAACTGTTGGAATGTGGTCTTCTGCTACTCTTAATTGAATAAATATGGCAATGAGCATCTATCACCTGCATGACATTTGGCAAGCTAAATTGTGAATGCTCAGAATGGAGCAAAGTACTCAAAGGTGTTCTTTCATTTATTTGCATATTCTTCAGGAAGTACAAGTAAAATATTTTTTTAAACTTTTGGTATCTCAATATATAGAATATACCTATCATGTTTTACTTGGCACTATTTTAAATTTTATTCAAATTTATACATGTTACACAAAAAGTATTTTTAAACTCCTTATATCATATTCTTTTTACAATTGAGGCAATTATCAGAATTCTTTGTGAGACACTTGCAACACTATACTAAGAAATACACATTTAAATTTTCTGTTCAATGTTTTGTTGTATGTCTTATGCTTTTCATATAACATGTTTATATATTTGTCTTAGTTAAGGTTTTACTGCTGTGAATGGACATCATGCCAAAGGCAAGTCTTATAAGAAGAACACTTAATTGGGGCTGTCTTCGAGGTTCAGAGATTCAGTCCATTATCATCAAGGAGGAAGCACTGCACATACAAGCAGGAATGTTGTGTACAGGTAGGCATGGTAAAGGCGAAGCTGAGAGGAATACATCTCCATCTGAAGGCCTCTTAGAGAAGACTGACTTCCAAGCAGCTAGGAGTAGGGTATTAAAGCCCACACCCACAGTGACACACCTACTCCAACAAGGCCACACCTCCTAATAGTGCCATTCCCTGACTCAAGCATATAAAAATCACAATATTCATACAAAGAACACATACATATCAGACACATTATACATTGTAATGTCTTTTATTATAATAGTCTCTCACACATATATAATACATATTAAGCATATTACCCTCAATTAACCTTTCTTTTTCAGCTCTCACTTGTACTGGTGCCCTGTCTTTCATGTAATCCCATTTCTATTTTAACATCTTTTCTTTTGGTATTTTGGGCAACCAATGGGTTTACATAGCATTACTAAAAAAAAAGCATGAGTATGGAGTTATTTATTTATTATTTGCCTTTTCACTTTATATCTCACTTACTGGCCCCCTCCCAGTCAACTTCTCCCATAGTCCTTCACCCACCTCCCTCTGCTTCTTCTCTCAGAGTGTGGAGGACATCCTGAGTATCCACCCCCATCAGATCAAGTCTCTGAACAGCTAGAAGCATCCCACTGAGGTCAGACAAAGTAGCCCAGACAGAAGAATATACTCAATAGACAGGCAACAGCTTTTGTGATAGTCCCTACTCTAGTTCTTCAGAACCTACAGGAAGACTAAGCTGCACATCTGCTACATATGGGTGGGGAGGACTAGGACCAAAACTTCTATGCTTGTTGGTTGTTGGTTCTGTCTCTGAGAGCTCCAAGGAGGGTACAGGTTAATTGACTCTCTTGGTCTCCCTGAAGAGTTCTTATCCTCTTTGAGGTCACAGTCCTTCCCCCTACTCTCCCGTAAGAGACCCAAAGTTCTATTCACTGTTTGACTATGAGTGTCTGCATCTGTCTGAGTCAGCTATTTAGTTGAGCCTATCAGAGGACAGCTAGACTCTTGTCTAAAAGCATAACAGAATATTATTAATAGTGTTGGGTATTGGTGTTACCCATGCAATGGATCTCATACTGGGGCCACTTGTATTTATGGGAACATAGACTCATTAGACTGCTTGAAAAGTTGTTTATTCATTCAACAATCATTAACTGCCTATAACTCCTTGAGGAAGGGAGGGGCTGTGTGAATTCTTTTGCTACAGTGATAAAGCCTATGAGTACTCAGGATAGGATTAAGCCTTATGAGCCGTGATATTCTGCTATTGTCTTTTTCTTATTGTTGTTTTAGCTCACCATTTTAAAAATTGAAAAGACTTTTGTTTTTCATTCAGTATATTCCGACTGCTGCTTCCCATCTCCTAACTACATGCAATCAGTTTCTTAACACCAACTGTTCCCTTCAAGATTGTGTGAAAATCTGTCCTTCAGTTTCTGTTGACCTGTCTGATTATTAGAAAAATGTGGGGACTGTGGGTTACCTGGTGAAGGAATGATTCAATATTCCTGCCATTGTGACCTCATGGGTTTTGTGTAGAATGCTTTTCCAGCTATGGGGAGCTGACACTGAGGAAAGGAGCTGGGCTAGAAGGAGATGCAGAGGTTAGCCATAAGGAGGAGGACAGCAGGTTGTGCCATCTGGATATGCTTGGAATTCTGGGGATGGGGCCTGAGAGGGAGGAGAAACCACTGCAGGAAGAAGGGCAAAGATTTGCAGATGCACCACTTATTTTCCTAGACTACCTGCATTCCTGAATAGAGTAACAGTTCCCCAGGGAATGGTTGCTGGAGTTGGTGGCTGAGAAAAAGTTATGTGATGGTGAGTAGACCTGCTTTGAAATGCTAAGGCTGGTGAGATAGCCAATCCTGTAATCATGGGCTATTGAGTAAATATGTTCCAAGAAATTATGTCATATGGTATTGTATACTACATCCAAGTAAGTCATATATAAATAAAGATCTAGCTACATTGAAAGTACGTTTTTTATTTATTAAATTGCCATTGCATCTGTCACAACTAAAATTAAAATAATTCCAACCTCTTTCTTGTCATGAAATGGCTGTCACTGCTCATCACTATCATTTCCTCTAACATTTTTCTAAGTTCTGTCCAATTAAGGAGAATTATGCTTAATGGTTAGTCTGAGGTCTTCAATGAAATTCTTTCTTGTAGCTCTAAATCTTACAGAATAGTCGCTTCACAATTGCCTGAATTTAGAAGTTATATGTTGATAACTATGAAGAAGTCAATCTTCATTTTCTGTGTCCATATAGATGGAGAATTAACTCTTAGAATTAACTTTCTTACATACTACTTCAATAAGGTGTGTCACAAGAGAAATATCTTAACTCTTTGCTAAATAAAAACAAGCAATTACCATTTTGTGCTTCAGCATGTTATTAAATGTTGTAAAACTTACACAATCATTTTTGTTAATGCATACTTTCATGGCATGGGGAATCATGCTCAACAGTTTCCAGAAGGTCACTGGTTTTCCTAGTTTGAAATCTAGGCCTATTGAAAATCTCCTGACCACTCAGAATATTAAAATTAAAAGCTTGTGTTTTGTGTTACTTACCTCGGATTTTACTGATCACTGTGGCCATGTGTTTATCTACAGAAGTGCCAATTTATCTTCCATTCTTTCTACATTTTATATACCTTCCCCAACTACATGCACTGTGGATGCATGTCTTACATATCCTACCAGTCTGAATTCCATAGTTATGTAAGATAAACACATAGTGGCTTTAGATCGCTCATCAAAAGACATAAGAAGAAAATATATTTCAAAAATATATGTAAAGATATCTTCAAAATTAAGAAGGTTATAAGGTTGCTTTCCTTTTGTAGAATATGTCACAAAATCAGCTCCACTAAGAGTCATGTTGAACACTGCAAAAGGTGAAAGCATTCAGCCTGAGATAGAGCATTACTAATGTGTATGTATTAATCCTGCCAATCCATGATCATGGCAAAGTAAATCAAAACAACCCTGAGATTCCACCTCATACCAGTCAGAATGGCTAAGATCAAAAACTCTGGTGACAGCAGATGTTTGTGAGGATGTGGAGAGAGAGGAACACTCCTCCACTGCTGGTGGGAATGCAAGCTGATACAACCTCTCTGGAAATCAGTTTGGCACACCCTCAGAAAAATGACATAATATTACCTGAGGACCCAGCTATACCACCCAGAAGATGCTCCAACATATAATAAAGGCACATGTTCTACTATGTTCATAGCAGCCATATTTATAATAGCCAGAAACTGGAAATAACCCAGATGTACCTCAAAAGAGGAATGGATATAGAAAATGTGGTACATTTACACAATGGAATACTACTCAGCTATTAAAAACAATGACTTCATGAAATTCACAGGCAAATGGATGGAACTTGAAAATATCATCCTGAGTGAGCTAATGCAGTCACAGAAGAATGAATATGGTATGTACTCACTGATAATTGGTTATTAGCCCAAAAGTTCGAAATACCCAAGAGTCACTTCTCATCAACCGTAGGACTGAGTAAGGTCCCAGATGGAAGAGTTGGAGAAGCGACTGAAGGAGCTGAGGAAGTTTGCAACCCCAGGGAGGGAACAACAGCGGAACGTCCTGATCCCTTGATGTTCCCAGAGACTGAATCACCAACCAAAGAATACACATGGAGGGACCCATAGTGCTGGTCAATATGTGGTAGAGGAGGGTCTTGTTAACCATCAGAGAGAGCAGTGGCCCTTGGGGCCTGATGCTGTTAGATATATCCCCCAGTATAGGAGAATGCGAAAGAGGGAAGAAGAGAGTGGGTGGGTGGGTGGGTGGTTGGGGTACTACCCCCATACTGGCAGGGGAAGGGCGGAGGGAATGGGGATGTTCCAAAGGGGAGATCTGGAAAGGGGGAAACATTTGAAATGTAAATAAAGTATGAAAAAAAAACCAAACTAGTGTGTATGTATTATAACATTTTATCATATTACCCTAATGGAGATTATAGCTTGTGTAATAAGCTAAAAATGTATAAACATAAAACTTGAGATAATGAAATAAAACTATTTAAATAATTGTATCAGTTGATTTGATGAATATCCTAATATATTAAGTATTTTCAATTAATATGAAAAATCTAAAATTTTACCCATAATCTATTCCCTAATTGTGTGTATTTTGGAGAATAATAACTTAAATAATCTATTTAAATAAGTCTAGTTAATTACAATAGCACTTACAAAAGTACATTTTTATGAATCAAGTGTTATTTGTCAAAATTAAGGAAATTATAATTCATGTTATTTTTACTATTCCATTGATTACTATAGGTGCAAACTTATTAAGTTCTTTCTTGTATTTAGTAAGAACTTCTTATTGACAGTGTTCATTTCTGTTGTTTTTAAGAATATTAATTTAACAAAGTTATAATAATCTGCATTCTGAAAACTTCATTATAACCAGGCACCTTTCTTGTCAATTGATGTACTTTTCTTGTGTCCTTGGTAAGTGTCTTGTTATTAATTCGGTGCACATAAAATCATATGTAGAAACATACTAAACAATAATCTGGAAGGAAATAGCAGAAGTATAGAATTTCAGAATTTCTTGATAGAAAAGAAAGAAATCTGGATTGAACAACGACTTGACAGTTCCTGACTTAATTAAATATAGTTTCTGAAATTTAAAGGGCATGGGAGTGGGGTATGAGAATTCATTAGCTACAGTTAAAAGCCCATAAATACTCAGGATGGGGTGAAGCCTCATGAGACTTTATATACTGTGCTATTGCATTTTTCTTCTTGTTATCATTTTAACCCACTTTTAAAAATTGAAAAGAGATTTTTTTTTCATATAGTATATTCTGATTCCTGTTTCCTATTTCTTACCAACATGTACCCAATTCTTTGGCACCAACTGTTCCCTTCTAGATACACATTCTTTCTGTCTTTCTTAAAAACAATACAGGGAGTAGCTTTATTTCTGCATGTGAGGCATGCATTATTCCCTTCATGTCACTGTATGTTTGTGTTTCCACACATTTTTGAAATAATTTTATTCATGAAGACTATTTGGAAATGCTTGCCTTATGCTTCAAGTCTATTGCATTTTCAGGTCTGGCTATGGTAGGTTTGCTGAGTTCTAGTGAACATAAGTTACCTTGGCTATTATTGACTAGGTTTTAACTCTGGTGTAGGTTATTTTAGTTAGAGATCATTGTTATTCTAGGTGCTACCCTCTGGTATTTTCTTTTGTGTGTGTGAAAATCTGTTTGTTTTCTGTTGACTTGTATGGTTATTAGAAAAATGTGGTGTCTGTGGGTTACCTGGTGAAGGAATGATTTCACAATCCTGCCATTGTGACCTCACGGGTTTCTGTGTAGAATGCTTTTCCAGCTATGGGGAGCTGACCCTGAGGAATGGAGCTGGGCTAGAAGGAGATGCAGAGGTTAGCCATAAGGAGGAGGATAGCAGGTTGTGCCATCTGGATATGCTAGGAATTCTGGGGATAGGGTCTGAGAGGGAGAGAAACCACTGCAGGAGGAATGGTGAACATTTGCAGATGCACCACTTATTTTCCTGGATTACGTGCAATCCTGAATAGAGTAACAGTTCCCCAGGGAATGGCTGTTGGAATTGGTGGCTGAGAGAAAGGATTGAGACGGTGAGAGACTCTGTATGAGTAGATCTGCCTTGAGATACATTCTACAGTCGGTGACACACCCACTCCTGTAACATGCTCCATTGAGTCAAGATGTCCCTAAAATTATGCTAGATGGCATTGTATATTATATCCAGTTAAGTCAGACAGAAATAAAGATCTAGCTATATTGAAAGTATAGTTTTATTTATTAAATTGCCCTTGCATCTGTCACAATTAAATTTAAACGAATCCCAATCTCTTGCTACTTGACATAGAATGACTGTCACTGTGCATCACTATCTCTTCCTCCCAATTTTTTTCCCTGAGATTTGTCCATTTAAGGAAAATGGTTTTTCATGGTTAGTCCAAGGTTTCAAAGAAATTCTTCCTTTTAGCATTAAATTTTTCAGAATTCTCACTTTACCATTGCCTGAATTTAGAAGTTATATATTGATAATTGTAAAGAAGTCAATCATCCGTTCCTCTGTCCATATAGATGAAAGAGAATTAAATCTCAGAATTAACTTTCTTACATACTACTTCCTTAAGGTGTGTCATAAGAGAAATATCTTTGCTTTTTGTTAAATACAATTGCAGTTTTTTGTTTCAGAATATTATTAACTGTTACAAACCATATATACTCATTTTTGTGAACTCACATACATTAATGGCATAGGGAATCATGCTCCACAGTTTCCAGTAGGTCACTATTTTTCCTCCTGACCACTCAAATATTGAAATTAAAAGCTTGTGTTTTGTGTTACTTATCTCTTTGGCCATGCGTTTAACTACAGGAGTTCCAATTTATCTTCCATTCTTTCTACATTTTATATACCTTCCCCAACTGCATGCACTGTGGATGCATATCTTACATATCCTACCAGTCTGAAGTCCATAGTTATGTAAGATAAACACATAGTGGCTTTAGATCTCTCATCAAATGACATATAAAAGAAAATATATTTCAAAAATATATGAAAGATATCTTCAAAATAAAAATGATATATGGCTGCCTTGCTTTCTTAGTGTATGTCACAAAATCAGCTCCACTAAGATTTTGGTTAACATTGCAAATGGTGACAGCTTTCAGCCTGAGATACAGAATTACAAGTATGTACCTACTGTACCATTTTGTCATATTACTCTAATGGAGATCACAGCTTGTGTAATAAGCTAAGAATGTATAAATATAAAACTTGGTGTAAAGAAATAATCCTATTCAAATAAATGTAGCTGTTGGTTAGATAAATATACTAATATATTGAGTATTTTCAATTAAATTTAAAAATTTAAAACTTTATCCATAATTCATTCTTTAATTGTGAGTACTTTAGACAACAATTGCTGGAATAATTTGTTTAAATAATTCTAGTTAATTACAATAACATTTATACAAGTACATTTTTGTGAATCAAGTGTTATTTGTCAAAATTAAGGACATTAAAATTCATGTTATTTTTAATATTCCATTTATCATAATATGTACAAACTTTTCAAAATTTTCCTTTAAGTATATATTACTTCTTATTGACAGTATTCATTTATGTTGACTATAAGAATATGAATTTTAAAAAGTTATCATAAACTGTGTATTCTTTGAAATTGATGGACAATATTTGTGTCCTTGCTAAGTGTCTTGCTCTTAATTTGGTGTACATAAAATTACATGTAAAATCATAATGAACAATATACAAATTGGGATAATTTAACAAAATTTATAATGATTCGTACTTGGAATTGCTGTTTGTTTTTTGCTTTTTGTTTTGTTTTGATTTGTTTTGTTCTTGTTGGACAAAATCTGTAAGGAAATAGCAGAAGTACCAAATAACAGAATTTCCTGATAGAAAAGAAACAACTATGAATTGAACAACTTCTAGACAGTACTTACTTAATTAAATATAGCTTCTAAAAGTTACATAAATACATGGACTTTAATATTAATTTTATTCATGAATATAGGTGGATTATTGGAAACAAACTAATATCTTGAAAGAGACCACAGTCCATTATTGCAAAACAGGAATGATCAAGAATGGAAAGTGTGGAGTAGAAGTTCTCTTTGTGTGGTAGGGATAGCCCTTCTCTGGTTCTGTGTCTGCATCATGATTGGAGAAAATGAGGCCTAAAGGAAGCCAACTTGGATGTTTGAGTTGAGTTTGGTTTCTGTACAATAACACAGGTTGTTATAAAAGTAACATGAAAAAGAAAGAGATGGTGAAACACTGAGTAAAAGGGTTTGTCTTCAACCTGACCAGTCATCTAAGAGCTAACTTACCAGAACCAGGGAATAAATTAATATTTCCATGTCTACATAGTACTTTTTGTGTTTAGATTGAAATACTATGCTGAGTTATAACTGGTACTGTCCTCAGTTCCCTGTAAAATACACTGCTACAGTTGAATTAAACACACACAGTTTAGCAACTTTATAAGGAAAATATTTAAATTGAGCCAATAGAAAATAGAGGGAGCCATAAGATTCTCCTCACAAGAATGAACATTTAAATTACTACCTTATAAATTAGATTAGTTAAAGTGATGTGATCACAAATTATTAAAAAAATATAGGTTATTGGGTATGTAAATAGATAAATAAATCTTTTTAAGATAGCACTGTATAATAAATGAATAAAGGCAAATAATCATGTTGAAATTAAATCAATTTTTATGCACAAATACAGACATATCAGACACTAGAAATCTGTTTACATATCCAAGTTTTATATTTTTCATACATTTTAAGTGATTTTCTTCATGGGTTAAAAAAATCTTAAAATTACAAAATTTAAAAATACTCCAAAATATTCAGAAACTCAGCATGGTAGCACGAATTGAGTGCAATTCCAGAATGTCCCTTTCTTATATGGGTGGGAGTATTTAGACTAAGACAGAACACAACTGAAATGTAAATGTTGTTTGACATTTCCTTTTATCAAGATTCTCTGCACTAGTACTTTTCTATCTTTTGGTTCTCTGTCCACTTCACCACCACCCTCTTCGTTTTCATTTCCCTGTTCTTATTTTCATATGTCTTTGAAAGTGTACAATTGTTCTTTTTTAATTGTTCAGCTCATTCTCTGAGGATGAAAGAGTGCATGGAAATATAAAGCAGATCATCTCATGTCAAATTTTGCTAGGATTCCTAAGAGAAATGTAGAATTAAAACATTTACCATCTATTGGGATGACTGAAATTTAGCAAATGAGGCTATTTTGTATAACGAATCAACAATGACTTCCTCAGTTTCTAAAATATTTTCAATGAAATAAATTTCAATGTATATGTTTTCTGTCTACTATAAAAAACATGTAATAATTACTGGAAAAATAAATATTAAGCACGCTATAATATTGCGTTGATTATATATTTTTATGTGATATAACACAGCATTAATGAACAGACTATATAATTCCATATTTTTGTAACTCTTACATAAACTGTATTTGAGAAATTATATAAAATTTTCTATTCAGGTTAATATGAGAAATATCAATAAATTTTATTATACTAGCTAATATATAAAATCATGAAAATAATACTTTTAGAATCTTTGAACCTGAAAAAAAGAAACTGATTTACTTATTCTGGTGATAATTAAAAGAGGAATTTATAAGAAACATAGCACTTCTTCTAAGACCAGGTAGACATTAAAGATGAGATTAGGTTTAAATTCTCCATATTAATAGTCATTTGCTAGATGAGTACTGTGCAAACATTTTCTCTTTTCTGATGATTGCCATTTTACTCTGGCATTTTTCTTTGTTGTGAAGAATCCTTTCAGTATGATGTAAATCAAATTGTCTTTTTATGATATGGCTCCCTGTGCATTTGTAGTCATATCAAAAGTCCGCAACAATGTCTTAAACAGTTGCCTTCATATATTCTTGTATAGTTTTTAAGATTCTGGTCTTTTTTTTTTTCCATTATTTTATTGGTTATTTTATTTATTTACATTTCAAATGTTATCTCCCTTCCCAGTTTGCCCTCCACAAGACCCCTATCCCTTCTCCCTCCTCCTGCTTCTATGAGAGTGCTCCCCCACCCGCCCACCCACTCCTGCCTCAGCTGTCTAGTGTTCCCCTACCCTGGGTCATCAAGCCTCCACAGGACCAAGCGTCTCTGCTCTCAGTGATGCCAGATAAGGCAATCCTCTGCAACATATCCAGCTGGAGCTATGGATCCTCCCCCTCTCCCCCAACTGTGTACTCTTCGGTTGGTAGTATACTCCCTGGGAGCTTTGGGGGATCTGGTTGGTTGATACTATTTTTCTTCCTATGGGTTGTAAACTCCTTCCGCTCCTTCAGTTATTGTCCTAACTTTTTCATTGGGGTCTCTGCACTCAGTCTAATGTATGGTTGTGTACATCCGCATCTGTATTGATCTGCTCTGGCAGAGCTTCTTAGGTGACAGCTATACTGGGTTCCTGTCAGTAAGCACTTCTTGGCATCAGCAATAGTGTCTGGGTTTAGTTCATATATGGGAGGGGATAGGGAAGAAGTTCAAAGGCTCAGGAATTTGAAAGTATGTGTGTAGCAGTGGGGGAAGTTAAACTGGGAATAGCCACTAGAAAGGCCAGATGCCAGGGATCCAAGAGATTTACAGGACCCAACAGGGAGAACATTAGCTGAAATACCCAACAAAGGGGAGAGAGAACCTGTAGAGACCAAATCAAGTGGATAGGTACAGCTCTCAGTTGAGAGATGAGGCTACCCACCCACCTCAAAAAATATTAATCCAGAATTCCTCTTGTCAAAATGAAATGCAGGGACAAAGAGTGGAGCAGAAACTGAAGGAAGGGCCATTCAGAGACTGCCCCACCTGGGGATCCATCCCATATGCAGAAACCAAACCCAGATACTGGTCTTTTCCTTCAGTCTGTGGTACATGTTAGATTTAATTGTGTTCAAAGTGTAAACTAGTGGTCGTTTCAACTTATGCCAACAGATACACTATTTTTCAGGCAGAAACTACCACTTTCCAAGATAAATGATTTTTGAAGTACTTTTGGGGCTAGTTTAATGTGTGTGTGTGTGTGTGTGTGTGTGTGTGTGTGTGTATGTGTGTCTGTGTGTGTGTCTGTGTGTTTTATTTCTGAGATTTATATGTTCCTTTGATTATTGGTGTGTCTACTTTTATACTATTACCAAACTATATGGTAACTACAATTTTGTAGTTTGTCTCCTGAGAGTCTCTGCCAGAGCCTGACAAATACAGATGTAGATGCTTGTAGCCTTTTGTTGGACTGAGCACGGTTTCTTCAATGGAGAAGTTATAAAAAGGACTGATGGAGCTGAAGGGGTTTGCAACCCCATAGGAATAACAACAATATCAACCAACCAGATATCCCCAGAGATCCCATGGACTAAACCGCCAACCAAGAAGTACACATGGAGGGACCCATGGCTCCAAACGCACATGTAGCAGAGGATGATCTTGTTGGGCATCAATAGGAGTAGAGGCCCTTGGTCCTCTGAAGGCTCAATGCCCCAGTGTAGGGAAATGTGAAGGTGAGGAGGTAGGAGTGGGTAGGTGGGTGGGGGCACACCCTCATAGAAGCAGAGGGATGGGGTGGGATAGGGGGTTTCCTTGGGGGGGATAACATTTGAAATGTAAATTAAAAAAATATCCAAAAAAAAATTAAGAAAAAAAATTTCTCAATATCCAAATACTGCTTTTCTAAATGTTTTCAATTTTATCAGAATTTAGTGTAAACATGAAATTTAGATACCTTTATTAGTGAAACAACTGAAAAATTTAATATACTATAAAAATCAAATGCATAAGATTCAAGTATTATACCAGATGATAGGAGATTTATGTGAATATTCTTTTTTTCTTTTTGTCTTTCTGCCTTCATATTTAATTAACATGTTATTTTTGTTGAGTTCAATAATATTTATATCTGAAAATATGTTTTTATATGTAATCATATCAGCCTTATGAAATCACTGCTTTCAAGTCGTCATAATATATGTAAGGTAACTTACAGGTATATGTGGGCTTTAAGACCTTTATTTTATTATCTAATATTTGAATACTAATTTGAATACTAATGACATGATTTAAAATGTATTACAAATTCATTTGTGGCACTTTTTTGTTGTATATTTAAAAATCACTGCCAATATCTATAATTTGATAATCCTTCCCAAAACATTTGAAATTATATAAAATTATATTAACTATTAATTATATTAACTATTACAAAAAACGAAAACATCACAGCTGTTGGGTAATTTCATTGTTAAGTTTAAATATTTAAATTGTTAATATTAATTTGAACATTTTGATCAATTTATAATATAGTGAATAGATTACATTTATGATTTATGAGAATGAAGATTTTTGATACAAAAGTATTGAATTTCTTGTGCTAAATTTGACATATAGGACCCAAAGTCCTATATTTCACTTTCTCAAACTTTTAGCTGTATTGCAGTTGGAGACAAACAACTATCACCTAATGGGGTTTAAACAAGAAGATGAAATCCCTGACCCAAAAGCTACTATGCTTGAAATTGTTCATGGAGATGAGAGTTAAGTGCACCAACTCACTGGATGTTATTTTTATTTCTGTGATTCCATGGTAACAATTTATCTTCACCTAACCCTGGGTTTCTTCTACAAAGTCTCCTAAAGTAACAAACCAGAACCAAATAAACTGGTCTATTTTGAGAATGAATTAAAATTAAACAACATGTACTTTACCTAGGACCTATATATAGAATGAATCTATATGTATATGTGTATGTGCATTTGAATATTATATATATAATATATATACATATATATATATATATACATATATATAGTAGGCTAGTATGTTTATGTTTTTCAATGCAGCTGAATGTTACAGGTACATTATTCTTTGTAAGAATTATACATAAAAGCTAAAAGACAAATCTAATGCTTTCCAACTTGGTAAAAAGATCATCATTCATATCTTAAATTCACAGTAAAATTGGAAGCATAATAAAAAGTAAAAATGGATCAGATCTCATTTAGTTAAATTCTTGCCTAATACACAAAAGGCCATGGATTGACTTATGACGGGTATGGCATAATTAGTGTATTAGCACAGGTTTGTAATCCGGTATATAGGAAATGTATGTAAGAGGATCAGTAGTGTAATGTTCTTTGGTATTATTTATATTTATCACCTTGACAATCTCTAGAATCAACTGGGAGCTGGAATACTGAGCAATCTTGCAAGGGACTTTCTTAATTTATTTGAATAAGGTCTAAGAAGACTCCTTCTATGCTGGAAATGTCATGTTATTAGCTATGTTCAGGATTAAATTGAAAGAAAGGATGCTTAACAAGAAACACTCATTAATCCACTGCTTTTGAATCTTGATTATGAATATAATTACACAGTGATTCAAGTTTCCATTGTCTAAACGTAACTGCAAACTTACCTGTAATTGTGAGCCAAATAACCTCTTTCTCCCTTAAATTTCTTTTAGCAAAATATACTATAATGACAGAATAAACCTGTGTTGGTCACCCTTGGCTATATAATGAGCTGAAGCCAGATTGGCATACATGAGAGTCCATTTCAAAATAAGAATAAAAATATTGTAGAATTATATAAATAAGTGTAATAAAATAAAATACTTATACAGTTTTCATATATTTGAGAAATGTATATAAATGTCAGTTTTATTATTTATTCATCTAATCTACAACTAAATTTATGCATAGAATTTGGCTTCTGATGCCATGACAATCTGATATAATTTAGAACAGACACTGAATTAATTCTATGCCAAAGCCATCAAGAAAATATTTGGGAAAATAGTATAAATATAGTAACCATTTAATATTTAATTTTGCTTTAGCTCTTGAAATTTTAATGTGCTGAGGCAACAATTTATAACATCTTTGTTTTCTTCTCATTGATATGTACATCTCTCTATGAATTCACCCCTTTGTTTGCTTAAAATTTACATTCATTTTGCTCAGTGAGTAGATATTTTTTAATAGACATTTTTTAAGTTTTCTTTCTTTTTGAATTGGGTATTTTCTTTATTTACATTTCTAATGTTATCCCCTTTCTCGATTTCTCTCCAGAAAACCCTTATCCCATTCCCCATGCCCCTGCTTCAATGAATGTGTGCCCCATTTACACACTCCTGCCTCCCCTCCCTTCCATTCCCCTATGCTAGGGTATCTAGACTTCACAGGACCAAGGGACTCTTTCTCCCATTGATGCCCTACAAGGCTATCCTCTGCTACATATGCAGCTAGAGCAATGGGTCCTTCCATGTGTACTTCTTGGTTGGTGGTTTAGACCCTGGGAGCTCTGGATTGGTTGATATTGTTGTTCTTCCTATGGGGTTGCAAACCCCTTCAGCTCCTTTAGTCCTTTCTCTAACTCCTCCATTGGGGACCCTATGATCAGTCCAATAGTTAGCTTCGAGCACCCTCCTCTGTATTTGTAAGGCTCTGGTAGAGCTTTTCAGGAGACACGATATCAGGCTCCTGTCAGCAAGCACTTCTTGGCATCCACTGTAGTGCCTGCATTTGATGACTGTATATGAGATGGATCCCCGTGTGGGGCATTCTGTGGTTGGCCTTTCCTTCCATCTCTGCTCCACACTTTATCTCCTAATTTGATCCCATGAGTATTTTGTTATCCCTTCTAAGATGGACCAAAGCACCCACACTTTGGTCTTCCATCTTCTTGAGCTTCATGTCATCTGTGAATTGTATCTTGGGTATCCCAAGCTTTTGGGCTAATATCCACTTATCAGTGAGTGCATACCATGTGTGTTCTTTGTGATTGGGTTATCTTACTCAGCATGATATTTTCTAGTTCCATCCATTTGTCTAAGAATGTCATGAAATCATTGTTTTTAATAGCTGAGTAGTACTCCATTGTTTAAATGTACCACATTTTCCCTATCTATTCCTCTGTTGTAGGACATCTGTTTTTTTTTTTTTCCAGTTTCTGACTATTATAAAAAAGGCTGCTATGAACATAGTGGGGCATATGTCCTTGTTATATGTTGAAGCATCTTTTGGGTATATGCCCAGGGGTGGCATGGCTGGGTCCTCAGGTAGTACTATGTCCAATTTTCTGAGGAACCACCAGATTGATTTTTAAAGTGGCTGTACCAGCTTGCAATCCTACCAACAATGGAGGAGTGTTCCTCTTTCTCCATATCCTCACCAGCATCTGCTGTCACTTGAGTTTTTGGTCTTAACCATTCTGACTGGTGTGTGGTGAAATTTCAGAGTTGTTTTGATTTGCATCAAATGAATGTTGAACATTTTTTTAGGTGCTTCTTCATCATTTGAGTCTCCTCAGTTGAGAATTCTTTGTTTAGCTCTGTATCCCATTTTTAAATTAGGTTATTCGGTTGTCTGGAGTCTGATTTTCCAAGTTCTTTGAAAGTATTGGATATTAGCCCTGTGTAGGATAAAGGACTGCTAAAGGTCTTTTCCCAATCTGTTGGTTGCCATTTTGTCTTATTTACAGTTTCCTTTACCTTATAGAAGCTTTGTAATTTCATGAGGTCCCATAAGATCATGAGATCTTAGAGCATAAGCCATTGGTGTTCAATTCAGGAAATTTCCCCCTGTGCCTATGTGTTCGAGGTTCTTCCTCACTTTCTCTTCTATTAGTTTCAGTGTATCTGGTATTATGTGGAGGTCCTTGATTCACTTGGACTTGAGCTTTATACAAGGAGTTAAGAATGGTTCAATTTGCAGTCTTTTGCATGCTGACCACCAATTGAACCAGCACCATTTGTTGAAAATGCTGTCCTTTTTCCTGCTCACTGCTCCTTTCCAGGTCATCCCCTCCCACCATCCTTTCATATCCTCCTTCCTCTTCTCCTTTGAGTAGGTGGAGGTCCCAGTTATTCCCCCACCCTGGCACTCAAGTTTCTGTGATACTAGGCATCACACTTGTCCACTGAGGGCCGACAAGGCAGCTCAGCTAGAAGAACATATCCCAAGTATAGCTCTTGGGATAGCTTCTAGTCCAGTTGTTCAGAACCCACATGAACAGCAAGCTGCATATCTGCTACATATGTTTGGGAGAGGCCTGGATCTAATCTGTGTATGTGCTTTGGTTTATGGTTCAGACTCAGTGGAAGGTACCATAGCTGTGACTCACAACATTCAGGATATAGAAGCTGAAGAAGAACACCTCATCTAGCCAGGAAGAAACCCCTTTGGAGTGATAAAGACACTAACTCACCCTTCAAACCTTTTTACTTAAAGTTTATCCTGTCTATAAGAAATGCAGAGATGGGACATGGAGCCGAGACTGGGGAAATGGCAAAATAATCATTGGCTCAGTTTGAAAACCATCCCATGGGCAATCACCAATCCCTGACACTATTAATGATACTGTTATGCATGCAGACAGGAGTCTAACATGGCTGTCCTCTGAGAGGCTCCACCAAGCAACTGACTCAGACATATACAGACACTCACAGCCAAAAAATGGATGGAGCTTGAGGACTCTTATGGATGAATAGGAAGGATTGCACCCCCTAAGGGAATGTCACTCCACAGGAAGACCAACAGAGTCAAGTAACCTGGACCCTTTGGACATTAAGTATGAATTTACTCTTACTGTTTATGTGCTATTTCTCAGAATTTTACTATAAAATATGATAAGTGATTTATTCTAGATATGTAAAGTATTTCCCCTTTAAAAGAATTACCAGCAATATCTGTTTCTGAAACATTGAGTATAACTTGCACTAAGTACTTACTATTTGTAATTTAGGATTTCACAATCCAGTTAATAAGGTTAACTAATTTAAAGATTTTACATTTTTCGAATGCTGTACCTTTTCAGAGTAGAGAGTTCAGGCTTTCTTGTAATTTCCACCTAGAAAACAAGTTTATATCAAGGGTTTTATTCAATGCACTTGAAATCCAATGGCTTCATCAAGCTGGATGTTATCCAGTGATACAGAAAAATAAATGATATGAATAAAACTGTCACACTCCTAAAGTTTACACATTAATCAAATACATGTTTTTCTAACTGTGGTCACAGTTCCTATTTAAGAAATGATTCCCAGAGGGAAGCAGTCAAATTTTCTTGAAGTATTAGATGTAACCATCTTACCTATGATGTAGCTACAATGTATATGACTTTTGTAATTCTACTCAAAGCTATTATAGAGTAGGGCAGAAAAAAATAGAGTTTGATATTTTGCCAGGAGGCATTACAATCACCAGAAAATAACCTGAATGATGGACTATGAGGCAGTCTCACAGATGACATGGTTTAAAATCTGATCTCTTGCAAATTAATATCAGCTATAGATTTTAAATGAAAAAAGACTACATTTAATGAGTTATATAATGTAGTACATTTTCTCAGGAAGAAGCTTATTGGTAATTATTTAATTATCTAATTATTAATTATTGTTAATTTTAAAATGTTTTGAAACTTTCATAAATGAGTACTACTTCTATCCCATTTATACTGCTTCCTATTTACCTTCAGCTCTTTTTATGTAGCCTTATTTACTTTCCAAGACATGATATCTATCTATATATGTATCTATGTACCTATGTATCTATTTATCTATTTATCTATCTATCTCTACATATATGTGTACATACATATATCTGAATTGCTGATTACTTTAGTGATGCTTGCATATCAGTGACCTCATACCTGGAGAAAAGTGGTTCACCCTCTCTCAGCAGCTACTGATTTTCTTTCCTTTTTTTTTTTTCCCCTTGTTTTAAATTTTTTTAAAAAATTCTATTTTTTTTTTATTTTTCCTACTTTATTTACATTTCAAATGTTTTCCCTTTTCCAGAATGCCCCTTTGGAATCACCCCATTTCCTTCCCCCTCCCCCTGCCATTATGGGGATATTTTCCCACCCACCCACCCACCTACTCTCACCTTCTTGGCATTCTTGGCATTCACCTCTACTGGGGAATCTAACACTCTCAGGCCCAAGGGTCTTTCCTCCCCCTGATGGCTAACAAGACCCTCCTCTGCTGCATATGTAGCCAGCACTATGTGTCCCTCCATGTGTATTCTTTGGTGGGTGGGTGGTCCAATATCCAGGAACTCCGGGAGGTCTGGTCAGTTGCCACTGTTGCTGCCTCCCTGAGGATGCAAACTCCCTCATTTCTTTCAGTCCCTTCTCCAAGTCCTCCATCTGGGACCTCACACTCGGCCCTATTGTTGCTGTGAAGTGACTCTTGGGTATTTTGAATTGTTGGGCTAATAACCACTTAACAGTGAGTACATACCATGTTCATTCTTTTGTGACTGTGTTAACTCGCTCAGGATATTTTCAAGTTCTTTCCATTTGTCTGTGCATTTCAAGAAGTCATTGTTTTTAATAGCTGAGTAGTATTCCATTGTGTAAATGTACCACATTTTCTGTATCCATTCCTCTGTTGAGGGACATCTGGGTGGTTTCCAGCTTCTGGCTATTATAAATATGGCTGCTATGAACATAGTGAAACATGTGTCTTTAGTACATATTGGAGCATCTTCTGGGTATATGCCCAGAAGTGGAATAGGTGGGTCCTCAGGTAGGATTATGTTCTTTTTTCTGAGGGTCCACCAAACTGATTTCTAGAATTGTTGTATCAACTTGCATTCTCACCAGAAGTGGAGGAGTGTTCCTCTTTCTCCACATCCTTGCCAACATCTGCAGTCACCTGAGTTTTTGATCTTAGCCATTCTGACTGGTGTGAGGTAAAATCTCAGGGTTGTTTTGATGACTAAGGATGTTGAACATTTCTTTAGGTGCTTCTCAGCCATTCAAGTTTCCTCAGTTGAGAATTCTCTATTTAACTCCCTTCTCTATTTTTTGATAGGGTTATTTGGATCTCTGGAGTCTAGTTTTTTGAGTTCTTTGTATACATTGGATATTAGCCCTCTATTGTACATAGGATTGGTAAAGATCTTTTCCCAACTTGTTCATTACTGTTTTGTCCTATTTACAATGTCCTTTGCTTTACAGAAGCTTTGTAATTTTGTGAGGTCCCATTGGTCGATTCTTGATCTTAGAGCACAAGCCATTGGTGTTCTGTTCAACAACTTTTTCCTTGTGCCCATGTGTTCGAGGCCATTAAACCCACATAAGGAATGACACTCTTAGGATGTGTGGGCTTCTTGCAGTAGGTTTGGCTTTGATGGAGGAAATGTATCACTAGATGCTGAGCTTTGAGATCTTTCACAGCAATAAAACTTTAAAAAGTACATATGAGGAGCAAAATACAGAGAAACAAAGTATTACCATCCACACCAATCCCTGATATAAACATACACAAAACTAGTTAAGGTATTAAAATAAATTTACAAAAGAGAAAAACAAAACAAGCAAATAAAAGCATACTATAATCCTTAAATAAGAGAAGATGAAAACCCAATCAAACTTTCCATGAAAATAGTCACAGAAATAGAAAAAATTCTCCTGCAGGTAATATGGAAATAAAAAAGATTCCTGATGTTCCAAATAATACCAAGCCAAAACAAAACAAAAACAAATAAACAAAAGAAGCAAATAAAAAAATAAACAAAATGAAAAGTTTTGCTTAAGTGATTATTATTCCACATTACAAGCTATAGCAATAAACATATCATGGTTCTGGCCAAAAATACAAGCATGTTGATCAATAAAACAAATAAAAGACTCAAACCTGAGAATAGTAACTTCTGCCATCTAATATTTGACAAAGAGTTCAAAACTACACACTGAAGGACAATACCTGCAACAAATAGAGCTAGGAAAACTATATGTCCACATGTAAAACCATAATTGGATTCATAAATATTGCCCTCCAATAAAAACAGCACATGATTCAAATACCTTAATGAGAATTGTGTGTGCTTATGTTGAGTGGTGTGTGTGTGTGTGTGTGTGTGTGTGTGTGTGTGTGTGTGTGTGAGTGTAGTGAGGATGTGTATATTGTGAGACTTTCTCCATGTTGTAAATTTTTCCCTCTGTGTGCTCCTGAGGGTCCGAGGACAGCTTTGCAGCATCAATACCTTCTTTCCACTTTTATATGAATTGTGAAGATATGATTTTATCAGGCATGGGTGAGTGGACTACAAGTACTTGCACCTTCTAATCCATTCTTGCTAACTCACTGACAGTACTGAAGATTGTGGATCAGATTTCCTCACCCCGTACAATATTTATTAATCTGTTTTGTAATGCTATATAATGCTTAGAGCAATGTTATATTTTGAGGTAAGGAAATCCCCAGTGACACTCTGTTTTTCCCACAGCATCTTTTCTTGAGGAACATGATATACAAGTGATACATTATTGGTGATGTATATCCCAGACACTTGGCTAAAGTGTCCTAAGCTTTTAAGTGTAACTTTCATAGATTGTAAGTATTTCACATCCATCCAGATGATAGTTCTTTACTGATAATGAATTGTTATATAATAACAAGGCAAAAATTAAAATGGTAAGTAACTCTTTCAGTCTGATACATATTTTACATTATACTTACATATTTTACATTTGAAATATCTATATTAGTGATTACAAGAAAATAGAAATAGTTCATTAGCATTATAAATGTCATTTATCTTTTAATAAATACAAACTAATGAATAAAAGATTTAATTGTGATTAATCCCAGAGCAAGAGTCCACATTGACAATACACAGGGTAGTAAGCAGGTACTACATGGAATAAAAGCAGGAAGCTGACTTGTCATATGCTGTCATCAGTTTGGATGTAGACAGGGAATAGAAATCTCAAATCCCACAACTAGTGACAAACTTATTTCATTGAGATGCCTTCTCTTAAATGTTCTATAGCCTTTCCGAACAGCACCACTATTAGGGGATCAGGATGAACCAATGCTTAAAATTTCACATGTATACCAGGTAACTCATCTTCAGTTAGCTGAAGAACTAGATTAAGCACATGAAAACCTTTGGTTTCTAATTTTTCTATTGACAGCAAGACAGAATTACCTTCGTGAGTATGACTTGTATTACTCGGTTACTGTTGTAACCTAATATGTTTATAACAAGTTTAACATGTTAAAATTAGACAAACGCGCCAGGCAGTGGTGGTGCACACCTTTAATCCCAGCACTTGGGAGGCAGAGGCAGGTGGATTTCGGAGTTCGAGGCCAGCCTGGTCTACAGAGTGAGTTCCAGGACAGCCAGGGCTACACAGAGAAACCCTGTCTCGAAAAAAAAAAACAAACAACCAAACAAACAAACAACAAAACCAAAAAAAAACCAAACAAAAAAACCCTAAAATTAGGCAAATTCACAATCACCACAGATGGAGAAACCAAAACATTCCATGAGAAATCGAAATTTAAACAATAACTTTCTACTAACTCAGCCCTATAGAGGACAACTAAGTTTTATTCTACAACATCATGAATGCTGTTCAGTCCCTCTATAGTTGAATTACATACCATATCAGTAACTGCAAATTCTCTAATTTAGTCTTTGAGTTAAGTTTTATAAGAAATGTGGCATAATTCAGGTGATACTTGTAATGTTAGGAAAGAGTTAACTAGAAAATAACCCATAACCAATACTCTGTAAAAGTATAAATCATTTCATTTAAAATTGCATATTTTGATGCCTCAATGCACCACTTAGTGAGGGGTATTACAGATTGACATGGTGCGTGATGAATCATGTTAAGGAAACTAATTTTTTTTCCTTATTTCTAAATTTGTACTGGAGTTTATGTGCTGAAACTTAGCTTTAAAGACTTATAATTTTGTTCTGTGCAATAGAGTGGATAATTGAGGCAAATGGCTGATTAGTGCCATCTCAGAGAACATACTTAAGCTGTTTTGCAAGGTGCATTGGATTACTCTTATAATTTTGAATTTAAATAATTAACATTATATATATTATAAAAATTTGTATTGTAATCCATTTGATAGTTTTCAAGCCTTAAAGATCTTTTCATATTCTTTAATTAATTTAATATTAACTTTTGAACATTTATTACAGAACTATAATCTTATGAAGTACAGTGTTAGAATATTATGTTTGCAAAATTAAAAATTAAGTTAATACTGTTTCATTAAAGTCTACCAGTGAAATTTTTTGTTAGATATTATGTTTTAATTTATAGCCTGGAGTAATATATTCATAGCCATATCATAATACACATTTAGGAAATACTGTTAACAATATTATTATAATGTAATTACATATTTAATGACTGTCGTACTTGGCATAATAAAATTAGAATTCATTTTGCATAATTTATCAATATATATTGTGATAATGTTGTCATGTTTTCTTGGTTGATTAGATGATCAAACGATTTTTACAGTTTATTAAAATATAATCTTATCTCATTTAATGATATGCGTTATGTATGATTTTCTGTTTTTGGTAATAGCTACCATACCCAGGGACAGGTACATGATAGGCATCATTTTACCAGTGTGCTTTATCACCTCTGTCACTTTAACATAAGCAGTAACATTCTGGTAGGTAAATAAAAATTTTATAATAAATTTTGTACAGTTATAAGACTTTTAATTAAATTATTTAAATATTTATGCTGATGCTTAACTGAAAAATGACAACAATGTAATCAATATCATTTAAGATCTTTCATTCCACATTTCCATTTAGTTAAGCCAATTAAGCATATTACCTTCTATTAGAGTCCATTTTGCCTTCAATAATATTTATAAACATGAAAAATGCAAAAGTATTACAAAGCTAATTTTTGTCTCTGATGTTTGAGTAAGTCCTCACAGCAGACCAACCTACAATTTACTTTTTACATTTATTTAGTGCATGGTGCTTAGGATGAAAGACTTACTAACAATGTTTACGTATCACAGTGTAAGACTAGGTTGATTAATGTATGGTATCAACTGTATACATTCATTGGAGTCTTTACCATGTGTTTTTCTTGTATAATTTTACAAAGTGTAGTTTTCTTGAGTAATGAGCAAAAGTTAAAATGAATCTGTACCTCATTGTTTTGTGGATTGGCTTGAGAACAGAGTTAATTAGCAATTCAGGAAGAACTGGAAAAACAGCATGGGAAGAAATGACAAAGCACAGTAGTATAAAGAATGGATGATTTTGGACTAAACATATGTTATTGTTTCTATCTCCATTTCAAACATATGTGGTCAGATCATATGCTAGGAATCATGATAATTGAGGAGATGAAAACCAAGTAGAGGAAATGTACATAAAGACAGTACAGGGAAGATCTAGTTTGATACAACAGGAAGACATTCCTTTGTTAAAATATACTTGATTTGTATTTCAAGTTTACTTATGTATTAAATTTGCCATTCTTCTGGCCTTACTGTCTTCTGTCTTTATTTTAAAAATTTCTCATAGCTTATTAATGTGTAATAAAATTTACTTAGAAAATAAATAAAATAATGATTCTTATAATTAAATAACATTAAATACAGATGAGGCTCAGTATTCCCAAGATATTTTCTATTCCTTTTGAATATTATTGGAATATTTATACAGGTGTTGAATGAATAATTTTTGATGAAATGGTTTAGTAATTGCTATCCTGAAGCATAAATTCAGAAAATAAATATTCAATTTTTTTTCTAGTTACTGTTCTATGACTTGTTGGACTCCATGATTTAAAAAAAAATAACTTATCTGGACAGACACAAATTGAAAACAAAAATAACTTGGTATTTCATGAATCTAGATTCATTCACTCTAAGTGAATGTATACCCAATAGAAAAGATCTTGAGAAGATATTAAATTAGATAAAGAGAAATATAAGTACAGGTATATGTACAGCTATGGGAATAGGCAGATATAGATATACATACAGGTATCGGCTAGAAACACTTACACAAAGGGTTGGTCTAGTCCATTTCTTGGTGCAAATATTTTTAAAGGTAAGTTGATTATGATTCATTGGTGTGTGTGTGTGTGTGTGTGTGTGTGTGTGTAAATTTCATTTACGTATGAAATACAAAATCTCAGCACAAATTTGGTTGATGATGAACTATATTTTGTCTTATTTATTTGTTTGTTTATTTTTTACACTCTAGATGTTATTCACACACACACACACACACACACACACACACACACGGTCCACCCTTTAACTGTTCCACATCCCATACCTCCTCCCCAATCCCTTGTCTCTATGAGGATGTTCCCACTACCTACCCAACCAGACAGCTAAACTCCCTGGGGCCTCCAGTCTCTTGAGGGTTAGGTGCAACCTCTGTGACTGAACCTAGATCACCTAGATCCGGCAGTCCTCTGCTGTATATGGGTTGTGGGCCTCATGTCAGCTGGTGTATGCTGCCTGGTTGGTGGTCCAGTGTCTGAGAGATCTCAGGGTCCAGGTTAATTGAGACTGCTGGGTCACCCTCCTTATATTTTTCCAGCCTTTCTCTTATTAACTATAGGGGTCAGCATCTTCTGTCCATTGGTTGGGTGCAAATATATGCATCTGACTGTTTCAGCTGCTTGTTGGGTCTTTGGGAGGCAGTCATGCTAGGTTCCTTTTTGTGAACGCTCCATAACCTCAGTAATAGTGTAGGCCTTGGGACTTTCCCTTGAGCTGGATCCCACTTTGGGCCTGTAGCTGAACCTTCTTTTCTCAGACTTCTGCATTTCTATCCCTGCAGTTCTTTCAGACAGGAACAATTATGGGTCAGAGTTTTGACTGTGGAATGGCAACCCCCTCCCTCATTTGATGCCCTGTCTTCCTGCTGGAGGTGGGCTCTATAAGTTTTCTCTCTGTACTGTCCCGAATTTCATCTAAGGTTCCTCACTTTGAGTGCTGAGAGTCTTTCACCTCCCAGGTCTTTGGTGCATTCTGAAGAGTTCCCCAAACCTCCTACCTCACAAAGTTGCCTGTTTCTACTCTATCTGCTGGCCCACAGGGCTTCACTCATTTTCCCTCACCCAATACCAGATCAAGTTCCCTTCTCCACTCTTAAGACCACATCCACTTTCCCTCCCAGATCCTTCCCTCCCTCCCTACTTGTGATTGCTTTCTTCTCCCTCCCAAGTGGGACTGAAGCATCCTCATCTTCATTTTGTTGACCATTTTGAGTTCTGTGGACTGTATCTTGGGTATTCTGTAATTTTCTTTTTTCTAATATCCACTTATTAATGAGTATACACTAGGCATGTCCTGTTGGGTCTTAGTTTCCTCACTCAGGATGATATTTTCTACGTCCATATATTTGCCTTCAAAACTCAGGATGTCCTTGTTCTTAATAGCTGAGTAATATTCCATTGTGTAAATGAACCACATTTTTTTTGTTTGTTTGTTTGGTTTGTTTTTGTTTGTCGAGACAGGGATTCTCTGTGTAGCCCTGGCTGTCCTGGAACTCACTCTCTAGACCAGGCTGGCCTCGAACTCAGAAATTTGCCTGCCTCTGCCTCTTGAGTGCTGGGATTAAAGGCGTGCACCACCACTGCCCGGCAAGAACCACATTTTTTTGTATCCAAGTTTTACACCCTATTTTAAAGCCTATTCATTATCTGGTCCTGTCTATTGTGTATTAAAATATTCCTCATGTCACTATGCCCACAAGTTCTGTTACAATAAAGAAGAAAATTGAGCTTCAAAGTTTATCCAGGCATATTATCAGTTAGCTTCATTGTTTAAGTTACTATGTAAGTATGTATCTTTTATCTCTTTGTTTTATTAACAATTTAAACACAAATATAACAGACAAGAGTCTTATTTTTATATAACAGGTGAGAAATCACTATGACCTTAGGAATTTAAAAGAACATTTTGTAAACAAATGATAGGTCAAAGAAAATATCAAAGCAGATATAAAATACTGCTAGTTGTGAAAAGTATGTAATGCTGAAATTTAAAGTAATTACATATGAGAGTTTGTGAGAGTTAAATGTAGCAAATCCGAAGGGAATTTGTGCTGCTAGGGAGAAAAGATGAAATTCAGTTGGGTAAGCATCATCTTCACAAGTTAATTGAAGCAAAAATATAGTATTAAGACGAATGAAAGGAAACAGAAGGCAGTTATCGTAAAACAGCAATATCTGAAGTCAGGTTGTCTACATGTGAATCTACTTCTCTCTTTACTAGGGATTTTGACCTTGAGCATGAAACTTAAACTCTTGAATTTCCTCATGTATAATGCATGGTTGATAGAAATAGGACCTGGTAATAGGACCTGGCTCACAGATGTGGTAAATCTGAATGAGCAAGTATATAAATGATAATGTCAGAGATTTGCTCAGTCTTTTGTGGTTAGCTTCTGCTATTAGAAACACACTAATTATGTAGAGGTAAAGAATACTTTACAGATATTCACTATGAATAAATTATAAATATTTGAGGAGATAGAAATATGTAGCTTGATATTACTTACACTACAGGTACAAGTATGAAACGTCTAGCATCTCGTAAGCTAAATGTCTGTTTTGGTGTGTATATTGATTCTCATTTAATTTAAATAAAAAATATCTTAAAGTAAAATGCCTTGTGCCATCTCTTGGGCTCTTTTCCTTTTGTTGGCTCTTCTTGCCTCACTTGAATATAATAGTATCTGTTTTCTTGTCTAGTAGAAATCTGTTCTTTTCCTATAAAACATAAAAAAGTGAGTATATCCAGATTTCAGGTGGTGTGATAATGGTGGTGATGCAGGAACTAGGAAGAGTTGAGGGTCAAAAGAACTATTATCAGGATGTATCTCACAAGAGTATAATCTGTTTTCAATAAATGAGGAAGGATGGGCTGAACTATGTCGAGCTTCTACACAGGTGGCAAATATTTTGTTAAACATCATGTGATAAACCTATTAATAGGTCAAGGAACTCTGTGAGTTACAGAACAGTAGACAAGAGTATAGGCATAAATTATTTATAAGTCTAATCTCGAGTAAACAGTAGACTTTGAGGCTGTATATTAAAGTAAACAAAACCAAGCAAACTAAAACAAAGAACAACAAAAGTCACAGTTTTGCCTTAGAGATTATATAAGGTATTGAATGGGAGCAACTAAACTAGAATAGCAAACTTCTATTCTATATACTGGTTCCTCGTCACTTACCCTAAATAACAGTTTCGCTCTCAGCCTCTTGTAACACAACCTAAAGTGTGATGTCATCTGCCTGGTGGTTAGTTGATGTTAATGAAAGGAAGAAAGAGAGTGCAAAAATCAAGTTGTTAATCATGCATGTCTGAAGACCAGAGTTTCGATTCTCCAGAACTAAAAATAAATAAATAAAAGCTGTGTGTTTGTGGTAATCTACCTCTAATCTCAACTACAACATATAGGTGACTAAAATAAACAATCTCTGTAGCAAGCAGGTTAACTATAATAGGTGAAAAAACAAACTATCCTGCCTCGATAAATAAGAGAGATACTGGTTGAGGAAGAAATCTGACAACTTTAAGCTCCCCCATATACACAGACCTGAAAAAATATTCACAGACACAGTAATGTATAACATACATAAACATGTGAACCTGTATGCATATGATCACACACACCAGACATGTATTTATGCAAAGCAATTTGAATGATACCTAACAAATGAATGTCAAAAATGACATCTAGGTTGCATGTACGTGTTCTCTTA
The DNA here is from genome assembly GCA_019843965.1 of Rhynchomys soricoides. Taxonomy (NCBI): domain Eukaryota; kingdom Metazoa; phylum Chordata; class Mammalia; order Rodentia; family Muridae; genus Rhynchomys; species Rhynchomys soricoides. The sequence goes on along the minus strand of JADRCH010000004.1, from coordinate 32,650,885 downwards.
CATGTATGCAGGTAACAGAACACACAGAAAGACACACAAATACATACATAAATAATCTTCATAACATTTGCTATTATCTAACTGACACAGTCATGCATGAACAATAGTTCCAAAGTATCATTTAAATTATGCTATTTTTTATATAATTTTCTGTTTCCATTTAACCTCATAAGGCCACTATAAAATAGAAATTGGGTGTGTTTATTTCCCTTGGATACTAATTCTCTCTTTCTTTCTCTCTTTTTTAATGTGTGTCTCTTACAAATTTTTATTAATTATTTTACATATTTACATTCCAAATGTTGCCCCCCTTCCTGGTCCCCCTTCTTCAAGTTCTTCACCTCATCTCCCTTCACTTTTGCTTCTTAGACAGTTCTCCTCTTCCCATACTTAGAAAATTTCTTGTCTGATTTCAAGCATATGATATTGTCTATATTAGCATTTCTCAAACAGTTATCTTACAGTGGTAGCCTTACTCTCTCTTTAGTGTACTTCCACTTGTTTCCTGACACTGTTGCTCAAGGACCTCTGATGAGAGACACTGCATGTTGACACTTTTTTCCCATATTTCTAAGGTCAGACAATTTCTGGTTCAGGACCCAGTTTAAATAACACTTATTCAGAGATATATTTTGGTTTTCTCACTCTCCTATGCTACTGCTGTGTGTGTGTGTGTGTGTGTGTGTGTGTGTGTGTGTGTGTAACTATTCTCTTGCAGATTCCTGAGGAAATCTATCATAGAAATTCTTTGAAAGCTTGACTTGCCAGGGCTTTTTATTTGCCTGAGTTTTGTGTTAGTCACTCTGGAAAACACACACTTCAGTGTAGCAGGGATATTTGGTCACTTGTCATTGTATTTGCTGCACATAGAATCTTGTATTTGTACTGTACACTAGTAAAGGACAATGAACAAGTCAAACTTGTTTGGAAGGTAACTATTTAGCCTATGTTGATGAAACACAGGTCTTATTTTACCCAAGCTGACTTGACAATTAGAGGTAGTTTTCAACTATAATTTACAATAGTCATATTTGTGCATTTAAATTTTAAGAACATGAATACAAAATATGACAAATGAAATGGTACCAATAGCTGGCCCAGCCTTGATACAAAGAAGATTCTGTTTTCTGAAAGATGTATGAAAATACTGGATACTGAAAAGGCACTCTCTATACTGAGTGAGAATCAAGTGGCATATTGGATTTGGGAAGAAGAAGAGGCTTTTTAAGGTAAAGGGTATATACAAACTAATAACTCTCTTGAGAACATGGATTCTTATTTACATTAATAATGAACTTACTGACCTCACAATCTTTCTTTCCTTGTTGGCTATAAGAATGTATTATAAAAGATATGTAAAATACAGTTGTAGCAGTGAGCTTCTTTTTGAAGTCTGGAGATGGCTTTGCGTTCTGAAATGGTTGTGTTTTTCTTTGTTTAAAATTATTGTGACATTGCTGTTGAATGAACTCTGACTTCCTGTGAAAATGGCTCCATAGCATGTGGAAGACTGTGAATATCTGACTAGAAAATGAATATGGCTTTACATTAAGTAAACATTAATAAATACAATTTAATTTCTATTATCACTTTGTGAGATACATGAAAATAAGCCAAAATAACATTCAATTGGTAGATGAGTTGCAACTATAAGAGACAAGCACTCTACATTTGTTCAGAATCTTTCCTTTACTGTAGATATTCAGATAAATATGTTAGTTTTTTATAATTAGCACAAATGCAGAGTATGTCAAAGTAATTATCTAAAATTTTGATACCTGGAAAGCATAGAAATTGCTCAAAATAGTTAGAAATAAAAAGCTTTTGAGTGGTGCTTATTTCCTGTGCAATGTGAAAATCATTGAAGAATTAACAATACAAACAAATAGAGTTTATTGGTCTGCACTTATTAAGATGGCATTAGACACAAGAGAATATACAATATAGTATTTTTGAACTTTTATATTATCATCTTCATTATATATTTCATCCAAGTAAAATTTATCTCCACATAAACCAAGATTATTATGATTTGCCAAGATGAGATTATGGTGGTTTGAATGATACTGGAACCTACTTATATTTGAATTGGTCCCCAGTTGATAGAACTGTTTCAGAAGGATTAGAAGGTGTAGCCTTGTATATTGTGGTGTGTCATTGGGTGAGGGCTTTGTGATTTCAAAAGCCTACATCATTTCTAGTTATTTCCTTTTGCCTTGTGATTGTATTTCAGAATGTGAGATCTCAGCTACTGTTGTAGTGACGTCCTGCCATAATAACAATGAACTTCACCCTTTGACAATATAAGCTGAAATGAAGTCTTTGTTCTAACAACCTTGGTTATGATGTCTTATTACAGCAGTAGAAAAGTAACTAGGCAAGGAATTCAAACAAATCAATTAACTTCTTCACATTTCATTACTTCTAAATTTGTAACTAATTTCCCAATCAGAAGGTATGTTCTTAAAATCAATATATTGAAGAAAAATATTTACATGAACATCACAATGCAGTCATATGCTCCTTGAACATGCATTCTTTAGAATATAATGTTGTACATAGCTCATAATATGCTTATAATTTTCCCACAGGTATTTATTTTCTGGTGACCTTCAAACTGGAAACTTAGATGAGGATGAAAATTGATGCTCAGAATTAAGGAATGAACTCTCTAGAATCGTTATTTCAATTTCCCATCTTAGCTGCAGGGGGAACAGGCTCTTTTATGGATATATCAAACCTAAGATGAGAGGATTTACAGTGTTTCATCATCAGGATTACAAAAGCAAAATTTTGAAGAGCTAGTATCTGGAAAACTTATCACTTTAGCTGTCTTCCTTTACTCACTTTGATAAAACTAAGTGTAGTAAGCACTAAGTTAGGCTTAAAAACAAAATACAGTAGGAACAGTGTGTGATGATCTTTCCTTTACTTTATGTACCACACATGGTTTCTTTAATCCTGAGCTCATACATGATACTTTATGATCTCAGTGTATGCTGGCATGAATAATTGTATTCAAGTCAGAAAACTACTATTATATTATATGTTAATCATACCATCTAAATTTCATAAACTGAGACAAAGAAAATTAGCCAACTAGACAATGCTACTCTTCAAAGGTAGTGATGTTCCAATAAATAAATAAAAAATAAGCATTTACTCAACATCAGATCTTTAAAGCATTATAGAAAGAAAAACAAGTCACAGAGAAACATTACTGTGACTTTATGGTTTTTAGACTAACAGCAAGACTGAAATCTTCAGACTCTTAAAGCAAATGGCCATGAACTGGATAGCTTGAATAAAGAGTTACTTTTCATAGTTCTGCATTTCAGGATAACAGAGTTCAGCAGTTATCTTCCTGGGGACTGGCTCCATCATGGTCCACAGAACACTTTGCTGTGCTTACCTCATCATATGTCCAAGGAATAGAATCCTTTTCTAAAGATGGAACAAATACCATCTTGAGACTGCCTCCTAGTAACCCCATTTAAACTTAGTGCTTCTTTGGGACTCCAGATATGAATACTATATGATTGAGAATTAATTTCAAAATGTGGGGATCACAGGCAAAAAGTTAACTATTAACTAATGAAAGAGAATTGAATCTAAGTAACAGAGTTGAGGAAAATGAATTAAAGAAAAAGAAAGAAACTATAGGAAAGACCAAGTATGATTTAAATTAATATGCTTCAGGAAAAATCCACTTACAAATATTAAAGACATGGCTGTTAGAATGTGGATATAAAACATAGTTAAAGGGAACTGCTTACATGTTGTATGAGGAGTCTGTCTGTAAGTCTAAAGGACGAGAAAGACACACAGGGTAACAGAACACAGGAAGACCAGTAGGAGGCCGGTCCTCATTAGATAAAGTTTGAATATTTATTTCCATCCTGTGACAATAAATTCCAGTGTACATGCTTATGTTATGATGTTCCCATTCAATGCCAATTCACTTTTATCTTTATTTTTAATTTATTTTTTAAATTTGTATTAATTTATTTGTATTCTTTGAGATTAAAATATAATTATCTAATCTCCCTTCTTATCTCCCTCCAAATCTTGACACATACCCTATGACCCCTCTTTTTCAAACTTAGGGCCTCATTTTTCTTCAAACAAGGGTCAAAAGAAATTCATTTCTCCTTTTCACAGAGAGCTATTTTTTCCACCCATCATACTTTTCTCTTGATCTTTAGTGATACCTAAAAGAATTTTTAAACTTTTATTTAATTTTAGATGTATTGGTGCTTTTCTTATGTATATGTCTGTGTATCAGATGCAGAGGAAAAAAAAACAGAAAAGAAAAAGAAAAAAGAAAAGAAAAGGCATTAGATGGAATTAGTTAAATGTGATTGTAAGCCACCAAGTGATTTCTGTGAATTGAACCTTAGACCTTTGAAGAAATAGCCTGTGCTATGAATTATTAAGAGAGCTTTCTAGACTCTTGAGAACATTTTAGAGCTTATTTTAACGAAAGCTTATATTCTACAACTTTAGTTCTTTTATAATATACTTTAACTTACTGATTTTTTTCTTAGAGATTAATTCTTCCTAATTTATACTGAAGTATAGAATATGGTAACTAGAGAAATGGAAGAGAATTTAGAGGAGATGAGGGTGTAAAAGGGTAATCATAAAAAAATGTATGAGATACTTTCAATAAAAATCAAGTATTAATATGATAGTTTAGACTTCCCATTTGCTGTATATTATGACATGGAATTGAATCCCTATTAATTGAAAGGATGAAATTTAAAATGTACAGACTTAAAATTCATTTAAGCTTGACTGAAATAAAAATAGTCCTTAAGTGCAGTTTTGCTGTAAGGTGGTAATACTGGACACATGTCCTAGAGGGAGAGGGATGCTATGGTTTTAATATGACTTCCAGCAGCCATGTGTTAGAAACCTAATCCCTCGTGAAATGGCACTGACTGCTCCTTAAAACATCATCTCTTATTAATGAAATCTCATAAGAAAAGTTATTTGTTGTGTTCGTATTGTTTTCAATTAATAGACAATTGTAATATCTGTAACCACATCACTTGTTAGGTAGAGTCAAAATATAAAGCATACAAGGTCACCTCCATCTACATAATCATGTTTAGGTCATCTTGGGCTCCGTGAGCTCTTATCTATGTGAGAGAGAGAGAGAGAGAGAGAGAGAGAGAGAGAGAGTTCAGTTCAGTTATTCTTTCCATTTTCCTTTTATTTTCACCACCCTGTCTTAGGATAATGCAGCAATAAGTCTCTAAAATGATACATCTTCAATACTGGGCTTTTGGCTCCCAGAACCTCAAAAAATAAAATTCTGTTAATTATCTGTTAGTTTGAATATGGGGTCATAGTACAACAAAATTAAGATAGACTCAACTTTGATGGAGTTGTTGACTTTATTATTTTATTATATATGTATATATAACACTATGTGTATAATAAATATGAATATTATATACTCACATCTCCAAAGTTTTGTGCACTTGTCATGTGCTCTTTTCTTTATAATCTAGATGATAAATTATGATCATGTGATGATTCATTTAGTACTGTCTCTAAATTATAGCTTTATAAACTGGAAAGGAAATAATACTGTTAAGCAATGGGATGCAGACTTTAGTAAAAAGAAGTCTAACAGACATTATCGACATTAAAGTCTTGAAAATCATGAGATGATTGGGACGCTGCTATTGGAACACTATCAATGTGTCTCCTAGACAACATTTGATGAAGTAAGCTTTTGTTACATTACAACTAATTGTTATTAAGAAAAGGGAGTACAAATTATTGTGCCTTTTTCCTGACAACCCAAAGGTAATACTTACCTATGACTGCCGTGAGAATCATTAAAACGCTGATTAGCAAAATCCTTTTGTAGACTCTGAGCACTTCCTTCTTTCCTAAAAGATATTCTATTAATGACTTTAAGATTTAATACTAGGATAATGTTATATGGACTTTATATTGTAATCAAAGGGGGAGGGGGAATGGGAAGGGTGTTTCCAAAGGGAGGGAAAACATATGAAATGTAAAATAGTATTAAATAAAAAAATGCAAAAAAAAAAAACCCTCAGTTTTCTGGTATCATTCACCAGTAATGTTTCTTTTTCTTTTATTCTTTCTTGTGTGTGTGTGTGTGTGTGTGTGTGTGTGTGTGTGTGTACTGAGATGCCTTTTTCACAATTAATCATAAAAATGTGTATGACATTTAGAAAATTATATCAATAATGAAAACTATGAAAATATGTGTTCATTAAGCATTTTGTTGTTAATAGATTCAACATATAGGTAACTTCTGACATTGAAGAGTTTCCCTATACTTAGTTTCAATTATCATACTATCTCATGTTGATTGTTGATCAGATATGAAAATTGATCCCTGGTTCTCATTTTCATGGCTCTATGTCAATGTTGATTTATATATAATATATAACATGGACAATAATACCTGTCTTTAATACCAGGTTTAATATTAATTAGGAAGTATTGCATAATCAACAGTTTTAGTATAAATGCAAAGATTCACCTTTAGAATTCCTGACTGACTCTATAGTATTGATATATGCAATGAGGTCAAAAGACCCCATATATTTTAAAATTCTGAATTAGATTAAATAAGTTGTTCATACAGGTACATTAAATTTATCTATATAAAGGATTCTCAGGAATGGGTTTTCACAAACTGCCAGATATCTGCCATCAGCATGTGATACTCGGTCAGCTAGCAGGGACAAAAATAGTTGCTAACCATACAGCTGATGTGACTAGAATAAAAAGATTGACTTCACATTAATCTCTAAGAAAATTTTTTCTTTAAAGTGGATTTATTTTATTATCTATAGGTTTCTAAATGGGAAGTAGGGAAATATGAATTTTCAAACATCATATTCTTATAAAAAATACCTTAAAATTACCATGTGGAACAGAGCAGATTGCAGGGGAAAAAAGGCAGGAAGCTGTGGGCAGCTGTAAGCTGATGATACTACAGAGCATCCTTATAGCAGAGCCTCATGTGACCTTGTAGGTAGCCAGAAAAAAAATGCCTTTCGTCTGGGACCAGTGTGGCAGAAGATGGTCAGTAGCTGTCATTAGCTTACTTGCTATGAATGATACTTATGCATTATTACGTTTTGGGTTTAGATGTGAAAAGTTGAGATAAAAATAGAAAGGAAGAAAAACTTGCATTCTGTGGAAAAATCAAAATCCATTACAGAGATGCTTGTATTTAACTCTAATATCAGTTTAGAGATAGTAATTGCTTTCATCAATGTGTTCTCAGGATATATGCTATCAGAAACCCTGGCTGTGGTGACTCAGTTACAGAAACTAAGAAGGCATTGCCATGTCTGGACTGTGTATATTTCTTCTCTTATAATTTCTTTCTTAGTCTTATTTCTGAATTTTTTAATAGTGAGAACAAAATGAAAACACTGGGTAGAGGTGTCCTTATCTCAGAAAGAGACATATAGTTCACCACTGATAGAAATATTTTGACATAACAGAAAAATAGAATGAGACTAATACAGAATAATAATGTTGACCTCATATACCTTTCTGCATAAAATTTACTTGAGAAAAGTAACCAAAATAGATTCTATAGGTTTATGTGTTTATAGTAGATGAATTTTAAATTTCAAATAATTTTTAAAGAAAACAGGGAATTATGATGATTTTATCAAAGGAATATAAATATTTTTTCATTGAAAAAAATTACTTAGAGATTCTAAAACTGTGTTCTTCCACCTAAGATTTTATTTTTAATTAGACATTGTTGTATTAAATTAGAAATACACCAAAGTACAAATTTACTGTTACAAAATTAATGAAAATTTTAAATTAAGTTAACTACATCAATTTAAATTTTTTTTCTGAAAATATTCATTTAAATAATAAACTTAAAACATACAATTTATTTTGAATTCAACAGAAGTGACATTTTTTACCAAGAACAAATATGGCATAATTAATATGTGCATATTAATGAGCCAAAATATTCAGGGAGAAAGTTCAACTGATTTTATTAACATTCATTAAAGAGACTTCACATGATGGAAAACAGCCTAAAACATGAAATATAAAGAGAAACAAAGAGAGGAATTAGTCTGGAAATAATGAAGTGAAGAACATGCATGAGGAAAAACAAAATAAAGACAAATAATATTACATATTTAAAACAATTAGGGCAAATGTACTGTCTCTCTCGCTCTCTCTCTCTCTCTCTCGCTCTCCCTTCCTCTCTCTCTCTCTCCCTTCCTTTCTCTCTCTCTCTCTCTCTCTCTCTCTCTCTCTCTCTCTCCATATATATATATATGTGTGTTTGTATGTGTGTGTGTGTGTGTGTGTGTGTGTGTGTATGCTGGCATATGTTTTTGATGCTAGAACTTGGGAAATGGAGACAGGCAAATACAAATATCAAAACTTTAAAAATTGAAAACTATATTAGCTATGGATTGAATTTGTTTTTGTAACATATATTAAAACTTAAAATGATAGTATTAAGTTGTGTAAACTTTATAGACTTTCTTTTTTTGTTATTTATTTATTTATTTATTTATTTATTTATTTTAAACATCAGATTTTATTCCCTTCACGGTCCACCCTCTGACTGTTCCACATCCCATAACTCCTCCCTGCTCCCCTGTCTCCACAATGATGTCCTCACTCCATCACCCACCCCACCAGACCTCTAAACTCCCTGGGGCCTCCAGTCTCTTGAGAGTTAGGTGCATCTTCTCTGACTGAACCCAGACCCGGCAGTCCTCTGCTGTGTATGTGTTGGGCGGTCTCATATCAGCTGATGTATGTTGCCTGGTTGGTTGTCCAGTGTCTGAGAAATTATGGGGATTCAGATTAATTGAGACTGCTGGTCCTCCTACAGTGTTGCCCTCCTCCTTAGCTTCTTCCAGCTAGATTTTCAAGCAAGATTTTTCAAAAGAGCTTAGTCCTCTGGTCATCTTTATCCCTTAGAATTCTTTCACCTTTCTCATTTCACGTTAGCATTCAGTGATAAGAATATCAAAATCTGACACTTAATAGAAGTCAATTGTGCTACTAAACTTATTCAGGAAACCAGGACCCAGAAAAGTCACAAAAATGTTTCTACTGACTAAAAGTATAAGATTTATTTTCTTTTTATGAAATTACAAATTAACTGAGTTAATATTTAAATTCACAATAATGTCCTATTCGTAGTAACTATGGCTCAAGCTTAAAATGTTGATTTTTTATCCATATGTTTTTCACACTTCCTAAAATATTAGTTATATTTTGGTTGCTTAATAATTCACTTGACTTCATTTTACATGATAGAAGCTGTTAGAAAATCACTTTTCATTGAGATAAATTCTGGAAGCTACTAATTGTATAATTGCATAGATCAAGTAAGCACTGTTGCTTTGTTCAGGGTAGGGTCAAGTTGTTAAGTTTTGGTGTTAGCTTTTGCAAAATCAAAGTGGATATGTTCACTATGGATAAACAAAAACAACCCAAACAAAACCTAACAAAAATGGAAAAATTCATTAATTCATGTATTCAAAGTCTCTTAAACAAAGACATTTCAGTTACCCATGTATAAATGAAAAAAATGTGAAATGACACAGCCATTGAGATTGTTTATCAAATGAATGAGACACTGTTACTTCCCAAGCAGAGTGACTACTACACATTAGCACACACAGACATGAAGCTCAAGAAGAAGAAAAACCAAAGTGTGAATGCTTTGGTCCTTCTTAGAAGGGGGAACACAATACTCACAGGAGCAAATATGGAGACAAAGTGAGGAGCAGAGACTGAAGGAAAGGCCATCCAGAGACTGCTCCACCTGAGGATCCATCCCATTTACAGTCACCAAATGCAGACACTATTGTGAATGCCAAGAAGTACATGCTGACTGGAGCCTGATATAGCTGTCTCCTGAGAGGTTTTGTCAGAGCCTGGCAAAACAGAGGTGGATGCTTACAACTGACCATTGGACTGAGCACTGGGTCCCCAATGGAGGAGTTAGAGAAAGGAGTGAAGGAGTTGAAGGGGTTTTCAACCCCATAGGAAGAACAGTATCAACTAACCAGAGCCCCAAGAGCTCCCGGGGACTAAACCATCAACCAAAGAGTACATATGGAGGGATCCATGGCTTCAGCTGCATATGCAGCAGAAGATGGCCTGATTGGGCATCAATGGGAGAAGAGGTCCTTGGTCCTGTGAAGGCTCGATGCCCCAATGTAGGGGAATGTGAGGGTAAGGAGGCAGGAGTAGGTGGGTGGGTGGGAGAACACCCTCATAGAAACAGGGAAAGGGGGAGAGGATAGGGGGCTTCTGGGGGGAGGATTGGGAAAGGGCATAACATTTGAAATATAAATAAAAAAATATCCAAAAAGAATAATAAAAATGCTGGACAAGATACAAATGATAGAAAATTCATAATTTTTTTTGGAGGGGACAAACATTAGTACATCATTCTAGATAAAATGTAAAAGTTTCTCAAAAATTAATATTGGAACAGGAAAAATATACTGGAATCCAGTTCTAGAAAAATTACTGAAATAAATGAAACATCCATGTGAATGGGATTTCTCTAGGTACATATTTTTTTTTCTGTAATACTATTTTTTCTCTTTTGTGTTTTCTGAATAATCTAGAGTTCCATATTGCCAAGACAAACAAGCCAAATTTTATATGCTAGGCACAGACTAGAAATGAAATATGGTATACATATCTCTAAGAAACCTATCTGTATCTGTTTGTATGTATAAAGTTATATAGACAATGAAATTTATAGATATTTTAATAATTTCTTCAATCACTATAAAATGTATATGTGGATTGGAACATCATTCTATACTATATCAATATAAACAAATATTATTGGTAAATAAAATATAAATTTAAAATTGGAATGCAGTTTTAACATTTCCTAAAGAAAAATATATTTGTAAATGCCATTTTCATGCTGAAGGTCACTCTTAGACCTTAAAAAATCATTTACTTCTTCTTTATTTCTCTCTATATATCTATTTATTTATTTTTCTAAATGGAAAAATTTGAAACTATATGTATAATGATAAGAGCACTCTAAATTTGTGATCTTCAAATATTGAAGTTATTGCATAATAAAATATCTTATAAACTGTATTTGGTTTAATTGAATCAGTTAGCTGATGTAAAATATTGATCACATTACATAAATCTTACTATATATTAAAAGCATGAAATCACTAAACATTGTCTTTAAATAGAAGCAACAGAAATTTGCAAGCATTATCATTGCAAGCATTATCATTGTACTATAAATATAGAATACATTGGTAAAGATTTTAAATAGTGTTTTTAGACAAGCATTAACATTGTACTATGGATATAGAATACATTGGTAAGGATTGTAAAGGGTGTGTTTTAAGATATTTTGAATCTTGGTTAAATTAAATCATAAAAATGCTTAGAGGAATTATTAATCCTCTCTCTGAATATATTATCAAAAATGAGCCTTGTGATATGGTATCTCAACACACAATTCCGACTTGTGAAAGCAACAATGTTTTTGTTTGTTTTAGAGAAAATGACTAGAATGTTGTTGTTCTGTAATTTGGATTAAGTTCTTTTTTATTTTACATAAAATAAATGTGTGATTTAGGAGTTTAGGGATGGATTTTCTGAAATCATTGTGTTTACTCTTTTAGGGAAATAAATGAACTTTTCCTGACTAAAGCACATGTCGGGTTATGATTGCTCTAATTTCCATTCTTTCATTTAATTTCTCCTTTACTCTTCCTCATATGCTGCACTCCTTTCAAGACTAGGGATTTTTTCCTTATTGTTATCAATATTCCTGATTCTATTCATCCATGTGATCAAAGATGAGCATAAGTGTTCATAAAGCAAGTGCATTGGCAATAAAATCAAGAACATTTCTATTGCTAAGTGTTGATGGAGAATGATTATTTTTTTTCATCCTCTTGTTGACTATGTTCCTTGCCATAGCCTCAACACTGTACTTTTCATTTAGAAATTTTACTTATTCTATTTTTTTAGGCACAGAGTATATCTTTTAGATAAGCTCTCATGTAGTAAAAGTAAATATATCCAGCATTGTTCAACTTATGCTCATGAAATTGCTCTAACATAATTAGGCATTCCTGGTGGTACCTTGTGAATGCGCATGTTCAGCCATCTTTAAGTTTAACTTAATTTCGTTCAAAATACAAAAATCATAATGTTGAAAGTCTTTTTAAATAGAGTTGTGGTCACAGATCAATGTTCGTTCAAATTACCATTGGATTGGTATATTTTCTGTTTTATAGTATAGTATATTGAATGATATATTACAAAAGTAAAAATGAATGTTTAGGAATTCATTATTAATTTCCCATATTAGTTGAGTTCTTTCCTGTTGTTTCTGAAACAATTTTGTAGTAACCTGTGACTTAAAATTATCACATTTGTTTCAACAGAAAGGAACAGAATATATGCTGTGCTTACTCTCATAGATGAAACTGTGGTATTGCCAATCTTCGGTTCTGTTCTAGAGGTTCTGAAATTGGACAGACTTCCAATCTCCTTTATATTGTTGACTAAATCAGTGCAATATAGTATAGGACTGAGACTCTATTTACTAAAATATTGTGTCTTTCTCAGAACCTGAAGACATTTCTTATCTTCCTCCCAATATCTATTTAAAACCACCAGGGTAGAGTTGGCAACTGAATTTCTCTAACATTTCCATCACTACCTTTTTTGACTCCAGCCAAGAACATCATCTGATATTAAAATGCAAGTAGTCAGATTGGCTGGTATAAAAGATGGATATTATAGGAAAAAATAAGTGCCAGTTTTAAGACTCTAAATTTAATTATGTTTCCATAGATTTTAAGGATTACAATGTAAACATTTTCATGTCTCATTCCTCTTACCACTTTTAGCATATAGTCTATTCAGAATTGTAGTCTGCTTTCTGGTGACATAGCACTGACCTCCTTAAATCATTTCTGGAATTTTAAAAGAGGTCTAATTTGGCTCAATATGATGAAGAATTTCTTTGCTTTGTGATTTTCAAACCAAGAAAAGTGATATTATCTCATTGTTTGGGGGCTAAGTGTTTTTATTTGTCTGTTATTGTTCTCTTAGAAACAACATTCTGATTCCCTATACTGACAACATAGGTGGAGCCAATTTGATATATCTATGGATAAAAAGAAAGAAATGGAAATACAAATTTATCATTTAGTATAACCTTTGATTTAGAATAAAATATTTTTTATGGTGGTTATGGCTTTTTTTTCACTGTGGATAGATGTAATCCAGTACTGAGATAACATTAATAGCTAGTCACACATTCATGATGTAGCTTCATAGTTCCCATTATGATAAAACTAAGAAACAAGTCATATCATTCCAGGAAGGAAAGAATAAAGCATCAATTCCAGTGTGCAAATTAATTTCAGACATTTTGTAGTACTGAACAATGTCAAACAGCTGAAGAGATGATGGCTGGATTATTCCATTAAGTATTAACCCTTTCTTTCTGACACTTGGCCTTGGGAGGAAAAGTCTATCATTTCATCAGAAAGAATACTGAGCACATATATATGACATTAGTTATTAGAATATTTTTAAACAGAAATTTTTTATCATTAAAAATTGATGTTTATGTTTTAAATGATGACAAAATATACCTATCATCTAACCTCTTAATATTGCAATATGATTGGTTATTAGTTACTCATAGTTTATAAGTGATAATAATGTTATATACAAACATATTCACATTTGAGCAATTACATTTATAATACTGTAATTTGGTACAAAATGGGATCTCAATCTTAATAGATTGATAAATCACTGTCCTCAGTTATTCATTCAAGGCTAACTTCAGTAATCTCTTAAAGATGACTTCAAACTTCCATTCAAGTAAGTCACTCTAATCAAACTCAGTAGACCACAAAATAAAACAAATGAATACATATGTAAGTCAAATATTTGTAGAGAATTGCATGATTAGCTCTATAAGTGTGAGATGGAGTTAAATGACAGTGGAGGATATGAATATTATATGCATTTCATAAAACCATCAAAGAAAACATTGAATTCATAAAGTAAATACAGAATATAGCTATGATCTCTGCTGAAAAAGCTGACAAGGTGCTCTCTATGATAATCACTGGAGTAATTTAATTTTTGAAGCAATGTTATATATATTACAGATATGTTTGTATGTGTGGATGAATCTACTGTAGAGTTTCTCATCTAATACTGTTTCTTTCAAAGCATAGATATATTTTAGATATTTAATTTTCTACAAATGAATAAGAATCATCCAAGCCATTTTTCCAAAAGGGATTTTCATTAACACATTGCAAATCATTAAAAAAACTTAACAAATATACTAATTCCTAAAAAATATACAATCAATTTTGAGTAATCTTGACAGCAACTCTTTTAAAAAATAAAGAAATAATATAAAAATTGATAACCCAAAGGACAGGGTTTAGAAGATTCACATGTAAAATCAAAGGAATATTTATTATCCTCATTACAATTTTTTATAATATTTTTATTATTTGCGGATTTAACATCATAAAAAAACAAGCATAGGTTCCTTGGTCTTCCCAGGTGTGGACTTTACCCTTATTACCTCCCCAGAAGTAGAAGAGGAGGTGGATGAGAAGGAAGAAAAGGAAGAAGAGAAGGAGGAGAAGGAGGAGGAGGAGGAGGAGGAGCAAGAGGAGGAGGAGGTGGAGGAGGAAGTAGTAGAGGTAGAAGAGAAGGAGGAAGAAGATGATGAAAAAGAAGAGAATGGGAAGAGGAGGAAGAGGATGAAGAGAAAAAAGACGGTCCAAAACAAAGGAAGTCCAAATTGTGCTACCAATTTCCTACTGGAGCATGGTCAAACTCCCAGTGTACAGACCTTGAAGAAAATGGAGTCCTTTCCTGCAGGTACCTCCAGCAGAAGCCATCAATTGTGGAACACTACACTTCAGCACCCTTATAACAATTTTAAAGAGTTTTCTTTGGTGGTTCTCTGTATACATTTGGGGGCTGAACTTTGAAAGTGTTCATAAGCATCAATAACATGTATATGTATATCTTTGTATATGTATCTGTTACACATGATGTCCTGAGTGTGTTTCTCTTAATATTATTGAACACTTGGTGAGCTGAGACACAGAATTGTCAAACAATCCTAGGCAGTATTATCATACTACGAGATTGTACATCTCGCTAATTGCTTAATTAATTAAAATTTTATGAAAAACTCACTAATGTTGGAAGAAAGAAATTGAATGTTGGCTGATGCCTACAAGTTTTTGTTTCAGCTCTCCAATCTGCTCTAATAGTGTGTGTCCAACCCCCAGATTGTTACAATCACTCCAATTGAGTCTGTTGCTACCAAACTAAATCTAGTCCATGTAGACTACCTTTGTATTACCTACTTTAAAATTATTTACTCCTGTTCTCACACAGTTCTAGATTGATACTTGAAATATTTATGTTGCTTTTCTATTTAGTATCTTTCATAGTTTTATTTCTTTGAGTTACTATAAAGTGTAAATGTAGATGTAGTATTCCCTTAATTGTTGAAATTTTAGTGTTTCTATAGCAACAGGAGCAAAGGTGGCAGGTTAAGTTAATCATCAAGTTTGGCACCAAAATATAAGTGTTTAATCTGAACACGGCAATAATTATGAGTACTTACAATTGTTAATGAAAATTAATTAGTTTGATATTTCTAAAATATGATTATAAAACCTAGAAATTATTTTGTTTCCTTGGAAAATAACACAGGCTGAGACACTGATCATGTTGCAACATGAATCATGTTGCTTTAATGTAAAAATGTTAATAGATGTATTAAATTGCTTAATCTAGTGTTGAAATGATTAGTTTTCATAAAAATTTCCATATGTCCTTATATTTAAAAAATTCTGCTTAACGAAACTAAAGGAAACAAAATGCTTAAAACAATGTTCTTTTTAAATTACCATCTATTTTATTGAATTTGACACTTTTGGTTTTGAAATGTACCAAGTTTGCAAGTTGTTTGTTCCTACTAACAGAACAAGATTTTATGGTTTAAATAACTATTCATGCATTGGTGAATTAGTGATACACAGTTTAAGACAATTAGTACAGAGAAATAAATTTGTAGATAAAGTCAATTACAATTTACATTTATTTTAATCTGATTCCTGATTATCATAGCCTCACATAAAATAATTTATAATGAAGTACATTTTATTGTTATATTTATTAAAGACTTAGTACCATTTTCATTCCTTCAACATGTGTTAGCACAATGAGATCTGGGAGAAATTTCAAAAACAAGGTACAATGTCTGCTGTTAAAACATCTGACAGTACAACCAAAAAACCTGTGAGTCAATTTACAATTGTCTGTACCATCTTATGTAACAACTTCATCTGTACAAAATGACAAAATATTAAAACCCAGAAAACTGTTGACTTAATTATATTTTAGTGAACTAACTGCCCAACAGATATTAAATGATAGTCTGGATGTCACCCTTTTGTTAAATTTTATAAAGTCATTTCTTGAGACATTATTTTAGTTTCTCCAATATATGTTATTTATTTAGGTGGAAGATGAATCAGTTATTCACTTTAAAAATATGAAAATATGTTTTGATAATATTAAGGAAGAGCCTGGAAACAAATTTGATGATCTTTAATTTATCTCAGTATTCAAATGTTTTGTTTTCTAATTGAGTGTTGTTACATTGCTATAGCAATATGAGATTAACTTAAAAGGCTTTTAAAAACACTCAAGTGTCTAAAGGCCTTAGGACACAGGATTTGTTTTGTTTTCAGAGGAACCTTTCAATATTCATTAAAGATAAAATTAAAAAGAAAATATATTTCACCTCTCCTTTTATTGAATTCACTGATGTAGTGCAGGATTAGTGCAAGAATACAAAGGATGATGTGGGTGTGGAAAAGTATAAATTCTTACACACCCTTGATGGACCACTTTAGATTGGAGATGTCTATATTAATTTCCAAAGTGGTTGACGAAGGTAGCACACATTCCTCAAAATTGTCTTCTTTTATTCCTGGTGATGGCCACACAAATTGGGTGAATTATTGTCTTAAATATATTTTGAAATTAGCTAACTAATATGAGAAATGTTTTCTTATCATTATTAAGAAAACAATGTAATCCCAAAATTAATCTTTAAAGTTTCTTTACTTCAAAGAAGATATTTAACAACATACCAATAATTTAAAATGTCATAATATTTCTACGTAGCATGGGGGTTCCTTTCAAAAATAATATTCTCTGAGTTGTATCTTTTCTAAGGTTTGTAAGGACAAATATATGATATTTTAAATCTTGCAGAAGGGGAAATTACCTTTTCACATGATAAAAAACAATTTTTTCACTTACAGAATTCAATAAACTATTTATTCTAGTTACTAAAATGTCTTCAGGTTTCTAACCATATGGCTAGAGAATGAAAACATATAAGATTGTTTTGAATCCTTACTGTTTTATAATATGAATTGTCCTTATATCTGCACTAAATCTGTGGATTCAACCAAAACAGAAATGAAAACTCATTTTATAATTTCACCCATATTGATCATTGAAACAATTCATGTTTTTATTATTTCCTAAAATATAGAAGATATATGCATAGGCATCAATTATTATTATAAATTATCTTAGGATGATGTAAGAAGACTGGGACATTGGTCCATCAGTAAAGTCCTTACTATGAAAGCATGAATACCTGAATTCAAATACCCAGTGCTGACAGGAAACACTGGGTGCAGTGAATGTCTGCTATACTAAATGATGTGGTGTTGGAGACAGGTGGATCCCTGCAACCTGCTTTCCAACTTATCTAGTCTGTGAGCTCCTAGTTCAAGGAGAGACTTTGTCTCCAATGTAGATTGGAAAACTATTGAGGAAAACATCAGAGGTTGATCTCTACCCTCCATACACACATGAGTGCACTCATGCATATATATCCATCTGTGTATGGGTGTACTCACGCATATAATGCAAACACACAAATAAATCCAAGTGTACTGAAAGACATGTTTAAGTTTTATGAAACATTACACCAACTCATCTATAGGACTGGTCGTGGATTTTGATGTTCACAGGGGTTATAAAAATGTCCTCCCCATCCTGCCACCCCATGGATATCCTTGGACGGCTATATGTACTTTCTACCTGCATTCACTCAGGTGTTTGGAGTGTAAAAGTAGTAACTGGAAATTATTAACTGTCTTTAGCTTTGAATTGTGTTGGTGTTGGCTTCCTTATTCTGAGATTTTGATTGTGAACATTTTTGTATTCTCTATTAATTTTATCCTGAATGAAGTCAGAAAGTATTTAGAACCAGTGGGCTGACTTCATTTATTATGACCTTATATAATTATATGTGTTTTGGGTCTGTTTTTGCCACCTTCTTATCTAAAAAGTGATGAAATGAGAACCAGAAACAAACTTTTGTGTGAAAATATCCAGATGTTTTGTATATATAGTACAAAATATGATTACTTTTTGTTTTAGAGGGAAAAATCTATCCCAAGATTGCTTGAAAGTATAATAATCTCATATGTTAGATGCATAATTTAGATATTCTGATACATTATGCTTCCTAATCTTATTATCTATGGGGTTCAGGGCATGAATATATAGAGTATTAACTGGTATTGATAAGTGGATAGTTTAATAGACAATGAGACAGATAACCAGACAGATGTGGGTACCACCTTAGTAATATTGGCAGTTGAACCTTCTATTAAGGATTAGGTCTGACTTTGACACTCTCAGTGAACTCAGAAAACATAGCACTTTTTTAGATGTAACCCAATAAACAGAAAGACATCCACAGATCTCTGCGGCATATGAGGAATTTCAACATGAGAGAGCTTTATAGAGTAACAGTTGGAAATTTTGGCACAATGGCTAATTTTCTTCATTGTGCTCCATTTTATTCATTATGTTGTTTTGCTTCAATTCTGGCCTTTTTAATTTTTGCTTTGCCAGTTGTGCTAACTCTCAGAAATTGATTTTTGCTGTGTTCTGAAATTGTTCTAGGGGTCTAATCTAAAGGATTTTGAAAACACAATGACTTTATAATCACATAATTCTATGTTTAATTCTGACAGAATACCTAGCATTTTTGTTCTTTTCACTGATCTGCATGTAGTTAGTTGCATTGAGGCTTTTGGTTCCTTTTAAACTTCACTCTCTTCTTCCTTCCCTTCTTACTGAGTGCTATTTTTTATTCATATATATATTATATTGTATTATGAGTATTCTACTCTGATGGTGAAACAAACTTCTTTATTTTGTTTTTTATTGAAACATGCAATTAAGTTGTTATTTTACTCATACAATTGTATAGCAGTACACTAGAACTTTTCAACAGAATGCATAGCTTAATACCTGTTGACTACAAAGTACTTGAAATATGTTGTTCAATCCCTGAAGTTGAAAGGCAAGAAATAGAGAACACTGAACTCTGTTATCAATGCCCTACAAGAGATTTGAAAGCCAAAGGAAAGAAAACAGAATACCTAAGAATTGTATTCCAAGTTATTGTCTTTCTTTAAGAAGATTGTGAGTGGACATAGAATAACATTGCTAACTAATAATTTTGTTTACACAAATATGTATGGAGGCAGAGCATAATGTGAAGAGAACAAGCAAATGGGGTCAGCCCTACCGATGATCTTCACAGAGCATCAGATAAAATCTCATTTTATTAAACCTTGACATTTTCTGATAAATTGCAAGTAAGCTTAGTTAAATAGTTATTTAAGATCTAGCTTCACTTTCTTGCCTTTTTTCTCTTTTAAGCTGATAAGTGGGACACTTATTTGTATGCTAATTTTGACTTCATATTATTATCATTTTTATTCTGCCACTTTTTTTCAAACATGGTTTCTATTGGTTCGAATACTATACGGATTTATAGATATTCTCCTCTCGCAAGGAAAGTATATAGGTTTTAATTAGGTACCTAAAATAGTATAACACATTTAGTGTTCTCTTAGATATTTTTACAGATTGAATTATTAAGTAAAAAATCCTTAATTTATCAATTATTTCAAAAATCTTTAATTTATAATGAGTTTGGGGCAGGACAAATTTTTTTGATGATAATATATACATAAATTACAAAATATGGCACTATTCTTAATGTCTTGAGTTTTTATAAGGATAAATTTTTAAATATCAGACTAAATGGACTAATTTCTTTGTTAGAGGAAATTACAATAGAGACACCTTGACCATAACAATGACTATAACAGAAAACATTTAACTGGGGCTGGCTTATACTTTCAGAGGTACATTAATGTCATGGAGAGGAGCATAGCTGAATGCAGGCAAACATAATGTTGGAAGAGGAACTGAGAGCTTCACATCTTGACTGGAAGGTAGCAGGAGGAAAGACTGTTGCACATTAGGTGTAGCTTGAGCCTATGAGACCTAAAAGCCCACCCCCATAGTGATGTACTTCCAACAATGCCAGCCCTTCTAATAGTGCCATGCCCTATGGACCAAGTATTCAAACATGTGACTTATGAGGGCCATACCCATTCAAACCATTATAGCATTAGTTATTTATTGATCCTATTTAGGTCTGAAATTTTAAGAAAAGAGTAAAATGTATGGCAGAAACAAATACAGTTTGTACAGTTTGGAGAGTAAAATGTGACTAGGAAGCACAATGTTACTATCAATTCATATTTTGAAAAAAAAGTCAATTTTTAAAGAGAAGACTTTCATTAAATGTACGGTCTGCATTAGAACAACAAAAAGGTATTATAAGAGCCAGACCATACCCACCAAAGCATCCAAAGAGTGAAAGTCAAAAGTCTATATGTTTTATTTTTCCTGGAAAGCTAATTTTTTATGTATGTTTTCACTTTTTCAGCATGTAGAATCTTCAACCATGTTTCAGTTTATCGATGATGCTTCATTTTGAACTGTCAGCAGAGCTTGTAGTATCTTCCATGAGGCATGAGAAATGCAAAGGTGGTATAGCCATGATGTCCTCTTCTGTGGTTTCAAAGAGCCTCTGAGATGAAGAAATGAGTAGCAGAGTCTGAATCTTTGTGGGGTGGGGGTGGGGAAGACACTGGGAGATTATTTCAGTAAGTTGTGAAGATGAGGAACACTTAGGTGTGTATGTTGGGGCGAGTGTTACATATTGTAGACTCTAACTTATATGTTTAAGCTAGAACTCAGTTCCACTTGGACTCTTCTTATTCCTGTAGCTTACATGGATATTGAACCTGTACTGAATTGATAGCCAGTGCCTGCTGGGACAATTTTCTCTCAGGTGGCTTTCTTTCTTTGTGGTCCATTGGCCTCTGCTGGCTTTGCTTGGCTCTATAGTGTGTGGGCTGGGCATACTTTCTCACACTTACTGATACTCCCCAGCCTGAATTCCAGTGGGAACTAATGTTATAAAGCCACGGAGGGTGAGATTCCACAATTCTCTAAGAAACAATAACACCATTGACATTTGTGCATACAGATAATTTTTTAAATATAATTTCAAGACCTCATAAGCATTCATCCTGCTGTCAAGTTTGCGGTGAAATTTCATAGTTTTCAGATTCTACAGTGCTCATACTTTAAGCTTTCATTCTAGAATATAACACTTCTTCATTGTACTGAGTTGATCAGCTCCTGGCTACCAGTGGTGAAGATACCATTTCACATGCACAAACATGAGAAATGTCATGTCTTGTCAATTCTCTAAAGCTTGTTCTCAGGGTTGTCTGGATTCTGTACTGGAGATCTTGCATTTTGGTTCCATATCTTGTTTGATCCCTGTTCCAGAACCCCACTGTATGTTACTTTCAAAGCATAAATGCTCTGTAAAGATGGCCCCAGCTCCTGTTTCAGATAATGTGACAGGCAGGATGATGGTCCTCTCCACTGCTGTCTTATTCACAAGAGGAATTACTGTATCATCAAAACTTGCACCTAGTTTTGAAGAATCTGAGGAATGATTGTCCTCCAGATGAAATTCATATTATTTTTGGACATGGAAACCTGGACTATCTTTGGTGTGGGGATGTTGAGGGCCAGCAAATTTTGCTTCTCCCTTCCCAGACCAAAAGGTATGCTTCTGAGGTATATCCGCATTCACATATTTTCATTTTAGGTCAACTATTTTTGATTAAATCTTCCATTTTCATATAATGATCTTGCTGAATTCCTGAAATCCTCTTCTACTCTTTGGAAGTAAATCTAGATTTCTTATTCTGATTTTGTCTCTTACTGGATCACAGAGAGTCAGAACTAGTCAGCCATCTTACCCAGAAGCCTTTGCTGCACTATTGCTCATGAATTTCAATGATTCATAAATTGCATAATCAATGCAATTCATATTAAAACTCCAATAAATATGGCTTAATTCATATTAAAACTGCAATAAATTTCTAGATACAGTCTTTATTATTTTTCAGGTTATTTATTTTGATAGACATTTACATTTCAAATGTTTCCCCCTTTCCAGACCTCGCCTTTGGAACCTCTCTATCCACTTCCCCATCCTCCTGCCTCTATGGGAGTATTCCCCCATCCACCCATCCACACTTGCCTTCCCTCCTTGGTATTCTCCTGTACTGGGGCATCTAAAACCATCAGGCCCAAGGGCCTCTTCTCCCCTGATGGCTAACAAGATCATCCTCTGCCACATATGTGGCTAGCACCATGGGTGTCTCCATGTGTATTATTTGGTTGGTGATCCAGTCTCCAGGAGCATGGGGAGGTCAGGCCAGTAGACACTGTTGCTCCTTCCCTGGGGCTGCAAACTCCCTCAGCTCCTTCAGGCTCTTCTCTAACTCCTCCTTCTGGGACCTCACACTCAGCCCTACAGTTGCTGTGAAGTGACTCTTGGGTATTCCAAATGTTTGGGCTAATAACCACTTATCAGTGAGTACATACCATGTTTATTCTTTTGTGACTGCTTTAGCTCACTCAGGATGGTGTTTTCAAGTTCCATCCATTTGCCTGTGAATTTCATGAAGTCATAATTTTTAATAGCTGAGTAGTATTCCATTGTGTAAATGTACCACATTTTCTGTATCCATTCCTCTGTTGAGGGACAACTGGGTTGTTTCCAGTTTCTGGCTATTATAAATATGAACATAGTGGAGCATGTGTCTATATTACATGTTGGAACATCTTCTGGGTATATGCCCAGGAGTAGAATAGCTGGGTCCTCAGGTAGTATTATGTTCATTTTTCTAAGGATCCACCAAACTGATTTCCAGAGAGGTTGTATCAGCTTGCAATCTCACCAGCAATGGAGGAGTGTTCCTCTTTCTCTACATCCTTGCCAACATCTGCTGTCACCTGAGTTTTTGATCTTAGCCATTCTGACTGGTGTGAAATGGAATCTCAGGGTTGTTTTGATTTTCATTTCCCTGATGACTAAGGATGTTGAACATTTCTGTAGGTGCTTCTCAGTAATTCGAGTTTCCTCAGTAGAGAATTCTCTGTTTAGCTCTGTTCCCCATTTTTGATAGGGTTTTTTGGATTTCTGGAGTCTAACTTCTTGATTTCTTTGTATATTTTGGATATTAGCCTTCTATAGGAGATAGGATTGGTAAAGATCATTTGCCAATCTGTCATATTTGCCTTTTTGTCATATTTACAGTGTCTTTTACTTTACAGAAACTTTGTAATTTTATGAGGTCCCATCTGTCAATTCTTGATCTTAGAGCACAAGCCATTGGTGTTCTGTTCAGGAACTTTTCCCCTGTGCCCATGTGTTCAAGACTTTTTCCCACTCTCTCTTCTATTAGATTCAGTGTATCTGGTTTTACATCGAGGTCTTTGATCCACTTGGACTTGAACTTTGTATAGGGAGATAGGAATGGATCAATTCGCAATCTTCTACATGTAGACTGCCAGTTGAACAAGCACCATTTGTTGAAGATGCTGTCTTTTTCCCAATGGATGGTTTTAGCTCCTTTGTCAAAGATCAAGTGACCATAAGGGTATTGGTTCATTTCTGGGTCTTCAATTCTATTACATTGATCTACCTGCCTACCATTGTACCAATACCATGAAGTTTTTATCACTACTGCTCTGTAGTACAGCTTGAGGTCAGGGAGGCTGATTCCCCCAGAAGCCATTTTATTGTTGAGAATAGTTTTTGCTACACTGGGTTTTTTGTTATTCCATATGAATTTGAGAATTGCTCTTTCTAAGTCTATGAAGAATTGAGTTGGAATTTTGATGGGGATTGCATTGAATCTGTAGATTGCTTTTGGCAAGATGGACATTTTAACTATATTAATCCTGCCAATCGATGAGCATGCGATATCTTTCCATCTTCTGAGGTCTTCTTCGATTTATTTCTTCAGAGACTTGAAGTTCTTGTCATAGAGATCGGTTTTTTTTTTTGGTTTTTCAAGACAGGGTTTCTCTGTCCTGTAACTCACTCTGTAGACCAGGATGGCCTCGAACTCAGAAAGAGATCTTTCACTTGTTTGGTTAGAGTCACACCAAGATACTTTATATTGTTTGTGACAATTGTGAAGGGTGTCAATTCCTCATTTTATTTCTCAGCCTGATAATCCTTCTAGTATAGGAAGGCTACTGATTTGCTTGAGTTAATTTTGTATCCTGCCACTTTGCTGAAGGCTTTTATCAGCTGTAGCAGATCTCTGGTGTAGTTTTTCAGGGCAACTTAAGTATACTATCATATCATCTGCAAATAGTGATATTTTGATTTCTTCCTTTCCACTTTTCATCCCTTTGACCTCCTTTTGTTGTCTGATTGCTCTAGCTAGAACTTCAAGTACTATATTGAATAGGTAGGGAGAGAGAGGGCAGCCTTGCCTAGTCCCTGATTTTAGTAGGATTGATTAGAGTTTCTCTCCATTTAGTTTGATGTTGGCCACCTGTTTGCTGTATATTGCTTTACTCTGTTTAGACATGGCCCTTGAATTCCTGATTTTTCCAAGACTTTTATCATGAAGGGATGTTGAATTTTGTCAAATGTTTCTTCTGCGTCTAACGAAATGACCATGTGGTTTTTTTCTTTGAGTTTGTTTATGTAGTGAATTACATTGATAGATTTCTGGGTAGTGAACCATCCTTTCCTTCCTTGGACAAAGACTACTTGATCGTGGTGAATGATCTTTTTGATGTGTTCTTGGATTTGGTTTTTGAGAATTTCACTGAGTGTTTTGCATCAATATTCATAAGGGAAATTGGTCTGGAGTTTTCTTTCTGTATTGGGTATTTGTGAGGTTTTGGTATCAGTGTATCTGTGGCTTCATAAAATAAATTCCTTCTGTTTCCGTTTTGTGGAATAGCTTGAAGAGTATTAGTATTAGGTCTTTTTGAAGGTCTGATATAATTCTGCACTGAACCCATCTGGTCCTGGGCTTTTTTTGGTCAGGATGCTGTTTTGTCTGCCTCTATTTCTTTAGGTGTTATGGAACAGTTTAGATGGTTTATCTGATCCTGACTTAACTTTGGTATTTGTTATCAGTCTAGAAACTTGTTCATTTCATCTATATTTTCCAATTTTGTTCCATATAGGCTTTTGTTGTAGGATCTGATGATTTTTTTTAATTTCCTTGGAATCAGTTTTTATAGATAACTTTTCATGTCTAATTTTGTTAATTTGGAGAATGTCTCTGTGCCCTCTGGTTAGTCTGGGTAAGGGTATATCTATCTTGTTGATTTTCTCAAAGAACTAGCTCCTGATTTTATTGATTCTTTGTATAGTTATTTTAGTTTCTACTTGGTTGATTTCAGTCCTTAATTTGATTATTTCCTGCCTTTTACTCCTCTTGGGTGTATTAGCTTCTTTTTGTTCTAGAGCTTTCAGGTGTGCTGTTAAGGTGCTAGTATACGCTCTCTGCAGTTTCTTTTTTGGAGTCACTCAGCGCTATGAGTTTTCCTCTCAACACTTCTTTCATTGTGTTCCATAGATTTGGGTATGTTGTACTTTCATTTTCATTAAATTTTAGGAGGTCTTTAATTTCTTTCTTTATTTCTTTCTTGACCATGTAATCATTGTGTAGAGCGTTGTTCAGCTTCCATGTGGATGTGGGCTTTCTGTTGTTGTTGTTGTTGTTGTTGTTGTTGTTGCCATTGAAGACCAGCCTTGTTCTGTAGTGATCTGATAGGAGGCATGGGATTATTTCAATTTTCTTATATCTGTTGAGGTTTGTTTTGTGCCAAATTATATGATCGATTTTGGAGAATGTACCATGAGTTACTGAGAAGAAGGTATATTCTTTTGATTTAGGATGAAATGTTCTATAGACATCCGTCAAATCCATTTGGTTCATAAATTCTCTTAGTTTCACTGTGTCTCTGTTTAATTTGTGTTTCCAAGATCTGTCCATTGATGATAGTGGGGTGTTGAAATCTTCCACTATTATTGTGTAAGGTGCAATGTGTGCTTTGAGCTTTAGTAAAGTTTCTTTTATGAATGTGGGTGCCCTTGCATTCAGGGCATAGCTGTTCAGAATTGAGAGCTCTTCTTGATAGATTTTTCCTTTGATGAGTATGAAGTGTCTTTCCTTATCTTTTTTGATGTCTTTAGGTTGAAAGTCAATTTTATCGGATATTAGAATGGCGACTCCTGCCTGTTTCATGGGACTATTTACCTGGAAAATTGTTTTCTATCCCTTTACTGTGAGGTAGTTTTTGTCTTTAATAAGGAGGTGCATTTCCTGGATGCAGCAAAATGCTGGGTCCTGGTTATGGATCCAGTCTGGCAGTCTATGTCTTTTGACTGGGGAATTGAGTCCATTGATGTTAAGAGATATTAAGGAATAGTGATTGTTGCTTCCTGTTATTTTCATTTTTATTTTTGTGTTTCTGTGGCTATCTTCTTTTGAGTTTTTTAAAAACTCAAAAGTTTTTAAAACTTTTGAGTAGTTTTGTAGTTTCCCTTATTGAGTTGGTGTTTTCCATCTATTATTCTTTGTATGGCTCAGTTTATAAAAAAAGTATTGTGCAAATTTTTTTTTTGTCATAGAATATTTTGGTTTCACCATCTATGATAATTGAGAGTTTTGCTAGGTATAGAAGCCTGGGCTGGCATTTTTGTTCTCTTAAAGTCTGTATAAGATCTGCCGTGGATCTTCTAGTTTTCATAGTCTCTGTTAAGAAGTCTGGTGTAATTCTGATAGGTCTGCCTTTATAAGTTACTTGACATTTTTCTCTTATTGCTTTTAATATTCTTTCCTTTTTTTGAGTATTTGGTGTTTTGACTATAATGTGATAGGAGGACTTTCTTTTCTGGTCCAATCTATTTGGAGTTCTGTAAGCTTCTTGTATATTTAAATTCATCTCTTTTTTTAGGTTAGGGAAGTTTTCTTCTATAATTTTGTTGAAGCTATTTACTGGTCCTTTAAGTTGGAAATCTTTACCCTCTTCTATACCTAGTATTCTCAGGTTCTGTCTTGGATATCCTGGATGTTTTGGGTTAGGAGCTTTTTGGATTTTGTTTTCTTTGACTGTTGTGTCCATGTTTTCTATGGTATCTTCCACACCTGAGATTCTCTCTTCCATCTCTTGTATTCTGTTGGTGATTCTTGCATCTATGACTCCTGATTTTTTTCCTAGGTTCTCTAAGTCCAGGGTTGCCTTCCTTTGTGATTTCTTTATTGTTTCTATTTCTATTTTTAGTTTATGGATGTTTTTGTTCATTTCCTTTGTCTGTTTGATTGTGCTTTCCTGTAATTCTGCCCATTTGATTGTGTTTTCCTGAATTCTTTAAGGTATTTTTTTGTTTCCTTATTATGGGCTTCTAATTTTTTTACCTGTGCTCTTTTGTATTTCTTTAAGGGAGTTATTTATTTCCTTCTTAAAATCTTCGATCATCATCATGAGATATGATTTTAAGTCTCAGTCTTGCTTTTCTGGTGTGTTGGGGTACCCAGGACTTGCTGTGGTGGGAGAGCTAGGTTCTGATGATGCCAAATAGCCTTGGTTTCTGTTCCTTATGTCCTTGCCTTTGCCTTTTCCCATCTGGTATCTCTGGTGTTAGCTGGTCTTACTCTCTCTGACTGTGGCTTGTCTTTCTTACAAGCCTAGGTGTCAAAACTCCTTGAAGACCAGTTCTCTCCTTGAGGAATTTGGATTTGGAGAGCTGTGGTACAGGGTCAGCTCTGTGGTGCAGACAGAAACCAAAAGAATCTAGTCCCCAGCTGTCCCTTGTTTCCTGTGTCCTGATGGCTCTGCAAAGGTCCCTCTTGGTCCAATGAATTTGAAAAGAAATGATGTTCTTGCCTCTTCTTGAAGGTGTGTAGGTACTCCTCTGTTGTCAGCTCTCTCCAGGCACTATTTGAGTATGAAGCCCTGTGTCTCCAGATCAGCTCCCTGGCCAACAAAAGGAGCCAGAAGCCAACTCCTCAGTCTGTGTGTCCTGGGTAATCCAGGTAGGTGCCTCTGAGCAGACATGGTTGCCCACACTCCTTAGAGGGTATCTTTCTCCCAGGGCTATTTGGCTATGATGCCCTGTTGGCCCCGGGCAGAGGTCTCCAGCCACAAATGGAAATCAGAAGGCTCCTTCCTCCAGGCTATTCCTCAGTCCCAGTGTCCTGAGAGTTCCTGGTGAGTCCTCCTGAGCAGTGTTACTCCTCTTACCTCCTCTCACCGGCTTTTTCACACTCCTGGGAGGCTAGCTTTATCCCAGCGCTATTTGGCTATGGAGCCCTGGTGGCCCAGGCAGAGTTCTCCCACTACAGATGGAAACCGAAAGTCTTCCTCCAGGCTGTTCCTCAGTACTTGTGTCCCAAGGATTCTGGGCGAGTCCTGCTGAGTATTATTAGTCCTCTTTCCCCTTCCCAAGGTCTTTTCCACCCTCCTGGTAGGCTAGCTTTCTCCCAGTGTTATTTGGCTATTGAACCCTGGTGGCCAAAGACTGGATACAGTCTTTCAACATGAACTCATATTGATTTCCTTACCCTGTGTTCTTCAAATCTGCCCATTCAGTTGCTTTAATTGTTTTGGAAAAGATAGCTAGCTACTTTTGAGTGGGTCTGTTTCTGTTCTACCTAGTCACTTCCCACTTATATCTTTGTTGATTTTTTTTCCTTGTTGGCCTTTTCTTTACTTTTCTCTTCCTTACTTTTCCTTTCTTTTATGAGATAGCTGCTGTGACTTGAAAAACTGTTTTTTGTTCCATCCATTTGCCTGTGAATTTCATGAAGTCATTGTTTTTAATAGCTGAGTAGTACTCTATTGTGTAAATAAACCACATTTTCTGTATCCATTCCTCTGTTAAAGGACATCTGGGTTGTTTCCAGGTTCTGGTTTCTGAAAGGAGGCCGATATAGCTGTCTCCTGAGATGCTCTGCCAGAATCTGACAAGTATAGAGGCTGATGCTCACAGCCAACCATTTGACGGAGCAAGGGGTCCCCAATGGAGAAGTTAGAGAAAGGTCTGAAGAAGTTGAAGGGGTTTGCAGCCCCACAGGAGTAACAACAGTATCAACCAATCAGACCCTCCTCCCACCCCTAAGACATCACATGGAGCAACCCATGGCTCCAGTAACATATGTAGCAGAGGATGGCCTTTTTCGACACCTATGAAAGGAGAGGCGCTTGGTGCTGTGAAGGCTCGATGCCCCAGTGTAGGGGAATGCCAGGCTAGGGAAGCAGGAGTGGGTGGGTGGGTGGAGGAGCACCCTCATAGAAGCAGAAGGAAGAGGAATGGGATAGGGTGTTTTTGGAGGGGAAACCAGGAAAGGGGATAACATTTGAAATGTAAATAAAGAAAATATCTAATTTTAAAAAATGCAAAAGAAAAAAATGAAAATAAAAAAATCTTCTCCTCATGTACTTATTTAGAACAATGTCAATAGCATGTTGTGGGAAAATCTAGACTCTTCCAATTTTGTCATGAAGATATTTGTGAGGAGGTCATAAATGTACTTTTTGAGCAGTGCTCATGGTCTTGATATCTGATATCATCATTCCAATAGATTCCCTTCTTTTGTGATCTGAAGAACAACTCTTGTTTTCTAAATGTCATAAAGGACCTACAAGGTGCCTTTCCTTCGCCCCCCCCCTTTTTTTTTCATTTTTAGTGATACTGAAATAATGTGGCTCCAGCTAACAGCAACTGTAGTTTTCTTTAAAGTTGAAGAATGATAACTCTACAATAGATATCAGGAAGATCATTCTGGCCATTTTAAGTAAACTTAAAATAGTCTATAATGGTACTGTAAAAGTATTTACATATTCACTACAATTGCAAAAGAATGTTTGCTAAAGATTAAATCTAAGTAAGTTTTAATAATAATCATTTGAGGATGGTTCATATTTTAGCATGGTTTTATGATAATTGAATTTTGACTTTCAATACTCCTCTACTTTTATGACTTTGACCACTTAGAAATACTAATATTCTTTAGAAAAAGATCATATGAATAGACTACCTAATCCTATACAGGGAATTATACCTTGCGATTCAAGTTCATATTTATGTGAAAACTTTGAATGGGATTCTATCTGACACAAAAGAAAGGCAATCAAATTATCTTTCATGTGAAAAATATCAATGGAAAATGAAGACTATGTTACAGGATCTGGTTCCATGTAGCATATAAAAAGGGTGTTTTAAAGGAAATTAAATTAAGTGTATTCAGTATAATGTTAATTGATATAAAAAATGACAATTCAAGTTGCTCATAATAGTTAGAGATGAGCAAATGGTTCAAAGTAATTTGGCTTATGATGATATTGATCACTCAATTATTTTTTATTTCACTTCATTTTTTACCATGTCCTTGGGAATGCAGTAAAATAATAATAAAAAAGTAATTTAAAGCACACTCAATCAAGTTTTTTTATTAGGTTTTCTGAAATTCTTTTGACCTTATTATAAGGAAATATATTTATAATAGCCTTCTAAAAGTTAATAGTGACAGTACTATCAATTTTGAATAAAAATGTTAAATATATGCTAAACTAGACTCAGTTTTTCTATGTGTTTTTTGCTGAATTTAGTGGCAAATGATATACAAAAATAAAGAAATGCTTTTATTTAAGTAGTATCTATGCATTAAGACTAAATTATGTGAATCAACTTTTGCCCAAATAATAGCACACTCATTTAGATTAATATTGCTTCTTCTTTTAAAATGCTTTTCAATATAGCGACAAATATAATAAGACAAAAATCACAGCATGCTAAAACAAATTTTAAAATACAGTGGTTTTATTAATTTATCAGTAAAATGATAGTCATTAATTTATCTTACTCTTTGGTAAAATTACCCTGAATTATTTATAGTGATAGCATTACATAAGAAGAAAAAATTGTTGGAAGGCAGTTCTGTAGAACCAGCTACCGTGTAAAAATAAAAGTAAAATGAAGCTTAGCAAGAGAGAAGGCCAAAGTATGGATGTTTCAAAGTCACTTAGAAGGGGGAACAAAAATATCACTTTAGGCAGAGGGAGGGAGGAAGCTGGGTGGGGGAGGGGAGAAGAAGAGAAAAAGATGAGGGCCAGGATCAGGTATGGTAAGAGACAGGAGAGAAGTCCAGAGGGTCAGGAGAATGAAGAGAAATATGGAGCAGGGTGTCAGGACTGGGAATAGGGAGAACCACTAGAAAGTCACTGAAGCCAGGAATGCAAGTGGTTCCTGGAACCCAATGGGGATGACATTAGCAGAAATACCCAACAGCAGGGAGATAGGACCTGAAGATCCTACCTCCAGTAGATAAAGATGGCCTCCAGTTGAGGGATGGAACCATCTACCCATCTCAAAATCTTTAACCCAAAATTGTTCCTTTCTAACGGAAACACAAGGAAGGAAAAAAAATTGAGCAGAGACTGAAGGAAAGGCTATCCAGAGTCAGTACCACTTGGTCCCAACCCTTCTATAGACACCAAACCCCTATATTATTGCTGATGCCAAGAAGTACCTGCAGACAGGAACCTGGTATAGCTGTCCTCTGAGAGTCTTTGTGAGCACCCATCTAAGACAGATGCAGACACTCACAGCCAAGCATTGGACTGAGCACAGGGACCCCCAATGGAAGTGGAAGGGCTGAAAGACTGAAGGGGATTGCCACCCCATAGGAAGAATAGCAGTATTAATTAACAGGACCCCTCAGAGCTCCCAGGGACTAAGCCACTAACCAAACAGTATACCTGAGTAGGTCCATGGCTCCTGCTACAAATATAGCTGAGGATTGCCTCATCTAGCATCAGTGGGAGGGGAGGGGAGGTGCTTGGTCCTGTGGAGGCTTGATGCCCCAGGGAAGAGGGATGCTAGAGGGGTGAGGCAGAAGTGGGTGTGTGGTTGGGGGAGGCAAAAGTGGATGGGGGTTGGGTTATGGGATTTGCAGAGGCGAGACTGTGAAGGGGTACAACCTTTGAATTATAAATATAATAAAAAATATAAAAATTAATAAAATATTTTGATAAAAATAAGTGATAAGTGAGAATAATTCAGAAGGACAAAGTACTGAAATAAAATTTGAAAGAGATTATCCACTAGTAACAGCAAAAACCAATAAAATAATCATTGTATAACTAAATCTTACCTTTTAAATTTTAGTTATTTTTTACTGTTTTGTTTTGATTTGAAACACAGTCTCATTTTGTTTCTCAGGCTGGTCCAAACTCATCAGATCACTCTTATGGCCTGGAAATCACAGCACAATTGTTTCCTTAGTCTCTCTTTTGCTGATAGTTTGTAAATTAATTTCAACATGAAAGACTCACATACTTTGAATATTTCCCTTAAAAATTCCATTTTCCTTTATAATGTGGCAGGCCCAGACAGTGAGTGGAGACAAGTCTCAATTGTAAAGGGAACCTGTTAAATGATTATTGATCTTTGGCATTCAAATATGAAACTCATCTTAACAAAATGATCTTCTTTGGACAGTTTCTTTATCTGAGCAATGGAAAATAAGCTGTAAGTACTTTAGATGGTAGGAATAGATAAAAAGGGGGACATAACAAAGTGGAGAACCTAAGAATCAAGTGATCAGAATCTCTTCTGATCATGCGATTGTATGTCACAGGTCTGTGACTTGAAATGTACTATTGTCTCTGATGTTAATCAGGGATACAGAGGGGGTATTTGGTAGACAACATAAAAAAATAAAAAAGAGAGAGAAGTTTGAATAAACATGTCAGGAAAGAGTTCATTATAGTTATACCAAGCACTGGAGCTAAGGAAAGTCAGAATAAGTGCTACATTTTCTTCTTTAAGCATCATAATACTTGTGTCTAGCAGTATATATCATCTCATAATTTCTTCCAGAGTAATTACGGTGTACTTATTTATGCATACAGGTTTCATGTCTTTTAGACATTTATCTTATTAAACATAAATTGAAATCACAAATAAATGGATAGATTCAGTGTATTATGTCACAATCCTGATGCAGTGTTGTATATACCTGTAATCCCAAACATCAGCATTTGTGAGGCCTTGGGTACATATATAAATAATTATATTATTAAATCATAAAATATCTCATAAAAAGTCTCCTTCTTACAATATAATATCTCAATTTCTATGCAATAAAGGTCCCATCTACAGTTCCAGATTAAAAATATGGAATACCACAGAACCAGTGATTGTTAAATTCCACAAAATATTAAACTTCTGTATACTACCAAAGTTGACTGACATTTTAAAAATAGAAAGAAAATGATAATTATCAAATGAAAGTGAGTATGAAAAATGAAACTATAGACATACTTTGACAAGTTGCCTCTTGCTCTTTAAAGTTGTCTGATCATACATTTTTGGATGTGATTCGCAAATTTTACAAGAAAGTTATTTATAGAGAAGAAAACAATTTCCCATGAACCATTTCCAAATTATTTTTTTCAAAATTACTTGGTTAATGATAAATTTCCCAAAGATCAGCATCATCATAAACATAGTATTACCTGTACACACTGAACAAGCCTGGTACAGGGGATACAGAGAATTAGGTATTACTAAATACTGCATATGAATGCTTATCAGGAGGACTAGTGTTGGGATTTCTGAAAAAAAAAAAAAATGCCAGGTATTTTTCTGAAGTATCTATAGGAGCTGAGAAAACATCCAAACCTTATCATAACTTGCTTTCTAACAAAAATATATTAAAATCTTATATTATCAGTTTTTAAATATAGATAATTGTTTTTTGTGTGGTCTCTGTTTGTACTATGTTCATTAGTTATACTATATATATTGTATAAAAATCATATATATATGTATATTTTGTAATAAAATGCTCATTATGATAATAAACTTTAAACAGCTTCATCAACATAGAATGAATTTAGACCATGACATTTTTTGTTTAATGCTACTAACTGCTCTTATTTCTAGACTTATAAAATAGTAAACATGCATTGATACAGCACATAATTACATGGAGATTTTTGGCTGTCAGTTATATTTTAATTTCAAATGAGAGGAACTCCTGAATTGAACAGGGAAGTTACTTTTAAAATATCATGATTCTATAAATGAAAACATTTTCACCTTATGAAGCTGTATGTCATTGTCACTTTTCTTGTAAGCTTCTGATATTGTTCTTTTTTTGAACTAAGCAGAAAATAACCTTTTATTGACAAATATAATGTTTATGTACATTTTTCAATCTGTGGTGAAAACAAAACCTCATAATTTTAATTCATATATTTTGAGTTAACATAATGCTCACAGAAACTTCATGCAGATGGATGATATTGCAAAAAAGGATTATTGATGTAATGAAATTATTTTTCATATAAAACTATTTTAATTTTGATTTCTTGAAAATGTTCTCCTGGGTCATTCGCCATATTAACATCATGTATTCGAGAAAGTAGTTTTCAAGAAATTGTGATGGATTTTGAAAAATGATTCAAATTTAAGATCACAAATATTAAGTTTTCTTTAAGTGGTTTGACTTATATGTACATCTTCATTTATAGTTTCAAGTAAACATTGAATATATATATATATATACATTTAAACAGTTACTAATTTACTTACAGTATTACATATTTGAAAAACTAAAGTACTAGGTTTCATTGGAAAAATATTGGAATTTGATATCAATCTATAATTTTGTAAAATTTACTGGGATATTCTTTAGCAACTGTTCTGAATAGACTATAGTTTTCAGTTAAATGCTACATTTTGTTTTCTTATTCCTATTTTTTTTTTTTTGGTTTTTTTTTTTTTTCATTTTTTTCATACTTGCTTTACATTTCAAATGTTTTCCCCTTTCCTGATCTCCCCTTTGGAACCTCCCATTCCTTCCCCACTCCCCCTGCCATTGTGGTGGTATTCCCCCACCCATCCACCTACCCACTCTCATCTTCCCTCCTTGGCATTCTCCTATACTATGGAACCTAACACCCTCACACATAAAGCCTCTACTCCCCCTGATGTTTAACAAGACACTCCTCTGCCTCATATGTGGCCAGCACCATGGGTCCCCTCCATGTGTATTCTTTGGATGGTGATCCAGTCTCCGGAAGTATCGAGAGGTCAGAGCAGGTGCCACTATTGCTCCCTCCTTGGCGCTGCAAATTCCCTCAGCTCCTTCAGTCCCTACTCTAAGTCCTCCATCTGAAACCTCACATTCAGCCCTATGGTTGCTGTGATGTGACTCTTGGGTATTTCAAACTTTTTG
The DNA here is from genome assembly GCA_019843965.1 of Rhynchomys soricoides. Lineage (NCBI taxonomy): Eukaryota > Metazoa > Chordata > Mammalia > Rodentia > Muridae > Rhynchomys > Rhynchomys soricoides. Next base: position 32,615,261 of record JADRCH010000004.1, on the reverse strand, counting down.
ACTAATAACCTCTTATCAGTAAGTACATACCATGTTCATTCTTTTGTGACTGCGTTAACTCGCTCAGGATGATATTTTCAAATTCCATCCATTTGCCTGCGAATTTCATGAAGTTATTGTTTTTAATAGCTGAGTAGTATTCCATTGTATAAATGTACCACATTTTCTGTATCCATTCCTCTGTTGAGGGACAACTGGGTTGTTTCCAGTTTCTGGCTATTATAAATATGGCTGCTGTTAACTTAATGGAACATGTGTCTTTATTACATGTTGGAGCATCTTTTGGGTATATGCCCAGGAGTGGAATAGCTGGGTCCTCAGGTAGTAATGTTCATTTTTCTGAGGGTCCACCAAACTGATTTCTAGAGAGGTTGTATCAACTTACATTCCCACCAGCAATGGAGGAGTGTTCCTCTTTCTCCACATCCTCGCCAATATCTGCTGTCAATAGAGTTTTGATCTTTGGTGTGTGAGGTGGAATCTCAGGGTTGTTTTGATTTGCATTTCCCTGATGAGTAAGGAAGTTGAACATTTCTTTAGATGCTTCTCAGCCATTCGAGTTTCCTCAGTTCAGAATTTTCTGTTTAGCTGTGTTCCCCATTTTTCGATAGGGTTATTTGGATCTCTGGAGTCTAGCTTCTTGATTTCTTTGTATACATTGGATATTAGCCCTCTATCAGACATAGGATTGGTAAAGATCTTTTCCCAACTTGTTCATTGCTGTTTTGTCATATTTACAGTGTCCTTTGCCTTACAGAAGTTTTGCAGTTTCATGAGGTCCCATTTGTCAATTCTTGATCTTAGAGTATAAGCCTTTGGTGTTCTGTTCAGGAACTTTTCCCTTGTGCCCATGTGTTTGAGACTTTTCCCCACTTTCTCTTCTATTAGATTCAGTGTATCTGGTTTTATGTGGAGGTCCTTGATCCACTTGGACTTGAGCTTTGTACAGGGAGACTGGAATGGGTCAATTCACAATCTTCTACATGTAGACTGCCAGTTGATCCAGCACCATTTGTTGAATATGCTGTCTTCTTTCCACTGGATGGTTTTAGCTCCTTTGTTGAAAATCAAGTGACCATAAGTGTGTGGGTTCATTTCTGAGTCTTCATTTCTATTCCATTGTTCTACCTGCTTGCCATTGTACCAATACCATGAAGTTTTTATCACTACTGCTCTGTAATACAGCTTGATGTCAAGGAGGCTGATTCCCCCAGAAGCCCTTTTATTGTTGAGAATAGTTTTTGCTACCCTGAGTTTTTTGTTATTCCATATGAATTTGAGAATTGCTCTTTCTATGTCTATGAAGAAGTTAGTTGGGATTTTAATGGGGATTGCATTGAATCTGCAGATTGCTTTCTGCAGGATGGCCATGTTAACTATATTTATCCTGCCAATTCATGAGCATTGGAGATCTTTCCATCTTCTTAGGTCTTCTTCTATTTCTTTCTTCAGAGACTTGATGTTCTGGCCATACAAATCTTTCAATTGATTGGTTAGAGTCACACCAAGATATATTGTTTGTGACAATTGTGAAGGGTGTCATTTCTCTAATTTCTTTCTCAGTCTGTTTATCCTTTGAGTATAGGAAGGCTACTGATTTGCTTGAGGTAATTTTGTATCCAGCCACTTTGCTGAAGGTGTTTATCAGCTGTAGCATATCTCTGGTGGAGTTTTACGGGTCATTTAAGTATACCATCATATCATCTTCAAATATTTTGATTTCTTCCTTTCCAATTTGTATCCCTTTGACCTCCTTTTGCTGTCTAATTGTTCTAGCTAGAACTTCAAGTACTATATTGAATAGATAGGGAGAGAGAGTGCAGACTTGCGTAGTCCCTGATTTTAGTGGGATTGCTTCAAGTTTCTCTTCATTTAGTTTGATGTTGGCCATTGGTTTACTGTATATTGCTCTTACTATGTTTAAGTATGCTCCTTGAATTCGTGATCTTTTCAAGACTTATCATGAAGGGATGTCAAACTTTGTCAAAACATTTTCAGCATTTGATGAAATGACCATATAGATTTTTTCTTTGAGTTTGTTTATGTAGCGGATTACATTGATGAATTTCCTGTTATTGAACCATCCTTGCATCCCTGGGATGAAGCCTACTTGATCATGATGAATGTTCATTTTGATGTTTTCTTGGATTCGATTTGCAAGAATTTTATTGAGTATTTTTGCATCGATATTCATAAGGGAATTTGGTCTGAAGTTTTTATTGTTGGGTCTTTGTGGGGTTTTGGTATCAGTGTAACTGTGGCCTCATAGAATGAATTAGGTAGTTTTCTTTCTGTTTCTATTTTGTAGAATAGATTGAAGAGTATCTGTATTAGGTCTTCTTTGAAGGTCTGATAGAATTCTGCACTGAACCCATCTGGTCCTGGGCTTTTTTTGGTTGTGAGATTTTTAATGACTGCTTCTATTTCTTTAGGTGTTATGGGACTGTTTAGATGGTTTATCTGATCCTGATTTAACTTTGGTAATTGGTATCTGTCTAGAAACTTGTCCATTTCCTCCAAATTTTCCAATTTTGTTGCAAATATGCTTTTGTAGTAAGATCTGATGTTTTTTTTAATTTCCTCAGAATCTGTTGTTATATCTCCCTTTTCATTTGCATAATGTCTCTGTGCCCTTTGGTTAGTCTGGCAAAGGGTTAATCTCTCTTGTTGATTTTCTCAAAGAACTAGTTCCTGGTTTGGTTGATTCTTCAGGTAGTTCTTTTAGTTTCCACTTGGTTGATTTCAGCCCTTAATTTGATTATTTCCTGCCTTTTGCTCCTCTTGTGTGTATTAGCTTCTGTTTGTTCTAGAACTTTCAGGTGTGCTGTTAAGCTGCTAGTATATGCTCTCTCCAGTTTCTTTACTGGGAGTTCCAGAGCTATGAGTTTTCCTCTTAACACTTCTTTCATTGTGTCCCATAGGTTTGGGTATGTTGTACTTTCATTTTCATTAAATTTTAGGAAGTCTTTAATTTCTTTCTTTATTTCTTCTTTAACCAAGTTATCATTGAGTAGAGTATTGTTTAGCTTCCATGTTTATGTGGGCTTTCTTTTGTTGTTGTGGTTGCAATTGAAGACCAGCCTTATTATGTAGTGATCTGATAGGAAGCATGGGATTATGTCAGTTTTCTTATATCTGTTGAGGTTTGTTTTGTGAACAATTATATGATCAATTTTTGAGAAGGTACAATGAAGTGCTGAGAGAAGGTATATTCTTTTGATGTAGGATGAAATGTTATATAGATATCTGTAAAATCCACTTGGTTCATAACATCTGTTAATTTCACTGTGTCTTTGTTTCGTTTATGTTTCCAAGATTTGTCCATTGTTGATAGTGGGGTGTTGAAGTCTCCCACTCTTATTGTGTGAGGTGCAATGTGTGCTTTGAGTTTTAGTAAAGTTTCTTTTATGAATGTGGGAGCCCTTGCATTCGGGGCATAGCTGTTCAGAATTGAGAGTTCTTCTTGGTAGATTTTTCCTTTGATGAGTATGAAGTGTCCTTCTTTATCTTTTTTGATGACTTTTGGTTGAAAGTCGATTTTATCTGATATTAGAATGGCTACCCCAGCCTGTTTCTTGGGCCATTTGCCTGGAAGTTTGTTTTCCAGCCCTTTACTCTGAGGTAGTGTTTGTCTTTAACGTGGAGGTACATTTCCTGGATACAGCAAAATGCTGGGTCCTGTTTATGGATCCACTCTCTCAGTCTATGTCTTTTTATTGGGGAATTGAGACCATTGATGTTAAGAGATATTAAAGAATAGTGATTGTTTTTGTTTTTTTCTATTTTGTTTATATGTTTGTGTGACTATCTTCTTTTGAGTTTGTTGAAAGATTACTTTCTTGCTTTTTCTTGGGTGTAGTTTCCCTCCTTGAGTTGGCTTTTTCCATCTATTATTCTTTCCAGGGCTGGGTTTGTGGAAACATATTCTGCAAATTTGGATTTTTAAAAGAATATTTTGGTTTCACTATCTGCAATTATTGAGAGTTTTGGTGGGTATAGCAGCCTGCGCTGGCATTTGTGTTCTCTTAGACTCTGTATGAGATCTGTCCAGGATCTTCTAGCTTTCATAGTCTCTGGTGAGAAGTCTGGTGTAATTCTGATAGGTCTGCCTTTATATGTTACTTGCCCTTTTTCCGTTACTACTTTTAATAGTCTTTCCTTATTTTGTGTATTTGGTGTTTTGACTATAATGTGATGGGAGGAATTTCTTTTCTGGTCCAGTCTATTTGGTGTTCTGTAGGCTTCTTGTTTATTTATGTTCATCTCTTTCTTTAGGTTAAGGAAGTTTTCTTCTATAAATTTGTTGAAGATATTTACTGGTCCTTTAAGTTGAGAATCTTTACTCTCTTCTATACCTATTATCCTCAGGTTCTGTCTTCTCATTGTATTCTGTATATCCTGGATGTTTTGGGTTAGGAGTGTTTTGCATTTTGTGTTTTCTTTGACTGTTGCTTCCATGTTTTCTATGGTCTCTTCCGCACCTGAGATTCTCTCTTCTATCTCTTGTATTCTGTTGGTGATGCTTGCATGTATGACTCCTGATTTCTTTCCTATGTTCTCTAACTTCAGGGTTGTCTCCCTTTGTGATTCTTTATTGTTTCTCTTTCTGTTTTTAATTCCTGAATGGTTTTGTTCATTTGTTTGATTGTGTTTTCCTGTAATTCTGCCCATTTGATTGTGTTCTCTTGTAATTCTTTAAAGGATTTTGTGTGTGTCCTCCTTAAGGGCTTCCAGTTGTTTACCTGTGTTCTCTCGTATTTCTTTAAGGGTGTTATTTATTTCCTTCTTAAAATCTTTTATTATCATCATAAGATGTGATTTTAAGTCTGAGTCTTGCTTTTCTAGTATGTTGGGGTATCCAGGGCTTGCTGTGGTGAGAGAGCTGGGTTCTGATGAAGCCAAGGAGTCTTTGTTTCTATTTTTTGTGTTCTTGCCCTTGCCTTTCGCCTTCTGGTTATCTCTGGTGTTAGCTGGTCTTACTCTCTCTGACTGTAGCTTGTCTTTCCTGCAAGCCTCGGTGTCAACACTCCTTGGAGACCAGTTCTTTCTGTGGTTAAAATGTTGTTGGCACTCATGGTATACCAACTGTCTCCTGGCACTATTTGAGTATGGAGCCCTATGTCACATCTTCTCTCCAGCCACCTAAAGAAACCAGATCTCCGTTCATCAGTCTCTGTGACCTGTGTATTCCAGGTAGGTCCCTCTGAACAGTCAGTCTTTCCCCCACTACTGGGAGGCTCGCTTTTTCCCAGCACTATTTGGCTATGAAGTCCTGGTGGCCCAGGCAGAGGTCTCCCGCCACAGATAGAAACCGGAAGGCACTTATCTCCCAGCTGTTCCTCAGTCCCTGTGTCTGGAGCCCATCTCTCGCTGGCTTTTCCAGACTCCTGGGCAGCTAGATTTCTCCAGGCACTGTTTGGCTATGGAGCCTTGTTGGCCCAGGTAGAGGTCACCTGCCATAGATGGAAACCGGAAGGCTCTTGCTTTTTTATTTCTACATAACATACTGTTGTTCGTGTAGAATGATATTTTTAAAAATATTTTGTTGTAAATGTAACTAAAATGTGTAAAACATTTTGGCTAGCTCATAATGAAAACTTTGTGCTTTTGTGATGTAAAAATTCTGATTTACTTTAAAAAGTAAAATGAATGTTTCAAACAAAGAAAAATCTCAGAGTTCATTAGGATGAAATTATTTAATGTCTAAAAATTAATTAGCACTCAAGATTGGCATGAGTATGGTGGAGAAGTGGTTAAAGATTATGGCAGAAAATGACTGGGGTTGGAAATAAAATTCCAAATATTCATGTCTGAAATACCAAATTTTCTGGTGAGTACATTCAGTTTTTATGTTCACATACTGAAATATTAGGTAAAGAACATTCCAGAAATGATTAGAACCAATTTTTCCATAGCACATTGTATAGTAGCCTCCTCTGATTTAAAACCTTCAATCTGGAGGAAAGCTCAAAAGACAGAGGAAGTTTAAGGGCAGGTGCAACAACAGGGGCATTAAAGACAGCATGCCTACACAAAGGTAAAAGAGTAGATGCTCTAGGGAGAAGTGAAATACTCTATTTCCCAGGAAGTTGATTAACATCAGGGAGTAGATAACTCAAAACATCTTCAACATGTCCTGGAATCTGATCAGATTCACCATGTTCCTCCATCTACAAGTATGTTCAGTCAGTAAGGACTACCTTAAGTACCTTTCAGAGCAGACTAGCTGCCAGAAAGAGGCTCAGAACAACTGAGACATCTGAAAAAGCAACTATCCCAAGTCACCTCTAATATTCTCATTAAAAGTGGGAGAAAAGGATTGAAAAACTTTTAGTGGCTTTTGAGTTGTAATGTGAGAAGTACTCAGATCATATATGACAATAATATTTAGACAATTAGTTGCACTTCCTTTATGAATACTCTATGTTCAGACTTGGGTGAATGTTTTTTTTTTTTTGGGGACAGTTTCTTCCTCCTATCTAATAATCTTAAATATAGAAAAGATTCCTAATGATATTCTGCTATACTAATAGGTAGGTGCCTAGCCCAAATTTCATCAAAGAGGCGTCTTCCAGCAGCTTATGAGAGCATACAAAGGGACCTTCAGTCAAATATTAGGTGTGGCTCAGAGAACTCTACAGAAAATTAGGAGAAATTATTGGAGGAGCCAGAGGGGTTGAGGACAACAGGACATTATAGCCCACAGAATCAACTGCAGATCTCATAGTGTCCTAGAGATACTGAATGGTCAACTACAGAGGCTGCATGGGTCTGCACTAAGCCTTCTACATAACACTGTGGTTGTTTAGCTTAGAGTTTTTGTTAGACTCATAATAGTGGAAGTAGGTGTGTCTCTAACTCTTTTTGCTTGGTTATGGGACCATTTTTTGTCCTACTGGATTGCTGTGTCTAACCTCGATACGAGGGTTTGTGCTTAGTCTGAATTTATCTTGTTATGCTCCATTGAGTTGACTCCACTGACAGGCCTATTCTTTTCAGAAGGGAATCAGAGGAATGGTGGATTTGGTGGAGAGTTACCAGGATGACAGTACGGAGAGGAAGATACAGTTGAAATATATTATATGAGAGAAGAAAAAAACATATAAAGTCAAACTTGAAAGCAGAATACTCTTTTCATTGTTGGCAGTGCAATGAAAGCTATAGAAGAGGATACTATTACCACTTTCAGATTTCACTATAAATTTTCTTATTGCATTTTAAAACTTATCCTAATATCCACAGAAAAGGATAGTTCTTACCCCTCATCAAAGACATATCTTAAGAACTGGTGAAGACCATTGCCAAAAGCCACAACTGATTGAAATGCAGAAATTTCATTGTTCATTTGTTTGTTTTGTTGTTGATTGGTTGGTTTTTTTGTTTTCTTTTTGTTTGATGTTTGTTTTTTGTTTTAAGAGGAAAGGGAAAAGGTATAAGATGGACAGAGATACTGAGAGAAACAAATAGAGTGAAGACACAAGGTGTTGAGGGAGATCGGGGATGAGGGAATGGATCTAGAAGGGCTTTGGGTTGATATGGTGAAAATACTTTGTATGTAATTTCCAAGCATGTAATAAAATAGTATTAGGAAATATTTAATTAGTATCTAAATCAGAATCATACCATATAGTCTCCTTCCACCTCTCTCCTCATGTTCATTAGATCTGCTTAGCCTGAACCATACAGGTTAGCTTCCATTCCCCACCCATCTTCACTGCTCACTGAACCTCCTGGGAAAACCAAGGGGGAACCTCCATTCTGCCTAAAATTCTCTGCCCATCTACATCAGACCTGCTGCTGCTAAATCACACAGACCTTTAGATCCTAAACCATACAGATCTGCAGATACAGAAACATATAGCCCAAAGATACCCATCAGATGGCTACCACACCAGGAGCATTGCAGTTAAAACCCCTCCCAGTACCTTCTACAACAGGAACATCCACAGCCCAAAGACATCCAGATGGATAAATATTCTTTCAAGAACTAAATCAACAAAATCCAGGGCAACATAACTTCAGAACACAGCTACTCTTCAAAAGCATGTCCTAGATATCCTAACACAACTGAAGTACAAGAAAATGACCTTAAGTCCAATCTTAGAAAGATAGAGGTCTTTAAAGAGAAAATTAATAGTACTTAAATACAGGAAAATACAATTAAACAAATAGAGGTCTTTAAAGGGAAAACATAAATCCATTAAAGATATAAAAGAACGACAATTAATCAGGTGAAGGAATTAAAAGAAACTGCAAGCCTGAAAGTGAAAATGGAAGCACTAAAGAAAGGAGAAACTGAGGGAATCCTGGACATGGAAAACTACTACATCCAGCTAGTTTAGCCACATTCAGATAAACTTTTAATCACCAGAGAAAACACGATATTTGAAGACAAATCCAAATTAAAACAATATCTATCAACAAACCCAGCTCTATAGAAAATACTAGGAGAAAAACTCCAACCTAAGGAAGATAATTACATTCAAGAAAACATATGAAATAAGTAATTTCATACTAGCAAAACCAAGAGAATCACATGCAAACACAAACACACTAATACCACCAACATCAAGATAACAGGAATTAACAACCACTTAATATCTGTTAACATCAACAAACTCAATGCCCCTCCAAAAGAGACACAGGAAAATAGAATGGATGCAAAAACAGGATCCATCATTTTGCTGCATACAAGAAAAACTCCTCAGAAATAAAGACATATTACCTCACAGTAAAGGTTGGAAAAAGTTTTCCAAGCAAACAGACCCAAAATGTAAGCTGGTGTAGCCATTTTATTATCTAATAAAAGAGATTTTCACTCAAAATTAATCAAAAGAGAAAGGTAAGGACACTTCATACATATCCAAGGAAAAAAATCTACCAATATAAATGCAATTATGAACATCTATGTCCCATGCACAAGGGAACAAGATTTTTAAAAAAAACACTGGTCACAAATCAAGTCACAACAAATACAAGAAAATTGAAATAAACCTTGTTTCTTATCATAACATTGTGAAATAAAGCTGGACTTCAACAATAGTAGAAATGCCAGAAAGCCTACATGCTCATGGGAATTTAACAACTCTACTCAATGATCTCTGGGTCAGGGAAGAAATAAAGAAAGGAATTAAAGATTTTGAAGGATTCAATGAAAAGAAAAGCACAATATATCTAAATTCATGGCATACAATGAAAGCAGTGTTAAGAGCAATGCTCATTGTAATAAGTGCTTCCACAAAGAAATCAGAAAGTTCTCATTACCACCAATTCAAAAGTACACCTGAAGGCAAAAAAAAAAAAAAAAAAGCAAGAAAAATAGGAGTAGAAGGCAGGAAGCAATCAAAATCATGGCTGAAATCAGAAACAAAGAAAATACCAAGACTTAAGGAAACCAAGAGCTGGTTTTTAGAGAAAATCAGGAAGACAGACAAACCCTTGGCTAAACTAACCAAGAGAAAGAGAGACAGTATCCAAATAAACAAAATAAGTAAGCAAAAGGGAGACATTACAATTGCCTCTGAGAAAATTCCAAGAATCATTAGTTTTTATTTCAAAATCCTGCACTTACCAAAGTGGTGTCTATGTAGAAATGTCAAGCAAGTAAACTATTTCAATGGCCCAATAACCCCTAAAAAATTAGACAGTCATTAAAAGTCCCCCAACTCTCCCCCCAAAAATGCCCAGGGCCAGATGGTTTTAGAGACAAATAAGAGCTAATTTCAATACTCCTCATATTTTTCCACAAACTGAAAGAGAAAACATCTCATGATCATCACATTAGATACTGATAAAAGCCTTTGACATAATCCAACAACCTTTTATGTTGAAAGTATTAGAGATATTAGCAATACAAGGCACATAGCAAAACATCAATGCAATATACAACTAGCCAATATCCAATATCATGCTAAATGGAGAGAAACTTAAAGCAATTCCTGTAAAACCAGGGACTAGGCAAGGCTGCCCACTTTCTCCCTATCTATTCCATATAGTACTTGACGTTCTCATGTGAGCAATAAAACAACTAAAGGAGATCAAGGGATACAAATTGAAAAGGAAGAAGCATAAGTATCTTTATTTTCAGATGATATATCATATATTAGTGACCCCAAAAATTCTACCAGAGAACTCCTTCAACTGATAAGCACTCTTCAGCAAAAGTTCTAGATAAAAAATTAACTCAAAGAAATCAATAGCCTCTTTTTATACAAATGAGAAATGGGTCCAAAAAGAAATTAGGGAAACAACACTGTTCACAACAGTCATGAATAATATAAAATATTGTGATGTAACTCTAACCAAGCAAGTGAAAGATTTGTATGACAAGAATTTCAGTGTAATCCTCATCAAAAGTCTTTGAAAGAACAATTCTCAATTTCATAAGAAAAAACAAACAAACAAAAAAAAACAGGAAAGCCTAAACAATTCTAAACAATAAAAGAACTTGAGGAGGAATCACCATCCCTTACTTCAAGCTGTACTATGGAGTATTAGTGATAAAAACTTCATGGCATTGGTAAAGCAACAGACATGTTGATCGATGGAATTGAATCAAAGACCCAGAAATAAACCCACACACTTATGGATGCATGATTTTTGATGAAGAGGCAAATACAATAAGTGAAAAAAAAAATCTTCAACAAAATGTTCTTGTCTAACCAGATGTCTATACATAAAAGAATGAAAATAGTTCCATAGCCCTACACAAAACTCAAGTTCAAGTGGATCATGGTCCTCAACATAAACCTAGATACACTAAATCTCATAGAAGAGAAAGTGAAAAATGGTTTAGAACACATTCATACAGTTTACTATTTCCCACACAGAACACCAATGACTCAGGTTCTTAGATCAACAATTGATAAACGAGACACCATTAAAATGCAGTTTCTGTAAGTCAAAAGACACTGTAAATAAAACAAAATGGCATTCTACAGATTGTGAAAGGATCTTCAGCAACCCTGCCATTTGACAGAGGGTTAATATCCACAATATATAAACAACTCAAGAAGGTAGATACCAACAACCCACATAATCCAGTTAAAAATGAGGTGCAGAGCTAAACAAACAAATCTCAACAGAAGAATCTCTTGAATGGCAGAGAAGCACTTAAATGGTCAAAGTCTTTAGTCATCAGGTAAATGCAAATCAAAGCAACAATGAGTTTCCATCTTACTCCTATCAGAATGACTAAGATAAAAAGCTCAAGTGCTAACATGCTGGAGATGATGTGGAACTAGGGTAACAGTTCATCATTTCAGGTGGGAGTGCAAATGTTTATAACAACTTTGGCAAGCATTTTGAGGGCATCTCAGAACTCTGGAAATAATTTACCTCAAGACCAATTATATGACTCCTGGACATATACTCAAAAGATGCTCCACCATTTCACAAAGATACTTGTTCAACTATGTTCATAGAAAGTGAATTTGTAATAACTAGAAATGGGAAAAAACCTAGATATCACTCAACTAAAGAATGGATAAAGAAAATGTGGTACATCTAAAACAATGGAATACTATTCAGCTATTAAAAATAAAGACATTGTGAATTTTGCAGGGGAATGGCTGGAACTTGAGAATATCATCCTAAGTGAGGCAACCCAATCTCAAAATGATACACATGGAGTGTTCTCACTTTTAAGTGTATAATAGGCATAAAATATAGCATAAACATGCTACACTCCACAGTCATAAAGAAGCTAAGGAAGAAGGAAGGCCCAAACAAAGATGCTAGTATCTCACTAGAAGGGGAACTAAAATAGTCATAAGAGGCAGATAGAGGGATGGAAATGGGGGGAGAGAGGGAATGGGGAAGACAATAGTAGAGGTAGCTAGATGGTCATGTGAATGAATGGAAATCTTCAATTGATGGCATTGAGGAATTGTGGGACATATCATGCTGAGACAAAGACTTGGGATAAGGGAGGCTTCCAAAAATCAATGGAGATGATCTTAGCTGTGACTCACAGCACTAGAGATACAGAACTTGAATAGGCTATCTGTGGTAGCCAGGTAAAAACCCCAGTGGAGCCATAGGGACATCAATCCACCACAAAATTGTCGACCCCAATTTTTTTCTGTTTACAAGAAATGCAAGAATGGGGGATGAAGCAGAGACTGGAGGAATGGCCAAACAATCTACAGCCTCAAGGGCAAGAACCAATCCCTAACCCTATTAATGATACTCTGTTATTCTTGCAGACAGGATCCTAATATAACGGTCTTCTGAGGGGCTTCACCCAGCACCTGAGTTAGACAGATGCACACCCACAGCCAAACAATGGAGGCAATTTGGGGAGTTTTGGGGACAAATAGGAAAAACGATTAAGTCCTGAAGGGAATAAGAACTCCACAGGAAGACCAACAGATTCAACTAATCTGGACCTTTCGGGCTCTGAGAGACTGAACCACCAACTAAGAAACATACATGGGCTGGACATAGGCATCCCCTCACATATATAACAGATGTGCAGCTTGGTCTTCATGTGGGTCCCAAACAACTGGAACAGGTGCTGCCCTGATAGCTGTTGCCTGTATGTGGGATATGTTGTTCTAGCTGGGCTGCCTTGTCTAGACTCAGTGGGAAAGGATGTGCCTAGCCTCGCCTACCTTATGTGCCAGGGTATGGGGTATACCCAGGGGTTGGGCCCTACCTTCTCAGAGGAGAATGGGAGGGAAGGATGGGAGAAGGATTGTGGAAGGCGTTACTGGGAGGGAGCAGTATCAGAATGTAAACTGAATAAGTATGGTTGATAAATAGATAGATAGATAGATAGATAGATAGATAGATAGATAGATAGGTAGATTAGATAGATTAGATAGATAGATAAGTTGGAATAACACTTCAGAAATGAGCTTCTGGCAGAAGAATGGTGTCCTGGGGTTTAATTATATGATATGTCAATGTCCCAACTCCTACTGCTGCAGCATATGGTTTTATTTGAAGATGAGAACTACAGAGAACTAGTAAAGTTAATATTCAGTCCACTACACTCTGGTCAAAAGGACAATCATAGAAGAAAACAGATATGAAAAACTTTGGGGAGGGATGGTCATCAGAGTCTGAAAGGGAGGCTGGGACTCATCCCTCTTCCAGCTCTCAGGAAGAACCATCCAGGTAGAGTTCTCTTTTGTACTCCTAGCTTCACCATTAAGCCACGTGCATGGCAGTTGGCTATAGCTGCACTAGCCAACTAATCCAAAAGTGCATCTCTATGTAGAAAGAGAAGCCGCTATCATATAACATGAAGTGCCTGACATAGACTTTGAAAAAAATTCTTAAAATATTCAAAATTGTTTGCGTATTTCACTTTAAGGGATCTGTAACAAGAAATCATGAATACAATGAAAACTGGGGTTGTTTCTCCTAGAAATGACCTTGTAGGGGAGGTGTCCATGGGGGCCCTTCCATTCTCTGAGGAAAAGAGGGAGAAGGAATAGGAGAGGGAAGGGGTGTGAGGGTAAAACTGGGAGGAATCAGTGGCTATGATCAGGATGTATAGTGAATAAAGAAATTCATGGAAAAAAGAATAAGACCCTCTGTTTGGGAGGAACACTGAAGGGTTGTACCAAGTTGACACAAATTAGCTAAACAGAACAATCACTGAATCAGAACTCTTAGAGATATTTGGGGAGCTCCTCTCTCTCTGCATCCCTCACACTGGGTCTAATAATGCCTGATTCTGTTCTTCAGCAATTGTTGTCTAGCACACTCTATACCTGGCTGCTGGGTCACCACTCCCTTCCTCTCTCCTAACTCTCTCAATGTACTCTCAATGCTTGATGTTCGAACACTTCTTTTTCTAGCTAATATCTCCTCCAAACACATCTTTGTAAGGCCTATTCTCTCTTTCAAGATAGAAAATATATATACAATAATTTTAAAAAAGAATTGCACTATATACACCAAACCATGTAACATCTTTAGATGCATTATTTTCGTTTCAGATTATTTGATCAGGAAATTAGAAGATGAAGATTGTCTGTTGAAAAAAGGAGACAGTTTGGTTTGGAAACCAACATGATGCTATAGAACAGTTAGGATGTAAAACTGTAAAGTTTATGGTAGTTGTGAATATATTACTGTTTATACTGTAAACACATAGTGACATCTAAGTCAAACTTCTTTTGAAATGGTACATTATCTTCATGGATAACAAAGTGAAAATAGTTAATTAGTTTGGAGGTATAGCCAATACAAAAGATGAAATAAGACATCTTGGACATACTGTTAACTGAATGGGTGTATAGGACTTACATAAATAATACCAAAATTAAAGCAAAATTAGTATTAAGCCATTTCCTTCTGGCAACTTCTGCTATTAGAATAATTGATTAGGGAAGATGGAAATGTTGTTCCTTCTTAAGTCTGAAGTCCAATGTCTCTCTTCCCCTGCCGAAATAGTTTGTTTTCTACTTATAAGTCATTCATGCCTCTTATTTTTATCATTAACAAGATAGTAAATGACTCATAACCCTATGACTTTCTAGTCAGTTTTCCCTTGAAACTTCTATCGCCTCTATAATTCTCTACACTGCTGGTATTACTTTCTACTAATTCAGCAGCTTGTGGTTTTTCAAGGACCTTCTTCTATTCTGTTAGGGTAGAAAATACACCTTTTATTTTGGCATCGCTAAAGTATGCCGGAATCTTTGTCCTTTCTTTTATCCTATTAATGTAGTTTTGTTGTCTTTTTCAAAATGGACAAAGATGTATACTCTTCACAGGCATTATTAATTCTTATTAATGTAATTCTGTTGCTTTGTTGCATGTTATTTATTTACCATTATAAGCAGACTTTTGAAATTTGATAAATATAAAGTACTCAAGGATTAAGCAATGCTCAAAAGTTCTGTTCAATTTCACAGCAAAGTCAAGGCCAGCTGTCCATAGAGTTTTAGTATTCTCCTGGCCAGATTTGCAAGGCCCAATTTAAGTTGTCACAGTTATGGCATCCAAATAATCTCATGTGAATCTCTGGATCTCTGTAGCACAGACAGCTACAAACTCTAGGCAAGATGGAATTTTCAAGCCAACCTTCTTAGAATAGCTGGTTTCATTAAAATTCCTCCAGCTGTTTGTGCTTGTGACACAATTCTCAGTGCTTACAGCTAAATAGAATGTTATTATTAATAATGCATGATAAATTGTGAATTAAACATGCTAAAATATTAAGCTTTTAATCCATTTCCCAAAACTTCTAAACTACTAACACTTTAATTTGCAAGTTAATATTATTTAAGTAAAATTAGCATGTATCTTACTGTTTGTCATTGAGCTGTGTAATGTTAGTTTTAATTGTATATAGAAAGCATATAACTCAGTATCCCATTAGGTGAAATTGTAGAATATATTTCACAGTACATACATAAATATTTTTTGTTACCACAAGTTCTGCAAAACCTAACTCAACCTCATTTTACTTTTTGCTATGTCCCCATCTTGCCAACAGTCTCCCTGAAATTCTGTGATTAGTATAAAAACAACTGCAGAAAAGTTTGCTGTCTATTGACTTCCTGTGTCCCTGTCTTCAATGTGTCTTGTATAGTAAACATAACAAAAGTGGGAAATGTTTCATGGTAGCCATCATTCCTAGAATATGTTTCTTCCAATGTGTAGGGACAAGTTCAGGAAGGTAAATGTCTCAAACTCAGCTGTCATGACTCCTCTTCCCCACTTGTTCAGATACAGACAAATACAGATATACTATTACCTTTTATTCACATGTGTCTTACTGTACTGGGGCTTCTTTGAATTCAGTGCTATGGAAGGGATATATCATGATCCATAAAACTCTAGCATATACTTTGTGTTTCTCTCCATGAAGATGCTCAGTCTCCAATGTTTCCATGGATATCACTTGCAAAAATGGATGTTCAAGGGCAATAATATTCAGAATTACAAGTGGTGATAGAAAACCATTAAAACAAATCACATATCTTTCTTAGTGTGTGGTCTTTGTACATACATGTGAAATATACTTTGAAGAGAATTAATAGAAGTGTATCTACTGAATTTGATTAATTGTTAATTCAGTCCGAGATTTAAAGCTTCAGACACAAGATAACTGATTGTTCTGGGGGAAAAATAAAAAAGGAGAGTAAAAGAAGTGGTCTGAATCCAAGAAGGCAAAGGCTGTGAACCTGCAATTTAGACACCTAACATTAGTAGAAGTAAGGTATCTCACTTCGTGAAAAGACAGGGTAAAAATTTTTATTGTATAAAAGTAAATTTTATTTAACAGATGTAATTGTAATCTCAGAGACTTACTGCTGAAAAGGCTCACTCTTTCTAGTTCTTTGTGAACTCTGGCTGACTGGTTCAACTCAGCTGATTTGGCTCAAACTCCTCACCAAATTGACTGATTCAATCTGGCTTAGCTTCTCACTAAATTGATATGTTTGGCTTTATACTAACTCTGGCAATTTGTTTTAATCTTGTGGCCCCTTCTTATTCTATGGCTTCAACTGCATCTGCTGACCTGCACTGAGCTACATGACCCTGAGAATGAACTCAACTCTATAGAACTGTACTCACTGAACTGATTCCCCATGGAGTCCACTCACAACTTACCGAACAGAAAGAAATGAGTGGCCATCCCTGCACTGCTCTTAAATACCTTCTCTTTCTTCTGCTGTTCTCATGAGAATCAGGCATATCCTATCTCTGACTCCTGTCAAGTCTTTCTCTGATCTGTCACTTTGTCTGCCCCTCAATTAGACTTTAATACATGACTACTTCCTTCTACAAACTAATTTTACCTTAAAGGTGTGTTCTAAGGGCATCCCTGCATTCTAGCCATTTCACACAGACCTGTGACTTTTGATGTGATCCCTTACAAAAACAGCCATGTTGCTGGATTAAGGTTCCTCTATATTACTGCTTCTGTCTTCTTTTTGCATCTTCACTTCTACATCATTGAAAGTCTGTGCTCAGTTAAATCTACGCTACTTACACTCCTTATAGTTCTTCTCTTGAATATCATTTAACCTGTTTCAATTGCATGAATCAATTGTGCCCTAGTGTATAGATCTCACTTTCAGCAGAGGAATTTGGGGCCTCCATTCTTTTCTTATTTGTTTCGAGAAAGTGCTGTATCATGTAGCTCAGGCTGGTACAAATCTTCCTGGGTATACAAAGATTAGCACTAACTTTGCTGATCCTGCCACTTCTGCGTTTTTAGTAATGGGATTACAGCTGTGTGCTACCATACCTTGATGTTTCTGGACTTCCTTCACTAGATAAAACTGCCTTCTCCCCTTACTGATAAAATGTCCACCAATTCTTGTTACATTTACCTTCACAATATTTATCACTTTCTTGAACTCCATAGCATTTAAATATTTGTTTGCTTTTCTTTTTCCCAAGAATATAAGAATACAATATAAAAAAGCTTCACACATTTCCACCATTCACTTGTCATTTTAAATCAGAGTTGGATGTGCTGCAGCTGAAAATGTGATGGGATAAAGTGGTTTGAATGTTATTATTAAACTGCTATGTATAATGTATTTAGATGATTATCTCTTAATGGATTGAAACAGTAACAAGTACATAAAACATACAAACATCATTCTATCTGCTTCATTTAAAATATGTACTGGATTTTAAAAAGGACACACCTATCTAATAAGAAGACAAAACTCATTTTATGTATTCCTAACTGCTGAAGCTGTGGCTTCAAAATACACGCTTTACTTACTTTTTTAAAAAAATTATTAGTCATTTTATTTGTTCACATTTCAGATGTTATCCCCCTTCCCTGTCTCCAGTCCACAAACCCCTCACATCCTCCCCTTTGCCTCTAAGAGAGTGATGCTCATATATTTTTAAATGATAAAGGCCTTTGACATTATCAGTTTGAGACCATTATGGCAGGAGAGTAGTATTTTCTCACTGGAAAATATAAAAATAATTGTGAGAAGTAATAGTATAGTCTACATTAGTAAATTTAAGCAAAAAGGCAATGGACTCATGTAAATAATCTTTAATCCATTAATTTGTTATCTGTTTTCTATAATGTGTTGTAAGTGTTATTGTCTTTCTTTTAATTTTTCATTTTAATTCAAGTATACTATTTCTGCTTTTAATTTTCCCCATATTTTTATAATTGACCATAATCAATTGATCTCATGAACATGTTTATTTATCTAAATGTTAAAATAGTTCATGAAATTTCATGACAATCTTTTACTTGCTATTATAGCCTACATTTTTATCAAAGAAAATATAGCTTATAGTTAACAGAATGTTCTATTCATGTCAACTTGCTATTAGCGATTAGCACTTACTCCTAAACACTAGTGGATTTATACAGAAAAGACTGTGACAGATTTAATATCCAAGAGGGAAAACATATGGGACATTAATATTGAAAGGATTTAGAAATAGACAAAGAAGCTGAGTTTTATATAGAAGCTCATGGCCTGGAAACTGTGAGCTCAAAGTAACTTCAATCAGAATTGGGGGTGTTCTTTCAGAGTTCATACAGTATGAGAACTTTGTTTCATAGCTATCTGGACAACATATCTTTTTCTCTATGGTTTGTAATTAGATGAAGCTCCAATGTTCTGGCATCATGCATTACTTATGCTGTAAACAGAGCCACAAAGAAGAGCATTCAAATTATAAACTTTGAAGTGTAAAGATCTCATCCAAATGACTCAATTCTTTGTAATTTTGGATGAAAGACTGAGGTTATTTAAGCTACAATTTCCTTTCTGTAATGAGGAAATTATCACAATCTATGTGAAAATTTAATGAGTTAATATATGCAAAGGTGCTTACACGCTCCTTGTAGCATAATAAAATCTCCTAAAATATTTCCTATTCTTTATTCCTAACATGAACACTTAAAACTTGTTATTGCTTATTATCTTTTTTTCACTAAGTCTTCAAAGCCCAAGTTCATAAAACCTTGTCACAAATCAACCTACAGGAAAATCAATGAGAAAGCTTACTGGGGAACCAAATGTTGAGGAAGAATATTGAGAAAAAGAAGACTCAGCCTCACCAAAATATATGGAAACTATGAGAGTGTAAACTGAGAATACACATTGGTTTGGAAATACATTTAACATTACTTCCCATTAAGTATTCTCTATAGTTTGTCTTTAAAATGCAACTATGAGAAACAGTGAAAAACATCATTAACCTGTGACTTACTGTGCACAAGGACTTGTTTCTCTAAGGATATTATGAAAATAATACCAACCAGTTGAGAAACAGTAAGGCTACTCAGAGTGCTACTTCCTGACCGCTGGACACATTCACATTCACATTTTCACAAAATGATACCATTAACCAAATAATGTAAGAAGCATACGATTTTAGTCACCCTTGAATTATATGACAGTTTGTGTGGAAGAAAATGTGGAAATGACAAATAGGTGTATTTTGACTATTAGGTTAAAATGAAAAGTGACAGTTATAAGATAACCAGAGAGCAGTACACTGGAAATGATATTTAGAGTCAAGCATAATACAAGAATAAAACTTTATTCCATTACCTGGAAGAAAGCAAACATTACAAAGGAAAATGTGAGGCATGAAGAAACAGAGAGGAACCCATTTAAAAAAACAATATGAAGTAGTTTTAGCATTAGATAGTATATTGGTAATTTTGATGATTGCTATGACAAAATATCTGGGGAAAGCAAGTTAATGAAAGAAGAGATGATCTTGACAGATTTAAGTTTACAGTCCATCATGGTGGGAATTTATGGCCCTGCAAGTAACTCCAGCTGTTGGCAGCAATTGAGATGACTGTCAATACAGTGCCCATAGACAGGAAGCAGGAAGAAGGGACTGATGTTTTCCTTCCTTTATAGCTAAACATTCAACATTACTGCCACAGAAAAACCACTTATTTTCAATAGCTTGAACAGTTACAGATCTCCGGATTTCCTGCAAGAATGATTATTTTTATGATCAATGAGTACAGTAATATCATGTGGGCATACATACAGACATTATTTATTTTATCAGCATGCAATTATCTTTAACTATCTCAGTATATCATAACACGAACTTGTGGATGCTCACACATGTGGAGAAGAGAGGCTTATGCAAGGTTTGTTTCATTCCTTCTCCACCTAATTTTTAAGGTAGTCTTTAACTGGACATGGGTGCTGTGATTGGCTCGAATGGCTGTCCAAAGAACTCCTGGGATACTTTGATCATGGCCATTACTGTGAGTCACAGATTTATGCTGCCATTACTGGCTTTTATGTGGGTACTGAGAAACTAAATTCAGGTTTTCATGTATTACTATTCCTTAGCAACAGAACCATCTTTCCAACTCAACAAAAATGTTTCTAAAGCAATTTGATAGTCACATTAAATCCATATAACAATATAATAGCAAATGCTTCACTGTTGAGTTATGTGTTCTCCCAAGCCACATACCTATTCTTGGACCACAGTACTAAATGTGAATGCCCTCTTGGGAAGCAAGCATTGATTTCAATGTGAAAACTGTTCATTGAACCAAATATAGTCTTTTCACTGTGGCCTCTGGAGTTCTTATAACTTTGCATAAAGATAAGTGTAACATACTGGGTTTATAACAAATCAAAACAGTCAGTTGCAGTTCTATCCTAGAATCTCACATAGTAGCTTGCACCATTCTGAAGGCCTGTCAGCAGGAAGGGTATTTCAGTTCAGTGTTGGGCTGCTTTCTCAATGTTCTGTAACAAGAGGAATAGCCTCCAGTAAGAAGATTTCACCGTTTAGTTCTGTGTTGAAGTGTGGCAACATCCTATTTGTAGGGTTAGGAAGCCTCAGCTCATCCCCATTGCCACAGCCAGGACTCATAGGTGGTATCTGTCTTTGGATTTGTAAATTTCAGCAAACAACTTGATTGCTTGTAGTAATTCTTTTACCCACTTATATAGGGATTCTTATCAAACTCTCTAAGTGCTGAGGGTCCCTCAGGTGTCGGACATTAAAGAAGACTGTGGAAAGAGATAAGAATGAAAAACCAGTTCATATTGACTTCGATGCAAGGTAATTCATTGTCAGCATGTTTAAAACACAGAACAATTTGAGAAAAAGTTCCCAGGCAATAAGCATTCCTATTTTAGAATTCCAGTTAACAATCATTCCAATTTCATGTACACAATAAAGTTGACACAGTACATGTGGATATAAGGATGGCTCTTATGGCCAAAAGACTTACAATGTAATGCAGTCTCTGACTGAGACAGCAGAGAGGTTAACAGGCCATAAAGCACATGTGACATCTCCGCTAAGGATTGTTAATGGTCTAGGAAGGGAAGATTCTAGGATAAACATTCCAGAGAATTTGGGTGAGGTTTGCTTATATAGCAAAAAGTAGGTAAGGTCTGCATCCACAGATAGCAAGAAGGTAGCTAGATTGTTAACAAAAGCCACTCCCAGTATTCTTGATGGAAAACAGATATTTTGTCTCTTCCACTAGGAAGAAATCCCTATGTGTTTAACATTCTGGTTTCCCTAGTGATTTGTAAACGAAAGGATCTTGGTGCCCCCAAGAAGGTGTGAGTTTTACTGTCTTTTTAGATGATTTACCAACTCCCCAAGTCTCAAAAGCTATCATTATAAAAGAAACTTTTTTCTGTTTTCAGTTTGAGCAGGATCTGATAGTCCAGGAGTATGGCCATAGTTTACCAACTCATGTATGCTTTTTACAGTGTGTCATCTTCTCATTCTGCAGTGATACTCTCTCATAGACACTACACATCCATCAACAAAACACAGTTTCAGAGAAATGAGCTATGTTGCTCAACCATTTTTATACCCCAAGGAGAGCAAGTACATTTAACCAATATAATGGACTAAAAATTCTCTCTCTCTCTCTCTCTCTCTGCTTTTATTTGGTTACAGTTTGTGGTTCCTTGTTTGTGCTTATTTGGTTTGTTTTTGTATATTTGTTGTTTGGTTGTTTTTGGTTTTGGTTTGGTTTGGTTTGTCTATATGGGTATTGTTTCTTGTGTTTTCTTGATTTTGACACTTTGTTGTATTGTGTTTTGGTTTGTTTGTGAAAGAACTTAAAATTGGGTGGGTAGGATATTAAGAGGATCTGGAAGGACTTGGGAGAGGAAAAGAATATAATCAAATTGTACTTACACTTAAAAACTGCTTTAAAGAATATAAAAGAAAAAGAAAGGGAGGAAGATTACTATGTGTGTCACCCCAAATCCAAATGAATGTTAACCCTTCCTTAATGTTGGTCATCTCTCCAACTCTGGTTAACACTTCATTATTCAAGGAATCTGTAATTCTTGAAAAAGGTAGTTAAGTTTCTAATGTGCAAAAAAAGTCAAAATTTTATTCTAAACTAAAAGCTTCACTTTTTCATTTTCCTCAAAGATTTTTAATACCTTTTATTGTTTGAGAATTTCATACATGTATATAATTTAGTTGGATTCAACTAAAATCCCTATTTCCTCCCCTGCATGTTCCTCTTCCATCATTAAGTTTTACTCCTAACTTCATGTGCTTTCCTTTTCAATTCACTCAGTTAACATAGTGCTTCTTGTATGTGCATAGGTGCAGTACCAACTATGAGAACAGAGATTGCCTCTCAGGAGCTACATCCCTGTAGAAACTGTCTTCCTCTACCAGCACCCATCAGTTGTCAATGGCTCCTCAGCTATGGTGGAAGTTCATGAGCTATTCCTTAATCCATGCTGGGATTTTTTTGCTAGCTTGACCTCATAGAGATCTTATCCATGAAGTCACAGCCACTGTTGGTATCTTAGTGAAATGGCAATGTCATGTTTTACTTCAGAAATCTCCTACCCCTTGTTCTAACATTTTTTGTTTTCTCTTCCACAATGCTCCCTCAGACATGGGGGAGGGAAATAATGTTTATGCTCTATTTAGATGTAAACACATTACAAAATTATTCTTCTCTACACATTCACTCGATGTGGGATTCTGTGTATATCATTACTGCCAAAAGAAGCTTCTCTGATGAAGGAAGCGACACATACCAATCTGTGTCTATTAAGATAGGAACATCAGAGGCAGTTTAACACTTTGTCCATTTAGTAGAATACTAATATCAGGTTTTCCCCTTCTGCCTATGACTTATGAGACTTTGGTCTATTAAATATTAGCTGAAATGAGTAACAAATTTGAGAGGATACCCTAAACTGACTCTGAAAATGGTTAGTTAATCCTATTAGAGTTATGACATTCTCTTAGCAGTGGGTATAACTAGTAAGGCCAGACCTTATTGGAGCTTATAAATCTCACAGCTGAGAAAGAAAGGCCGTTGATTTATTTTCTTCCCGGCTAGCATACACAGAACCTCAAAAACAAGCTATAAGAAGCAAGATTCTATGCCAGTACTACTGTTCTTTGTCCTATAACTCAAAGGTATTATCGTCTAGAGTAGGGTCTTACCATTAACTTTTGGGGGATAATTAAGAACAATGGCAAAAACTTGAAATGATAGAATGCATGATACAACATCATTTACCCACAAATCAAATATAGGTTAGCGTACCTAATAAATACATATATTATTTATTATATACATATATATATAAAATCAAATGAGAAGCTAATCATATACATATCAATTAACATATTATATATAACAATTCTCCACATTGTATGCTGCCTTTCCTTTAGCTGATAATTGTGGCAATAGCTATTAATCATGTTTGAATATAAAACATGAAAATGAAAAATAGAGAAAAATTAGGACTCCATTACGTTTTATGCAGCTTCTGAAGTGATTCACTACATTTGGATTTTTCAATATGCATTTTAAATGATGTTTTGGGGGAAGTATAACACTAGTTTTAGAACAATGAATATTGTACATTTTAGTTCATTTATGTTAATTTCAAGATGTGGATTTTTCAGCAACTTTATGCGAAATCCAAGAAATCATAACAAAATAGTTAACATAAATCACACTTGCCAATATGCATTGGGCTTCTGATTGTTAAATTAAATTTTCCCACATTGATTAGCTGGAGAAGGTTTTGGATATTTTTGGATATTTTGTTTGTCTAATTCTTTTTTTTTTTCTCTGTAGATGTTGCCAAGTTGACTAACAAAATATTGAACACATGAACATGGAAAAGGAATAAGACACCATGGGCTATTGTTAAACAGAAGAACTTATTAAAATCTTCCCAAACCTCAGTTTCTCCCAGGACGGAATCACTCTCCTATAAACCATGTCCTTATGCGTAGGCATCTATGATAATAAATGCAACCAAGAGATTCTTATGGTGTCAACTTTAAGGGAAGCATTTTAACCATTAAAATCCGCTTCAAATTTTCATTCCACGAAGGCATTAACTATTTTCTAAATAAGTAAATGTGAAAACCTTGTGATCATACCACAGGGATATCCTGATTACAGATTTACCTGTCATACCCTCATGTAGGTGTCTATATGATAGGAAAATTCTCTATTAGTAATTCTCAAAAGCTGCCTATTTTCTCAGAGAACTGTTGTGTTACTTATCAAAAGGGTGTGGATCTTGATCTGGTTTAGAAAGGACCAATATTGTAAAATAAAAAAAAAAATTGTTTGAATTATTTCAAAGAGAATAATTTAGTTCTAAGTTGTTGAGGGGAGAGAGATTGAGAGAGAGAAAAAGACAGAGAGAAAGATACAGAGAAACAGAGAGAGAGAGAGAGGTGTTACTCATTAAACATGAATGCCATGTCTTAACTACTCCTCCTAGACTACAGCAATAGTAACGTATGTGGCTCTGGTATTGGATAAATTATGTTTTCCCCTAAATGTTGCCACATGACCTTTAAAACAATCCCATTTGCACTCATGTGACACTGCATTTCATAATATGTAAGCACCTTGAGAAAATTTTCTGCCTGCCAGCTTCATAATTTAATTCTTATAAAGTCAGTTTATGTCATATATTCTAATGCATTTTTCCATTCATTATAACATCACTAGTTGAACCATATTATTTTTTACAACTCTGCCAGACATTTCAACAATCTGACTTCAATATATATATATAATACTCCAATATACTATAATATAACATGATTTGTTAATATCATTTCTGTCTGCAAATGTCATTATTTTTTGATTTAAAATAAAACTCACACTTGAACATCCCCTTTCAATGAAGAAAGCAGAAATGAGTACAAATTTCTATCAACTTATGGATTTATACTTACCCTAAAAAGCTACAATTGTACTTAGTTAATGTGCTCTAAGGTTTTAAAAGAATTCTAATAGTATGACTTTATGTATTAATTAATTAATGATTAAAATGAGTTTATCTTAATAAGACATTTTCTAGTATAGAGCTGTCTTCCCTTGACTGAGTTTATTAAATAAAAAATAACAAAGAAGAATCCACTGTTCCATAAGCATATATGATTCTTGAAATTAACACAAAAAGTTAGTGGCCATTAAGAGAGAAGAATGTGGGGCTAGAGAGATGCCTCATAGGTAAGCATATACCGCTCACACACAGGATTATAGTTTGTATCCAAGCATTCATATCAGGCAGCTACCCAAGTGCCTAGAACCTCAGCTTCTAGTAGTTCTGTATTTAGTAGGTCTACATTTCTGGATTCAACAGTAGGTTGATGTTTCATCACCCACATGCACATATCTACAGAGAGTCACAGATATGCACAACATTGAAAGTAAAATAATTATGATAAACAAAAAGAAAGTCATATTCTAATTTTTGTAGCTAAATAATAAAAGTCACTACTATTGTTTATTAAGCATCATAAAATTGGAGTTAACTACTTCTATTATGAATAAGACTGCTATGAACATAGTGAAGCATGTGTCCTTGTTATAGGTTGGAACATCTTCTGGATATATACACAGTCATCATATAGCTGGGTCTTCAGGTAGAAAGATTTCCAATCTCCTAAGGAACCTCCAGAATGATTTCCAAAGTGCTTGTATGAGCTTGAAATTTTACCAGCAATGGAGAAATATTCCTCTTTCTCCACATCCTTGCCAGCACGTGCTATTACCTGAGTTTTCATTCTGAATGTTGTAAGGTGGAATCTCAGGTTCATTTTGATTTGCATTTCCCTGATGACTAAGGAAAATTCCTTAGGTGCTTCTTGGACATTTGAAATTCCTCATTTGAGAATTCTTTGTTTAGCTCTGTACCACATTTCTAAATTGGGTTATTTGGTTTTATGGAGGCTAACTTCTTGAGTTCTTTGTATATTTTGGATTTTAGCCCTCTATAGAATGTAGACTTGGTAAAAGTCTATTCCAAATTTGTAGGTTGCCACTTTGTGTCATTGACAGTGTCCTTTGCCTTACAGAAGCTTTATGTAGTCCCCTTTGTGAATGGTTGATTTTAGAGCCTGAGCCATTGGTTTTCTGTTCAGGAAAATTTTCCCTCTGCCAATGTGTTTGACGCTCTTTCTCACTTTCTCTTCTACTAGATTTAGCATATCTGGTTTTATGTGGGGGTTCTTGATCATGGTTGTAGAAAATGTGGTACATTTACACAGTGGAATACTACTCAGCTACTAAAATTGACAACTTCATGAGTTTTACGGCAAATAGATGGAACTAGAAAATATCATCCTGAGGGAGATAACCCAGACTCAAAAAAAATACATGGTATGAACTCACTGATAAGTGGATATTAGCCCCAAATATCAGAATACTCACAATACAATGCACAGACCACAGGAAACCTAACAAGAAGATAGGCCAAAGTGTGAATGCTTCAGTCCCTCTTAGAAGTGGAAACAATAAAATCATGGTAGCCAGAGTGAGGTAGGAAACTGGATGGGAGATGTGAGGTTGAGAGAAAAGGGGGGCAGGGTTAAGTATGAGAAGAGAAAGGAGAGAAGTCTAGAGGGCCAGGAGAATGGAAGAAATATGTAGCAGTGGGGGGTGAAAAACTGGAGAACCACTAGAAAGTCTCAGATGCCAGGGGTGTGAATTATTCACATGACCCAATGGGATGACACTATTCTAAATACCTAACAGCCAACAATGAGGAGATAGAACCTGGAAAGACCAGGAGATAGATAAGGCCCTCAGTAGAGGAACGGGGTTACCCACTCATCTAAAAATCTTTAACTCAGAATTATTCCTGTTTAATGGAAACAGAAAGAAAAAAAAGAAGAAGAAGAAGAAGAAGAAGAAGAAGAAGAAGAAGAAGAAGAAGAAGAAGAAGAAGAAGAAGAAGAAGAAGAAGAAGAAAAAGAAGAAGAAGAAGCAGAGACTGAAGGAAAGGCAATCCAGAGACTGCCTAAACTTGTGATACATCCTATCCGCATATTAAAATCCCTTACACGATTGCTGATAGCAAGAAGCGTTTGCAGACAGGAGCCTGGTATAGCTGTCCTCTGAGAGGCTCTGGCAGAGCCTATGACAGATGCGGATACTCACAGCCAACTATTAGACTGAGCCCAGGTATGCCCTTGAAGAGTTAGGGGGAAGACTGAAGGAGCTGAACGGGATTGCAAGCCCATAGAAAAACAAACATTTTCAACTTACTGGACCTCCTCAGAGCTCCTAGGAACTAAACCACTAACCAAAGAGTATACATGAGTGGGTTCATGGCTCCAGCTACATATGTGGCAGAAGATTGCCTTATCTGGCATCAATAGGAGGGACAATGATTGGTTTTGTGGAGGCTTGTTGCCTCAGTGAAGGCTGAAGTTAGAGGGCTTAGGTGGGAGTAAGTGGGTGGATGTGTGGGTTGGGGAGCACCCTTTTAAAGACAATGGGGAGTAGGGATGGGATGGTTGTTTTGCGAAGGGGAGATTGGGAAGGGGAAAAGTATTTGAAATGTAAATAAATAAAATAATTAATAATAATACAGAAAAAAAGAGCCTGTACCTTAATAAAAATTAGAGTTAACATTTAAATCTTGATTTTATGAAATTATTTCAAATAGTAGATCTATCACACTGTCAGTGAACATAACATAATATTTGGAAAACTTGTGTTATATGAAAGTAATTAGGAATAAATGTGCATCATTATCTCTATAAGTTAAAGTATTTTTAAAACTTATTCTTTAACATAATATTTAATTACAGGTATACTCTTAAGACTTATACTCATACAGAATTGATACAACTTATTATGCCATTGCAGAATAAGTGGTTTTTAAGAATATCATGATTGATTCAGGATTAAGCACTCACTTAATACATTAGGAAAGTAAAGGATCTTTTTTGAGATATTTCAATATTATAAAACATTTGTAAATTCCTCTATCAACCTGAGAACAAATTAAGATATATATTTTATTGTTTTATTTACAGTCATATATTGCATATAAGAAAATTACCTTTTGACCAAATGTATACTGAAATGAATGTCAAAATAAAATACTGTAGGTACTGTTTCTTATTAATGAGATGTCCCAAGATTACCAGAACATGTCTTAAATCATAGGTTATGTCAAATTTATATATGATTTTCCCCCAAGGCATACTTATAATAGGTTTTTAGAAAAATTAGATCAACAAAATAATTAATATCAATCCTATTAAGTGTAGCTAATTGTAACTATAGATTATTAGCAAGTTATATAACCTTTCTCAGTGGATCATAGTAGATTTTCACATTTATCATTAGAAAAAAAAAGCAGTTTACCAGTTCTCCATGGCATATCAAAATAGCTAACAGTCTTACCATTCTGCTTTGGGAATATGGTTAAGTGCAATATGGTATAATTGAAAAGAAGCACTGTGAAACCACAGCATTGAAACTGATTGCTGAGACACTTACTGTATGCCCCAAGGCAAGCTGGTAAGCTGCACTATAGCAGGAGAATGCTGAGTAATAGATGATTCATGCCCTTAGGGAACAGATCAAGTTGATGTCAAATGTCACTATTTCTCTAAAAATGTAAATCATGAAATAAACAAACAAGGAAATAATAAGATGAACAGAGGTTATCCAGAGACTGCCCACCATGTGATCCATCCAGTCCTAAAACCCAATCTTTGACTCTATTGCTGATGCCAAGATGTGCTTGTAGACAGGAGCCTGGAATAGCTGTCCTCTGAGAGACTCTGCCAGAGCCTGACTAAGACAGATGCAGATACTTACAGCTAACCATTGGATTGAGCCCGGGCACACCAATGTATGAGTTAGGGGAAGGGATGAAGAAGCTGAAGAGGATTGCAACTCCATAAGAAGACCAACAGTGTCAACTAACTGGACTCCTCAGAGCTCCCAGAGACTAAACCACCAACCAAAGAGAATACACAGGCCAGTCCATGGCTTCCAATACTTATGTAGCAGAGGATAGCCTTATCTGGCATCAATGGGAGAGGAGGAGCTTGGTCCTGTAGAGGCTTGATGCCTCAGTGAATGGGGATGCTAGAGGGGTGAGAGGGAATGGATGGATGGAGAGCATGCTCTTCGTGGCAAAGGGGAGAGAGGATAGGGTGGGGGGATTGCATAGACCAGGAAGGAGAATAACATTTGAAATGTAAACAAATAAAATTATTACTAAATAAAAATTAAAATGAACAGAAAGTAAGAAAACCAAATATTTTCAAGCGAAAATAAAATACAAATAAGAAAAATAAAAAGCAAGTGGTAAATTGTAGAGGAGAACTAAGACGTTCTAATTCATTTTTTTAATATGAAAATGACTAATTTCTATCACATTTCTCAACCTATCAAAAGCAAAAAGTAGACATAAATACAACAACAGCTGTAATAATCCAATTTTAAAAATCACTACATCATTCAGCCACAACTGTAAAATATTCAATTTCATGTACTTTTAAGATCAAGTATTCTTTAGGAGCATTATAATATACATTTTTCCCAAGTGCACATAGACTTCCTGGTAGATTAAATGTTATATGAAAAAACAAATTTTGTGAAACCAAATGAGGAATACCGACACTGTTTGGTATTTTTGTACAAATGACACCATAAGAAAAATATAAAAAGTATAAATATGTTGAATATAGAGATTGTATTTCTTATTAATGGATAAGAATCAAGGGCTAAATAGAGAACTTTAAAACAATTGGGATTTAAAGTAAAGATAAACGATGCATTTGCATTTTGAAGAATGTTCTAAACAAATTTCCTACATACAAAATTGTTGTAGGTAAAGAATTTTATAACTCAAGAAACTAAACAATAAAAGGGAAAATAAACCTAAAGTTAATAAAGGGAAGAATAATAATTGCTTGAAAAAATAAGTGAAATAGAAACCAGCAAAGTGATAGGAGGATAGTTTGCAAAAAATTTGAGTTACTACAGATTTTTATCACAATTAAAAAACTATGACATCTGGGTTCATTCCATCTTCTAGATTTTAAAAATAAGGCTGCTATGAACATAGTAGAGCATGTGTCCTTATTATATGTTGAAGCATCTTCTGGGTATATGCCCAGAAGTGGTATAGCTGGGTCCTCAGGTAGTACTATGTCTAATTTTCTGAGGAACCGCCAGACTGATTTCCAGAGTGGTTGTACCAGCTTGCAATCCCACCAACAATGGAGGATTGTTCCTCTTTCTCTATATCCTTGCCAGCATCTACTGTCTCCTGAGTTTTTGGTCTTAGCCATTCTGACTGGTGTAAGATGGGGTCTCAGTGTTGTTTTGATTTGCATTTCCCTGATGACTAAGGATGTTGAACATTTCTTTAGGTGCTTCTAGGCCATTCAATATTCCTTAGTTGAAAACTTTTTGTTTAGCTCTATACCCCATTTTTTAATAGGGTTTTTTGATTCTCTGGAATCTAACTTCTTGAGTTCCTTGTATATAGTGGATATTAGCCCTCTTTCAGATGTAGGGTTGGTTAACATCTTTTCCCAATTTGTTGTTAGCCCTTTTGTCCTATTTACAGTGTCCATTGCTTTACAGAAGCTTTGCAATTTTATGAGGTCCCATGCGTCAATTCTTGATTTTAGAGTATAAGCCATTGGTGTTCTGTTCAGCAAATTTCCCTTTGTGCCTATGTGTTTGAAGGTCTTCCCCACTTTCTCCTCTATTAGTTTCAGTGTATCTGGTTCTATGTGGAGGTCCTTGATCCACTTGAACGTGAGCTTTGTATAAGGAGATTAAAAGGATCAATTTGCATTCTTCTAAATGCTTACCTGTAGTTGAAACAGCACCATTTGTTGAAAATGCTGTCTTTATCCACGTGATTGTTTTAGCTCCTTTGTCAAATATCAAGTGACCATACGTGTGTAGATTCATTTCTTGGTTGTCAATTCTATTCCATTGACCTTCTTGCCAGTCTCTGTACCAAAAACATATAGTTTTTTATCACTATTGCTCTGTAATACAGCTTGGGGTCAGGGATGATGATTCCCCCAGTTCTTCTGTTATTGAGAATAGATTTCACTATCCTGGGTACATTTACACAAAAGAGTACTACTCAGTGATTAAAAACAATGAATTCATGAAATTCTTAGACAAATGGATGGAACTAGAAAGTATGATCCTGGTGAGGTAACCCAATCACAAAAGAACACACATCATATGTACTCCCCGCTAAATGGATATTAGCCCCAAAGCTCAGAATACCCAAGATATAATTAGAAGACCACATAAAGCTCAACAAGAAGGAAGACCAAAGTATGGGTGTTTCAATCCTTCTTAGAAAGGGGAACAAAATACTCATGGAAACAAATATGCAGGCAAAGTATGGAGCAGAGATTGAAGGAAAGGACATCCAGAGAATTCCCCAACTGGGGACCCATCCCAGATACACTCAGTAAGCACAGATACTTGTGGATGTCAAGAAGTGCATGGTGACAGCAGCCTGATATAGCTGTCTCCTGAGAGGTTCTGCCAGACCCTGACAAATACGAAGGTAGATGCTCATAGCCATCCATTGAACTGAGCACGGAGTCCCAAATGGAGGAGTTAGAGAAAGGACTGAAGGATCTGTAGGGGATTGCAACCCAGTAGGAAGAACAACAATATCAACCAACCAGACACCCCTCCATGTAAATACTTTTTGGTTAGTGGGTTAGTCCCTGGAAGCTCTAGGGTTTCTGGTTAGTTGATATTATTTTTCTTCCTATGGGGTTGCAATTCCCTTCAGCTCCTTCATTCCTTCCTCTACCTCTTCCACTGGAGTCATAGGGCTCAGTCCAATGGTTGACTGTGAGTATATGCATATGTATTAGTCAGGTGCTATCAGAGCTTCTCAGGGGACAGCTATACCAGGCTTCTGTAAGCACCTGCTTATAGGCATCAACAATAGTGTATGGGCTTTGTTTCTGCTGATGGGATGGATCCCTAGGTGGGACAGTCTCTGGATGGCCTTTCCTTTAGTCTCTGCTCCATTTTTGTCCCTGCATTTCCTTTAGACAGGAACAATTCTGGGTTAAAAATTTTGAGATGTGTGTGAAGCCCCATCCCTCAACTGTGAGCCATGCCCATCCCAAATATGTACCCTTCATTGTGTATTTTCGATTACTTATTATGGTGAAAGAGCATAAACTTGTATAGAACTCAAAAATTGAAGGAGGAAGATGATAGGTTGATGTTGGTTATTTACTCTTTCTCTAGTTATAATGTATACTCCAGTTACTTTGAACTGTTCTTCATACATAGTACATTATTAGAAGATGCACTAAATAATTATGAAGATTTGAGATATACATTCAAAAATAAAATAATTCCATGTAGGCAAAAAGATATCTTTTCCCACATTCTTCACTCCTTTTGTTCTTTGATCTCTGGTAATATACCCAGTAACATTTATCTTTTCTGAATGAAGAGGAAAGGAACATATTGAGCAGATATCAGAAAACAAACAAGTTCACACCTTGATCGTACATCGATGAAGAAAGAGGTGATTCAGGTCCTACAACTCTAGGACTATGAAAAATAAATTTCCGTTTTAAAAATATCCAGTTTGTGACACTTTGCTACAGAAATAAAAATGACAAAGATATTATTTTACACTTTAAATGGTTAATATATCCACATTTTAAGAAACTTAAGTCAACTTCAAAAATGAATAAGCAAAATATAAATTATGAAAAGGTTTGAGTACTTACTGCCTCAAAGACATCATTCTAATAATAAAAAAAAAATCATGAAAGGATATTTATCATTACTGATAACTAGAAATGAAAAATAATCAAAGCAATGGAAAACCTCATGTCTTGCATGTCAGAGTAATTATTTTCACACAGGCAAAACAAGTACTAGGAAGGCTGCAGAAAAAGACTACTTGTGTAAAGTTAGTGGAGATGTAAATCACTATAGTCAGTAAAGAAAAGACTCAAGAGAACATATGGCATATTGCTATCATTAGCTACAAGACTAAAAGTCTGAGGAGTGTCAGATTTCATGCAAACTCTAATCCAAGAGGGTTTCACCTGTATATTCAGAAATAATGATAGCCAATTGAGAAGAGACATGCGATGAGGGAAGCCCCAGAAAGTCCATGGGGATGACTCTAACTAAGATTCTTAGCAGTGAGGGGATATGAACACTGAAGTGGCCACTTCCTGTAGCCAGTCAGGACTCCTAGTGGAGGGATAAGAACAGCAATCCACATACTAAATCTTCAACCCAAGATATGTCCTGCCTACATGGAAAAACATGGAGCTGAAACTGAGTGAATGGCCAACCAATGACTGCCTGAAATTGAGACCCTTCCCATTGGCAGAAGCTATCCCAGACACTATAAATGTCTTTATATACATTTATATATATACTTTGTTATGCTTGCAGACAGAACCTAGTATACCTCTCCTCTGAGAAGCGCTATCCAGCACTGAGTGGAAAGAGATGCAATGACTCACACGCAAACCTTAGATGAAGCTCTAGGAATCTTATAAAAGAATTTGGAGAATGACTGACACAAAAAGGACAGGGACTCCACAGGAAGATGACAAAATCAACTAACCTGGACCCTTGGGGGCTCCCAGAGACTGAATCTCTCTCTCTCTCTCTCTCTCTCTCACACACACACACACACACACACACACACAAAATGTGAGCAAAAGATGAACCTAAGCCCCCTGCACATTTATTTGTGGAAGTAGCAGTTGAGCAGTTTAGCAGTTTGGTCTTCATGAGGATCCCCAGCAAGTGGAGCAGGGTCTGTCCTTGAGGCTGGTGCTTGTCTGCCTGTGGAACCTGTGCTGACTCAAGAACTGCTTTGTCTGGTCTCACTGGGAGAGGATGCACCTTGTCCCACAGATGTGTGGGTGGGGAAGTGGGGGTGGTGTTAGTGAGGTATTGACACCTTAAAGGAGGAATCCCCCTTCTCACTAGAGAAGGGAAAGGTGGAATGGGGGAACACTTTTGTGAAGGGGTTCTGGGAGAAGAAGGGCTGATATTGGGTTGTAAATAAATTTTTAAAAGATTCTTCAAAAATGCCAAAATGGATACTAATATTTAAATGGGAGAGATTTTCTATTCCTACTGTATATGAAAGCACAAATGCACACAAATGCTGAGTCCTATCTATATACCAGTTTGAAAGCTGTAGAAAGGTAAAGTCTAATACGTGTGTGAATCCTTATTTTGGGAAATCATTGTTTGATATGCACACATCTATTTATCAATGTCTATCTATCTATCATCTATCTATCTACTTATTTGGATATGTGATCACTGTAAAGTATTACTGAGTTGGAAATAATGAATACAATATATTAAGAGAATAATTCACAATTTAATCAAATATAGGTATATTTGATTATATAAATATAGATATATAAATATAGGGTTTAAGATGGCTATGTGTAAATAACTGAGTTAAGTTTCTCTGGAAAAAGCAGAGGTAAGTTTGAGTTTTACAAATAGGCACATTTAAAAATGTGGGATGGAAGGACGTTATCAACAAATGTATTTTTTTTGACATATTTCCAACTGTACAATTTAGAGAAACACCCTACCTGCTTCTGGCATACTCAGAAAAAAATAATTAAATTCAAACTGAGAGTATGAGTGTTGATGATGGATTGCTTCTTTGCCAAGAGTTTGCTTTTCTTGGACATGCTCCAAGCTGGATAATAACTAGCAAGAAGCTGTCTCTGGAATAAATTTAGTAGTAGCACATAAATATTTATTAATCATGCAATTTATATTTTTGAGAGTGTAAATACATTTTAGAGTAAACTGTTAAAATCTTACCTTCAGAACAGCATTTATTTTAGTTGTCATATAATTGAATATGAGAATAATAATTTGAAGTATATTGAATGATATTTGATATTATATGTTGGTAATAATCACATAATAAACTTCGTACAAGTAACAGTAAATAACAAGTTTTTAAAATTAGTGTAAGTCATTAAACAGAGCTAATTTGTACATTTAATGAGTAATTTAGTTTTCTTGAAGCTTTATAACTTCATATAAACCTAATTTGTTGCATGTGATATTAGTGGAAAATCACTGCTGTTTAGTGTAATCTAATAATTCATCCTAGGGATAGTTTTCTTGCTTAAAGAAATGGAAAATTGACTGTCTGTGGAGCCAATTCTAATTATATTTTATTTTATTCATACTCTTAGCCCCAGATGTCCATGAACAAACTCTAGCAAATGTTTTCTCTGTGAGTAAATAGAAAAGATTTTTTGAATGCTCTATAATATGAATGTATTTGTCTGTTTTTCATATATAGTACTATGATTTTTATAATATATTTCTGTTTTAAAATCCTAAATGAACTCTGATAACTTGAAAGAAAAAATATAGCAAAATATTCTGGGGATATTGCCTGTTTTACAAATTAATATTGTAATATTGTAAATTGAACTTATGGGCATATTGTTTGACATTTCACATTGAATTATATATTCACTTTATATCAGTATATTATACTAATATTTCTGCATTCTTGAATAATTTGTGTACTGGTTAGCACCTACTTGGTATTGTCAATAATATATTAACATTTCACCTGAATATTTGTATTTAACCCTCATAACTATGGGGTGAGTGGCTTTGTACACATAATTATTTTCAGATATTGAAAACTTCAGCTTAATGAAGTTAAATGGTCCAGTCAATATAAGATAGTATCCAGTGGTAGGACACAGATTATTTTTAGTTTGGATGTAAAGTCTACCACTTACTGTAAAAGTGAAGCCAGAAAATAATTTATTGCAAGACCTATCTGGGTAGAAAATAAAAAGATTCTACAGAAAATAATGCATATGATCAGTCCAAAATTTTCTGAGATACTAATTACTGACAGTCACACTATACTTGGCCACTGTTTAACACATAGTATCGTGACCAGCATGTAGGTTACTAATTCTTGATATTAACAACTCTGACAGAGAGTGGCTAAATTGTGCCCAGATTCCTGGTGACTAAAACAGCGAGGTTACTCAATATTTGCTATTTTAGCAGATACTAGATTGGAATGGGGAACAGTAAAATTGAAGTAGGTAGGTATCTTATTGCTATGAAGAGACATGGTTACCAAAGCATCTTGTAGGGGAAAGAGTTTTTCTTGCTTATGCTTTCATAACACTGTTCATCATAGAATGATGTGAGTGCAGAAACTAAAGTGAGACAGAAATTGAGAGGTAGGAACTGTTGCAGAGGCCCTGGAGATGTGCTGCTTACTGGTTTGTTCTTCATGACTTGTTCGGCCTTCTTTCTTATAGAAGCCAGGACCTCTTTCACAGGAATGGCACATCCAACAATGGGCTGATCCCTCCTCCATCAATCACTAATTAAGAAAAATGTCTTACAAGCAATGCAGCTATGAACGTAGTTGTGCAAGTATCCTTGTGATAGGATAGAGTGTCCTTTGGGTATATGCCCAGGAATGGTATATAGCTGTGTCATGATGTAAATCAAGTCTCAAATTTCTGAGAAATCAGTATATCTTTTTCCAAAGTTGCTATAAAAGTTGCACCCCTCCCACCAGTGCAGGGGTGTTCTCCACATCTTTGCCATCATCAGCCATCACTTTTGATTTTGATCTTAGCTATTATCACAGATATATGATATAAGCTCAAAAGAATTATGATTATCATTTCCCTGTTGGTTAAGGATATTGAAAATTT
This sequence comes from Rhynchomys soricoides, assembly GCA_019843965.1. Taxonomy (NCBI): domain Eukaryota; kingdom Metazoa; phylum Chordata; class Mammalia; order Rodentia; family Muridae; genus Rhynchomys; species Rhynchomys soricoides. The sequence continues at coordinate 32,578,292 of JADRCH010000004.1, read as the reverse complement.
CCTTAAGGGATTTTTTTTCCCTTTGATATTCCTCTGTTGAGAATTCTCTGTTTATATCTGTACCCCATTTTTAAATTGGATTATTTAGTTTGTTGAAGTCTCATTTCTTGAGTTTTTTATATATTTTTACATTAACTTTCTGTCAAATTTAGATGTAGTGAAACTCCTTTTCCACTTCCATTTTGTCTTATTAGTGGTATCCCTTGCTTTACAGAAGTGTTCAGGTTTATGAGGTCCCATTTATTGATTTTTGATCCTGGTGCCTATTGATGTTCTGTTCAGGGAGTTGTCTCCACTGTCAATTCATTCAAAGCTATTTCTTACTTTAATTTCTATCAGACTCAGAGCATCTCATTATGTGTTGAAACCTTTGATCCACTTAGACTTGAGATTTTGTGCAGGATGATATGTTCTATTTGAATTCTTCTACATACTGACATTCACTTAGAACAGCACCATATTGTTTTCTATTATATATTTCTGGCATCTTTTTCAATAATAGCCAAAAACTTGAAAAAATCTACACTCCCTTCCTCAACCAAAAAAATAAATAGAGAAAATATGGTATATCTACACAATGGAGTATTACTCAGCTGTCAAGAAAAATGACATCAAGAAATTTGCAGGCAAATGGAGAGAAATAGAAAAAATCTTCCTGAGTAAGGTAACCCAGACACAGAAATAAAAACATGGCATGTACTCACTTATATGTAGATATTATCTGTAAAGTAAAAGACAATCATGCTACAGATCACAGACCCAGAGAGTCTAAGCAACAAGTAGGGCTTTCAAGGAAATGCAAGGATCTCTTCCAGAAGGGGAAATAGAATAGATTTCAGCTGTCTCCTAAGAGGCTCTGCCATATCCTGACCAGTACAGATGTGGAAACTCACAGCCAACCATCAGACTGAGCACAGGAACACCAATGGAAGAGTTAGGGGAAGGACAGAAGAAGCTGAAGGGTCCTTATCTGGCATCAATAAGAGAGGAGGCCCTTGGTCCTGTGAAGGCTTGATGCCCCAGTGTAGAGGAATGCTAGGGTGGTGAGGCAGGAATGGGTGGATGAGTGGGGGAACGCCCTCATAGAATCAGGGTAAAGGGGGATGACATAAGGCATTTGCAGAGGGAAAACTGGGAAAGGGGATAACATTTGAAATGTAAATAAATAAAATATCCAATTAAAAAATATCAAACAGAAAAATGCTAAAAATAAACAAAAAATAAAATAAAATTACACGCAATGGGAAACAAAAGAATAGCTTTCACAGGTAGACTGGGAATCTGTGGGGTTGAGGATTGGGAGAAGTGGGACAAGATTTGGGGGTAAAAATAATGGGAGAAACTACTAGAATTGGGCACATTTCAGGTAAAATGTGGTAGCCCAGTGCAATGGAAACTCCATAAAATCTATGAGAGTAACCCTAGTGAAGATCCCTAGTGATGGAGAGACTGTCCATCAACTGGACATCTTTGGAAACCAGGCAAGGCCTCAAGCAGAGAGCTCAAGACAACTCAGCCACAAAACCTTTGACTAAAGTTTGTCTTGCTTGCACAGTGTTCTGGAACTGGAGCTTTGTATAATCACTGTCAGAAAGAGTAAAAGAGATTTCATGCAGCAACTGATGAGACCAGATGGAGAGTCCTGAGGAGTAACGGAACTATGAGAGTCCTACACGAGGTGGGGAACATCAGAGGGGAAAGGGTCATATCAGGAGAACATAGCCCACAGAATAGATTGAACAGAACTCATGGGAACATGAAGATACTAGGGAGCTGGTCTGACCTAGGTTCTCTGCATATATATATAATGGCTGAGTATTGTAATTGTGGACATCCTACCAGCAGGAGCAGGGACTTTCCCTGACTCTTTAACCTACGTATTGTACTCTTTTCGTCCTGGGTTTCATAGTACAGCCACATGCCTAGTCTTACTATAGCTTGTTTTGCAGGATTTATTTGATATTCCTAGGAGACCTAGAGAATTCTATAGAAGAGCAAGCATTGTAGGGGAAAGAATGCCAAGGAAACCACAATGAAACCCACGGAACAATAAACCTTGGCTCATAGGGGCTCACAGAAAATGAACCAACTATCAGGAGGCTTTCCTTGGTTTGACATAGGCCCTATGCATATAGGTTACAGTTATATATCTTGGTATTCTTGTGAGACTTCTAACAGTGGGAATAGGGGCCGTTTATGACTCCTTTGCCTGATTTTGGGACCCCTTTTCCTCCTACAGGGTTGTCTCTTCCATCCTTAATTGTATGGATAAGTGCTTAGTCTTATTACAACTTGATATACCGTGTTTGGTTGATATAATTGAGAGGTCTGCTCTTTTTTGAATGAAATAGAGAAGTGGATTGGTAGGAAGGAGCTTCAAGGAGAAGACGGATGTGAAATCATTCATTGTGATGTAATGTATGACAAAAGAATAGATTTTAAAACATAAATGGCTTACAGGAATGTATACAACCTAGATTATGGAGGCATTTTCTTAATTAAGGCTCCCTCCTTTCAGATAGCTTTATTTTGAATCAAGCAGATATAAACTATCAAGTATAAAAATATGCAAATAAGCCCTGTTATTTCACAGACATAATTTCACAAGTGAGTGAATAATAGAGGAAGAAAACCCTGAAGATCATCTTGAAGTACTGTCTGTCCCAATTCTTTGATTGTTAATAATGCAGAATAAATTCTTTCCTAATTCTGGTAAGTTAACAAGTACTTCATTATATATGAAATCAAAAATCAGACCCACCTGTAGTCGTCCAGCAGCCGTGGATAAACCGGGTCTACCTGAAAGGGAGGCTGGAATTGAAAAAGGGACAGGGTGGGAGAGAAGAATGAAGCCAAGACAAAATTTCTGATCAAGGCTTGAACTTTATTGTTCTGTTCTCCTTATAAAGGGAAAGCCCAAAGACCCAGTCCTTAGTTTCAGCAAGCTCAGCAGGCAGTCAACTCAAGGTTCCCGTAGGAAGTTGCAAATGCAGAGAGGCCAGACTGACTCCAGCCAGATTGTTTGTCCTACTCAAGGCTGGGGGAAGGGCACACCCACCCACATCGAAGTCAATGTGTTCAGAATGTACTTTTGGTATGGCTAGCTTCACAAATGTTCTTTCTTAATAAACTTTTGAGACAAGTTATCTGAGCATAACACATGCAAACTACAAGACATGAATAGGAATGGGAAAGCCCATGGTAAACTTTTGTGCATATGAGAGAAAATTAGAGTTTGCACAGTACTGACCCATCATATGAGTTTTAGTGACATCAATACTGGGATTTCTGTAATTAGTGCTTATAGTGAGTGAATAAATCTCTATGATTTCTAGACAATGCCTTTTCTGAATCTTTGATTCAATCTCAGATTAATTTTCCTTTTTTCATAAAAAAACAATATGACCTTCCAGCTGACTAGTTTTCTTTAAGTTGCTGGCCACCACAGGACTGTTGGAGTTCAAACTATTCTTTCATTTTTGTAGTGTCATTTTCATTCAGTCTGTGTCTGTCTATCTGTCTGTCTGTCTATCTGTCTGTGTGTATGTGTTCATGTTTGTGTGTGTTTCTACAGCTTATCAATTTAGACAGGGCTTCCCAAGGTCAACAATGTTAATATTCTGGTATTTCATTATAAGACTAGATATTTCTTTGGTCTGTGTTGTATACAGGTTTCACATGTCATATATTTATAATGCCTATACTTCTTTTTCTAAGACTGACCCATGATACATTTATTATAACTTAGTAATATAAGTGGATTAAAGAGCTAATATGTTTGCCCTAGTAAAAATTGGAGCTTATCAAGAGAGTACATTGCAGAACACTTGTAGTTTACAGTATCTGTCATGTGACTATCTAGGAGCTGTGGCTAGCTGATACTACCTGCCATCATCAGAATATTGCATTGCTTATTTGTAGTCAAAGAAAAATCAAAATATCAGATTAAATTGATTGACAGTTAATGTCTATTAGCTTTATCATCATAAAAGTCCCTTCAAACCATCCTAAGTTCATCAGTCACAGATGATAGCATATTGTACATTTTTGTCTTTGTGAAATATCTAAAGTAACCATACTCACAAAAAAGAGGAAACTGTTGCTTTCCACAAGCAGGGTAAAGAGAAAATGAGGATTAATTCTTTTCATATGTACAAACTCCTAGGAATAGCACAGATTTGTAGAGCTCTATAAAGCCTGGAGCTTGTGATGGATATGTTGAATGGATTTGTATATTACAATTTGTGATGCCATAGATATTATCGAAGTGTTTTAATAAATACATAAAATATAACCAGGGAAGAAGTGAAGAAAGTTAAGGAAAGCATCAGGAAGGGGTCAAGGGAATCAAGAAGTGGGAAGTTAAGCAAGAGAGGAGAAAAAGAGAAAGCGCAGGAAATAATGTGATCAAACTCTTGATGCCTAGAGTCCAAACATGTATGTATTGTCTTCCTTCCACATTAAATATGCTTGAAATATTTGAGACACAAACTTTTCAATGTCTCATGTAAAATAAGAGTATTAAATACAACTATATTTAGTATCTTCAAAGAATTTTGATTTTAGAAATAATAGTACATAAACTAAAAATACATATACGTAATTAATGAACTTGTAAAGGAGTTTATGAAAATTTATCCTATCTACTAACACTAATAAATACTATTAACAGAGATACTAAAACAACAGCTGTGCTCTAGTTATGATGAAATTCTGTGACAAATTTTTTTTTTCTTATAAAGGACAGCATTTAATTGGGGATAGCTTACAGGTTCAGAGGTTCAGTCCATTATCATCAAGGTGGGAGCATGGCAGCCTCTAGGCAGATATGGTGCTAGGGGAGTTGAGAGTTCACCTCTTGTTCCAAAAGGAGCTAGCAGTCTGGCTTCTAGAAAACTAGGAAGAGGGTGTTAAAGCCCATGCCCACAGTGACACACTTACTCCAACAAGGCACCTACTCCAACAAGGCCATACCTCCTAATAGTGCCAAGCCCTGGGCCAAACATACACAAACCATCACACCTCCCTCTGCCAATCTATTTATGGATACAAAGCCACAAGTTTTTCTTCAGAACCATCTTAATCGACAGGATTGCTTTTTATGCTTCTTTAAATGTCTTAAGAAAAGCCATATAAGTTACCTGATTACTTTTCTGTATTTCTTAATCTTAGAAAACGGATCCCCCACTTTATTCCTTCTATGTCTGCCTGAACATTCAAATTGCATGGCTTGTAAACATTCTAGAAATTACTTCTTAACACACCATAGTTCTGTACCTACGGACCTGGGTATTCTGTTCCTGTATTTTCTTCTTCCTGCTCCTGTGTTTCCTGTCCTTTTCCACAGTCTCACTATGTAGTCCAGGCTCATGTGTTGAACTCATGGTCTTCTTGCCTTGGTTTCCTTATCTTAACTGCTGAGATTATAGGCACACATTAACCCCCACAAGAATTCTTAAGGAATATACATATATACAGTTTGAAAAGGATTCATTGATTTTTGAATGAAATTCTTAGGACTGCACTAGCTCAAATATTTATATACTTGAAAAATGTGACTTATGCCTCTTATCAGTTGCTGCATTGATCATAAACTATTACCCATTTTGATTCAAAGATAGTTATACTAGGTCTTAAGTAAGATCAAATAAAAACCAGAGAACCTTGAAGGTGGAGGGAGCAGAATTCTCTGAAACAGAATACCACAAAAATTGGGTTCAACCTAATGGTCTGAAAAATACTTACTAAAAGTAAAATGGTATTAAGAGGTTGTCTCAAAGGGAGAGTCAGCACATTCAAGGGATTCATTGTTTTGGATTAACAACTCCATTTCAAGAGATTCTTATCTCTAGAATAATGTCCAGTTTTACTGTGAGCATTAATGCATATAAAATTTGGATGGAGTTGATATGTTGTAAATCAAATAGGCTAATATAGATATTGACCCTAGATTTATATAAAAGAAGATAGATTATTTTGTATTAAAATATATAATTACATCTTTAAGTGTGCCAATGATTATAGACAAGAATTTTATTGTTATTGATAAGTGCAATGAATTTTACTTCTTCATAGATCAGAGAGCAGAACATCTGCTTGTCTTTTCCTATGAGTGTACCATACCTTGAAGGTATAGAAACAGAAAAGGGGATGAAAATCAATGATGCAATGATGTCCTAAGGTAGTGTTGCATTGAGAAATAGGGTAAAAGTGAAACATTTCCTACTTGTGTAAAAATGTGAGCATATTGGATTTTTTCTTATATAATTCACTCCAGTATTTCAAAAAATTGCATTTTTCCACACAATTCAAGCTTCTTTGATATTTGTTCTATAGTCTTCATGTAAAGAATTCTAAGCAGTATTTGAGGAGGAAAATATCCTAGGAAGCATGAAATTAATTTCGTTTGTCTATATGATTAAATCTGTTTGAATAAAATCAAGTTAATTAATCTACTCTTAACATGGTTAATTTAGTCAAAATTATAAAATGCAGCATAACACATGATTATTTATATAATATGTTATATCTTATATAATTGTATTATATAAGATAAATAAAAATATTATTTTACACTGATAATGGTCAGTTTATGGTACAAAATATCTATGGCAAAAGTTATACTCTTTCTCATAAAAGATTCCATTAAGCATAAATGATGTTCTGAAAGTACGGCAAAGTCTTATTCTAATAAAATACCAATTTTTCAAAAGGACAAATTAAATGAAAATGATTGTGTTTCCTATTGTAAAAGCTTAGTATTAACTTCACAATGAGTGTATTACACTAATATGCCATGCTTGTAATGTCTTCAACTATTCTGTTAAAATCTATCTGATGTCAGAGTTCAAAATATGTAATTACCCTTGGAAAACATTTATTGCACTTTTATTTATGGTTCCCCAAGTCAACTATACTCTGATTCTTCAAAGTTCTTCCTAACAAGCAAACAGCTTTCTTGGTAAATTCATATGTGTACATATGAAGTCAACAAACAGGAAAAAGCTAACTCTCCATTTCAACAGCTGATATGTTGCTGGAAGTCCAAGCTGGTTTTATCATTCAGTCAGTAACTATCACATACGATATTTACTCATTTAATTTATTTTTAAGTAGAAAACATATGTGAATTTATTTCATATGTTTAAAATATGTTTCTATTATTATGATTTACCAGATATCATTTATATATGTATTCTTCACATGATATTTGTAATGAGAACATTTCACAATCAATATCTGAATATTTTTATTACTTTTGTTTAACTTTAAAATCACTTTATAGTACAATGAACATTGGAATTTATTTTTCCCATCCATTAAACCCTTTTTATAGCAAAAAACTGTAATAACATAAAAACAACAGCAACAAAAGCATCACATTGAAATTGGACAGAGAAAATCAGCAGTAGGGAAGAGTTCTCAAAAAAACATACAAGAATCAGTCTTTTGTAAGACTCAATCACACATTCAGAAGTCTTATAAAAATACTGAACTGAAAGCTATGGTATTTATGTATAAGATCTAGTGCTGAACCATGTCATTCTGTGCTTGCTACTTCAGTCTGTGTGAGTTCATGTGGGCTTTGAGTTGATTTAAGGGTCGTGTTTTCTTGGTGTCCTTCATTACGTCTGGCTTTTACACTCTTTCTGCCTTGTCTCAGAAGGAAGGGATTTGATGGAGACATCTCATTTATACTTGTGTATCTGGCTGTTGATCTCTGTATTTGTTCTCCTCTGCTCCAGGAGCAAACTTCTCTGGCAGAATAAGGCGTCAGTCTATGATTGTAGCAGAATATCATGAGTGATTTTATTGTTACTTTTTTCAACATAATACCTCAATAACATTTACTTCCCAGTCCTTCCATGTTCAATCTACCCACCCTGTGACCTTCTTCAAATAAAGATTAAAAAAAAGAATACCAAGTCCGATTTGTATTGCTCATATATTCACTAAAGCATGGTAAAACTTCCACTACTTGGTCCCTTCCTTAAAGATATCTAAGTCCTAGGCCCTTCTGCACTCTAACCCCACCAGAAGCCATCAACTTTTTTCTTTTTAAGACTGTTGTATTTGGTTTTATCCCAGGTTTCTGGGCTACCTTGTCTCTGGTTTTTGTCACACAAGCAGTATTTGGTATGGAGTCTTTTTCATGGGGGTGAGCTTTAAGTAAAATCCCATGTTGGATGGTTCTCTCACAAGCTTTGAACCACCACTCCATTGGTGTATTTTGCAAGCAGGACAGATTGTGAATAAAAGGTTTTGTAATAGGGTTGGCGTTTATGTTTCAGTTTTAATAGCCTCAAGTGTACCTTTCCATGTCACAGGCACTAGCACATAGGGTGAAATTTCTATGCAAGAACAGATCACTTTCTCCATGTTCATTAAATGTTCATGTTGAATAAGTGTTGTCTTTAGCAATAGGGCCTTACAGTTTTAGTATTCAGAGAACTACCAATTTCTTGAAATATTCTGGGTTCTCTGATGATTTTCATTAGACCCTTTTGTCCAACAAGTCCCAGTTCTGGAAGTTTCATTTGGGGACACGAGATGGCCAGATGGGACTCTAAGTCCCTCCTTATTTGGAGACTTCATTATGATCACCTTCATATATTTTAGGAAGTTTCCACTGCACCCTTCAGTAGCACCCCTCTAATGTCCCTCAGTTCTCACTGTCTCTCCTTGTAGATTCATATCTTTCCTCAACAACATCCCCCACCCCTTTCAGCACTTTGTATTCTCATTTCCCATCTCCTGCCCCAAGTCCATCCCAGGGAGATGCCTGTCTCTGACCCTAGTTCTCTAATCTCTTCCTAGCATCTCAGGGTCTATTACTTGGCTATAATTTAATTAAAGGCTAATATCTACATATAAGTCAATACATACCATATTTATCTTTTGGGGAAACAGGTTGTTTTGCTTATTGGTGAATAAGGGGTTGGTTATTTATTAGTTTGTGGTCTTATTTTAGCATTTTTTAAATATATTTTTGTTATAATGTATATCAAATTCAGATGCATTAAATTCAGATGACTAGGCTTAGCAGCATAGATCTTTATTGCATGCAGCATTATCTGACCCCAAATAATTCACAGTTTAATCTTGGTAAGTTGTAGGTGCTAACACATTATTATACATCTTCTGATATGTTTCCTTGGAACAGCAGGCTAACTGTGAACTCACAACAATCATGATACCATGCCTTACAAAATGTTGCATGGAGAGGTGAGCAGGTCACAAAGTAAGACATTTCTCTGAGGAGCTGTTGGCAATTGATATCTACTGGGAAAGGGAGAGTTTGGCATCTGGTACATTGACCACAGTGAAAGAAACATACCCGAGTGTCCATAGGCAGCACAGATAAGACTTCAGGGCGAAGTATAAATGTGCATGGATAGGAAGGGAAGTGTACATGGAAGGACTTGGTGGGCGAGGGGGTAAAATTAACCCAAACACAGTGGTATAAAACTCTCAAAGAATTAATTAAAAATAGAGAAATTACATTTAGAATCTAAATGTATCTTTTTCACTTATAATTCTACATTTTGAAACTCATTTTAGGTGATAGAGAGGTTAGGGATACCTGGATTCATGGCCCACTGAATCACCTAAAGAAGGTTCACTCACATGAGCACACAGAGACTGAAGCAGCAAGTATCTGGTCTGCATGTGTTTCAGCAGGTCTTCTGTGTGTGCATTGTGGCTGTCAGCTAGGTGTTTTTGCTGAAGTCCTAACAGTCTGAGTAAATGTTTCTCTGAGCCTTTTGTCTAACCCTTTGACTCTGTTCTTCCTATTAGGATGCCTTGTCTTCTTATATCTTGTTTTGTCCTGTTTGGTTGTTGTCTCTTTGAGGTCTGTTTTTCTGTCTGAACAAAAACTAGTGAGGGATTGGATCTGGAGGAGGTTGGCGTTTGAGGGAGCCAGAAGAAGTAAAAGAGGGGAAATTTTGATTGAATGTATTGTATAAGAAAAGAATTTATTTTCACTAAAAATTAAACATAAAATTAGAGAACTCATTTATTTTTTGTCAAATTTATCTGTTCTAAAGACAATCTCAGTTTTATGTTCATATTATTTGCCTCCTTTTGAAATATTTAGGGTTGATTTATTTCTATTTTTAGTGCTTTAATTTCAGTTTGTACAGTAGATTCAGTTCCCAACATTCATTTAAAAAATTATTTATTTACTCATTTACATCCCAAGTGCTGCCCTTTATTAGACTTCCCTCACATAGTCCCTTTTCTATCTCTCTTCCCTTTTCTTTTGAAAGGGTGGGGCCCCCTTAGTGCAAGCTAAGGAAACAGATATTATCAGTTTCTATTTTGTTTTATGTGCTATATGTTTAGGACTTAGGACATCTTGACTACAGTATATGTTTTTATTATATTTTTTAAAGTCTGTAAATGAATTGTGTACAAGAATATAAAACTGAAATGTTACATTTCTTTATTACTTTGTTTAGAATAGAAAAGAAATGATAAACAGTTATTTTCATTACTCATTTTCTATCCACTCAGAATATGAACAGGGATTTCTTCATTGCACACTTACCTGGTTTTAATACATATGTAGTAAGCACTGGGGTTCATTAGCTGAAAACCTACTCTATATTTCTTTTAGTTATTAGTTTTATGTAATAGAATTTCCTTTGTCCAGTTCCTAAATTTGAAACAAACAAACAAACAAACAAACAAAACCAAAACCTCTATCTACATTGAGAGTTCTGGATAGTCTCTACCTCTTCTAAGATACTTCCTCTAATAAGTTTTAAGTTGAAAACAACTATTATCTTACAAGCATGAGCTAGCATGTATGTAGTGTTAATTATATACCTGGGAAACGTTTAGCAAACCACGTTTGTTCACTCAACCTCTACTTTACTCAACGCAACTATAAACTTTCAATGTAGAATTACAGATACAAGGCTGCATTTTCCTCATGCACTGTGAAACTTCAGTTAAAATGGAAATTCAAAACCAATTTTGCTTGTTTGGAAACAATATATGATATTGATTTATTCTTATTCAGATATTAATGGATCTATTTTCTCACATGTGCAAAATATAGTTCAATGCATACTCTTACTGCTGCATCTACTCAAAAATTAAGCAGATGACAGGCATTAAACTTTTGCACAGTGAAAAGACAGATGCTTAGATATCTTGCACTTTTCATGATATCATTTTTACAAGCATCATCAGTGAAGCCAGACTGTACTGAAAGAATTAAAATTTGCCTGCAGAGTATCACCTTTAAAGTAATCAGTGTGCTTTCAGTTCTTGAATGGAAAATGATACTTGTTATGTCACTTCCATCAAATATGTGACAAAAATTCTCTGGGCTTTTTACTGTTAGAAATATAAACTGCTTGAGTGTAGTAGAGCATGTATTTTATTCAAGCACTCTATGCTTTGGTGGAATATAGGAGTATTTTATTGACTTCTTTTAAAGTAGCTATAAGAAAAATATAGGCAAAGATTATGTGATGCCATAATCTTGACTCATCAAAGAAATTCTAGTTTAAATGTATGAAATAAATATTCTATATGTTTACCAATAAAATATATAAAACATTATTTTACACTTAATGAGAAACTCAAGATAACCACTATGTATTTGTGAATGTTAGTTTAAAATTCTTAAGCTTGAAATTCGTAAGTAAATATTGAGGTTAATGATTGTTTATAATTTTAAAAATAAAAGGCAAATGTATAACTTTCTTCCCCCTGCTGATGTGAATATGTGCACACATGTTTGTGTTGGTAGAACACAACTTCCCTACTTGTATACACTCTCATAGTTGTTATGTTGGGCAAATGTGATGAGAGTTAGATAAAGCCAATTCCTGAATAGTACACCCAAAATTGTCATTTCCTCTCTTTTCAGGTCCATAAAAACATTCTATCCTAGTTTGTTTCCTTTTGCAATGAGAAACATCATGACCTAAAGTAACTTGGATCTTCTGTTTCCAGGAAACATTCCATCACTGAGGGAAGTCAGGGCAGGAACTCAAAGCAGAACATACAGACAGGAATTGAGGCAGAGAGTATAGAAGAATACTGCTTACTGGCTTGTTCTGCATGACTTGCATAACTGCTTTTTTTATATACCCAGGAACATATGCACAGGACTGGTACTGTATAGCATTGGATTTGGACTTGCCATATCAATCAATAAAATGTCTAACAGTCTTAACTATAGACACTGATGTGGAGGCATTTTTTTTGAGGTTCCTTCTTCCTAGATAACAATAGGCTATTTCAAGGTGACAAGTTGTAACCAGTACAATATTAAACTTTATCTAGATTATTTAAGTCAAGTATTTGTACATTGATTGCATCTAGCTGAAAGGGCAATGTCTTTTTTTTTTTTTTTTTTAGCTTCTGTAAGAAGATATTACAGTGATTCTAGCTATTTAGAGGAAAAAAATCTTTGTGGTGTTGCAATATGCAAGTTCTCATCTCCAGGCTATTGAAAAAACTATAAGCAAATACTTTTAGTTACGTTATTTCTTTGTCGTCTTTGTGTCACAAGTAAGGTAACATATAATTTTACTTCCATAGTTGTCAGTTCTCACTTTCTGAAACAACTCATCTCTGCTTTTCTGAGTATTTACATATGGGATGTTCAACTGAATAAAGAAATGTATTCATCCCAGCTGAAATTATCCATCACCAACCAATATGCTTTTCAAAATGAGTGAAGTAAGTAAAATAAATAAAAAATGAATAATAATCAGTACTATTCTAGGGAATGAGACCTGTATTCTGACTTCTTATTGATGGTTTTGGGAACTCTATTAGTTGGATTCTATTAACTATTACAGCTCCAAAGCAAAATTGAAATATCACTTGCTTCAGTGAAAAACAACGGAGCATTTAAAGATTTTATATCTAATACCTTGGTACATCTGTTTATCAGCTAATTTATCTATTGGTGCTATGAATATCTTTTGTAACTTAAGTCTTTTGCTTAGCAGTTCTTTCAGTTAATTTTCATGTATACAAGAACTATAAATATATTTGAAAGTAATCTGTAAATGTTTATTTTTATATTTTCTCCTACCTATGACTACTTAACTTTAATGTACTAAAGTTAAGTTTCTGGATATTTTATTTGATACCAGAAGATTCTTTATTATCCACACATACCAGTAACCTTAGCACTGAAGCACAGAAACAGAGAGTGCTGTGGTTTTATTGCTATCAACTTAGTCAAAGAATATCCTCTAAATGTATATATTACATATGTATATTCATAAATGTACATTCATTCTCCAAACAGACACATACACAGGTATGACCTCTACAACAAAAATGAAATCTGTTAATTTAAACAATAATTGGCATGAACCTTGAATTATCTCCCATAGTTATTTCTTTATGTTGATATTGAACTTCAACATTTTTTTAAGAATGAGAGCATTTTGATTTGTGGTAACAAAATTATCAACCAATATTATTTCAAGAAGCTCTATCATGTTTTAGTGTCGCAATTGTGATATTTTAAGAGTTCCAACAGTTTTCACTGATGTGCTGAAAATCCATCAACTAACATATCCTGTTCGCATATTACTATAACACTCACAGATACATACATAATATGCATAATTAAACATATAAAATGTATAAATCAATACTAATATATTTCCCTCATATCTATTTAAAAATAATAAATATGACAAATGTATAACTCCAACCTTACGTCAGGAGTATTCAGAATTAATTAATTATGAAACATTTTTTTTTACCTAGGTATTAAGTTGGGTGTTCATAGAAACTGCCGTACTTTAATACTCAAGATATACTATTTATTCATATAATAAACATGAAGAAAATAATTTATGTAACTTTCTGTTTACATACTGGATTTCTTCAGAAGCCCCATAAAACACCACCACATGGAGTTTTGAAGCTATGAGTGGTTTCTTTGAAAACTTAACTTCAAAAATATATGTTGTTCATGTATTTATTTTATTTTTCTTGTGAAGAGATGTGAACAAATATCAGTGATATTAGACGAAAGAAATGATTTCAGCCAAGTATAGCTTAATACCCTTGTGATTTAAGTTAGAAGCCTTCCGTGAACTCAGATGAGTAGCTGCTTAACAGAAGGATGGTGAGATGCAAAGGGTAGCTGAATCACAGAGATGTCCACTTAGAATGGGGGCTCCTCATGAAAAGTGCAGTCTTATAACTCCCTGCACAACTTGCAGAGAGCTTTGCTACATGCACATAGAGTCTCTTCACTGTAGAAACTCTTACTATTCATTTCATATGGAGAAAGCTATTTATGTATCTTTTGAATTTCAAAACTATATGAATATTGTAGGTTTCTTTTAAATCTTCGGTTTATAAAGTTACTTTTCCATCCGGGAGAGAATATTTCAACTTAGTTGAAATTGCCAAACAGCGGTATGTATTCTGAAAGTCATAGGTTTTGAAATAAAACTTATTATACTAAAGAAAAAAGATACTCATGATTTCTTTTGTTTCTTGTACTGTCATCTAGGATTTATAACTAACAATAAATATTTCAAATAATGGGGCCCATTACTTTCCCTATACATTAAAAATCATTATATATAAATAGGCATTATATCCCTATGGCTGATGACAAAACTCACTGAAAACTCAGGAATCATATATGTATACCAAAATATATATCTTTTTCTAGTTAATACTAGAAGTTGATATAACTTTATCTAGTAATGTTAAATGAGTGATTACTTCACCCATAAATTAAAAGATAGATGATTGGATGTGTATAAGACCTTAATGGTAGTATCATACTCTAAACAACAATGAACCCAAAGCATACAGTGCCGTGTCTGTATCAAATCCAAGATATTCTGAGTTGAAAGATAAAGTCTGATTTGGTCTTCACATTTAATATATATTATTTACATTTGAATTTATTTTATCATACTTTATTTTCACCTATAACAATATTTAGAATAATGTATTCCTCATTTTGGTTACAGAAATCAATTTTGAAATCAGGAAGTATGATGTCTGTAGCTTTCATCATTATTAAAACAACTATAATATTGCATTTTTGCTAATAGAATTTTTTTATATACTTTGGAGTAAATTATCACTGTTGATACTTATTAAAATGCATATTATGCTAGAAGTTATAAATAACTGTTTTTGTTTTTTGTCTTTTAGCTTTTATTTTAGAATGTTTCATTATGGCATCAAATACAAAGAAAGACTTTGATTTTTTTCTTCCTAGAACACGTATGGATTTCCTTTCTCTCACATTGAGCCCCAGTGAACATTTGTTTGAATACTGTGACTGAGAAGTGTGATTCCTCATTTTCAACATACTTGAATCCTCCACAGTTCTTCTGGAACTTGTTTTATAGTGTCAAAACCAGCAGGCCACATGCTGTTTCTTTTAGCTAAAAATCGTGGAGGTTTCTGGAAATAAAATAATACATAATTATTCAATAAATTAAAGCAAAAAAAGATATAATAAAATAAATAATTAAAAATTTAGCCTAGTAGTTAAATGTTTGTGCATAGGCTGTAGAAAACCCATCTAGCCAGATGTATGTATTTATGGCTTTGATCTGTAACTGTCACAGCCTTTAGAATTGTTAGGCAGTACAAAGTCATCACCATGCTGTTCTTCGTATCTGAAACTTGACAAACCTGACTGGGTTAGATTCAAAGTACAAGAATCCATCTGTCCACTCCAAGTTTTTGCTAACTCCTCATCCTCCTTGTTTGTAATGTGTTAACTTTGTTTGAAAATCAGCAGAGGTGCAACTGTTGCTGTACATCTGTTGCCACTGCACCATGTTGCTCAGAACTATCTTGTTCTGCTTCTCATTTCTATTCATGAAGACCAGTGTTAAATTTGGAGAATCTATAGAAATAAGAGAAATATATAACAGAGCTCACATTAAACTCTAACTATATTTTAACTTTTCTGTCCTTTGCCTCATGTAAGTTAAAAAATCAGGTTATCTGGGGATTGGGAAGGTAGAGTATAAATGGTCTGCTACTACATTTATACATGAACAATTTAAATTACCCTAGTAATATAAATGTTGATGCTACTTATAAAATTATCTATTTTATCACTCATATTCCTGTATCCAAGCAGAAACTTCTTGGACTTGGTTTACAAGATAGAATAAAGATTCATACAAGGGGCTACCTACAAATGAGTGAGAGGAACTTTACATTTATTTATAATGGTCAGACCAATCAACTTTGTCATTGTTGATGTTTTCTGCAAATTAAAGTAATATTAAAATTTTCTTTGGAGTGATATTATTTATTTTGTTTTTAACATTACTTGTTATCAAAAATGATAACAAAAACTCAATCCAAGGAATATTGAGCAATGAAGTAAAGAAACAAGTTCTGAATTCTCAAACAAAAATCTCATATCCCTCCGTTCTTACTTCTTTCACCAGGACATATACATATTTTATTAGACATGGAAATGCAAATATCATTACTCCAATGTGCTATAATCTGCAAGTTTGCTTCACTGTTCAAAGGACTAAAAATGCAATTGCTCTGTATTATGGAAATGACAATGTTGGATAGCTAGTGTGTATTTTGGGGTGGGTTATTAAGCTATGTCTTCTTGGGAAAAACTGAAAAGAAATCTAAATTATCAAACTGTATTTATTTTTGTTTTTTTAATCCATTATTTAGTTTTGAAAATGGAAAGACCTGACATCGCTACACAGTATCGTATCTCCACTATCTACTCCTAAGTACATGTCACATTCAATACTCAATAGATACAAGATGGATACTAATAATGTTTTTGATTTTATAATTTTCAATAGTATGTTAACTATTCTAACTTTCTATATGGTTATATATAGTATTTTATTTAGATGCATAATAATTTCATTCCAACATTAATATGCTTTAATCATTGATATGCTTTGACTTTGAGATATTAAAAAATATTTAACATGATATTATAAAGCTTTTAAGAAATATATGTATTCATATACAACACAGGTTTGCTCACAGTTTGGTCTCAAGTTCTGCATTCTGATTCATGGAGATGAAAAAACTATGTCTCAAGCTCCCACCACTATTGAATAGAGATACAAAGCTCTCCCATAATAGTATTATTATCATTGAAAATACTAGCAAAGTAAATCCTACTTTAGCTAAGTGCCTAATTCTATTCTGACACGAAGGTAAGAAAAATACCTACTATCCTATTCAAAAGAAGTAGTATTCCATTTGCAATACTAAAAATAAACTAGCAAAACTGGGAAAATGCTTGGGTAAATATTTATTAAAAGATGGCAAATTTTATGTAGCTATTTTAGGGTTGAAGCCTTTTGAGATTTATGCATCTTTGCTGGCATTTCAGCTGGTGTTGTAAATGTGCTGATCTCAATTACACAATAATAAATTTGAAATTTTGTGGTTTCCACTTTTTTGTCATATATATATATATATATATATATATATATATATATGAAAGTTGTAAATTTGCAAGGAAGTAGAGGCACAGTAAGAGTTAGAGAAGGCAAAGATAGAGTAAAAATGCATTAAATGGAGTGGTCATATATGGAAGTCTAAAGTAAAAGAAAAAATTAAAAGAAAATAAAAAGAAATAAAATGTGTTTTCCCCTCCCCCTCGCCTCTCCCATCCAGATCAGCCCTCCAAGAAATGCTCAACAGAGGAAAAAGTGGAGGAATAAGGTTATCATTCCAGTAAGAAGCTCTGACTCAGAATTGTTCCTGACTCAGAATTGTTCCTGTCTAAAAGGATTTCAGGGACAAAAAAGAAGAGACTGAGGGAAAGGAGGTTCAGTGGCTGGCTGTACTCTGAGAAGCCCAACAAGCAGCTGACTGAGACAGATGCAGATACTTAAGTATTGGACTGAAGTTGAGGACCCCTGTGGTTGAATTAGGGAAAGGCTGGAAGAATCTGAGTAGGAGGGCTACTCCACAGGAAGATCAGCAGTCTCAAGTGACCTGGACCCCCCCCCCCGAGATCTCTTAGACACTGAGCCACCAACCAGGCAGCATACACCATCTGTTCCAAGGCCCCCTGACAAATATGCAGCAGAGGACTGCCTCGTGTGGATTCAGTGAGAGAAGATGCCCTTAACCCTGGAAAGATTTAAAGTCCCAGGGAGTGGGGAGACCTGGTGTGGTTAGGGGGGCGTTTTGGGGAAGACATCCTCTTGGAGACAAGGGGGAGGAGGAATGGAATGAGAAACTCTGGGATAGGGGACTGGGAGGGGAGTAACGACTGGTCTGTACAAAAATAAAAGTAATAAAATAAACATAAAAATAAAAACGACATAGATAATTGAAATGGTTAAAAAAAGAAATAAAATGGTCCAGTTCTTTGATGATTATGAGTATTAATAATAATTAAAAAATAAATTAGTAAGATAATGAAATGTCACCTCACACCAGTTAGAATAGCTGATAAAAATGACCAAAGGTGAATGAATGAGAGATGGTAAAGAAAGCCCTTGAAGCCTGTTACTTTGAATTAGATTCTTAAAATCCTTCTGGGTAATAGTTCCTCGATTTTTAAAGTGATACTTTAACTATTATGCAATTAGTTTAATTTCAATAAATGGTTCTAAAGGATTTTTAATCAGTAGCTGATTAGAGTTTATACTTTTCTCATTATTGCATTTTTTCACAATAACTAGGCAGAAAGTAAACTGAGTGTCTATGAATAGCTTAATGGACAAAAGAACCTTGGTATGCATAGACAGTGAAACAACACTGTTAACCTTTAAAAAAAGAAAAAATATCATTTGAGACAGCAGACCTATTAGACTTTGATAAATAAATAAATCAATAAGAAAAATACTTTATATGCTTTCACTTATATATTATGACAATTTTTACCATGTATAACTACTTCAGTGCTGATAAAAAAAGTGAGCAGGTAAAATAATACCAAAGAAATATAAAATATTTACAAGGAAGCACATTAACAGCTATCTTCATACAAAGCTATAATACTCATTAGCATAAACCCACGAATACAATTTTCTCTTCATCTGGAATGATAATGTTCCCTCCAAAGGCCATAGGACACCTAACAAAACCCCAAAACTAGACATGAGAAGTTCTGAGTTGTTGGCAAAGTTTGTTCAAGAGACTCACAAATAGTCTACTGCTATGTCTCATTGTTTCCCCTCAGAGGTGTAAGATAAGCCCCTACTGCTGAAGTTCCATGCATTTAAGACACAGGTACCCAAAACACCAGAGGTGGAACTGACCTAATGCATCATCCCTAAGAAATAGCTTTCATGGAACCATAAGGTGCAAGCTTCCAAAAGATCTAAGCAAACAAGTGTCTTACCCAGCTGTGACTAGCAGGACATGGCAACACTAAGGGTGCTGTAGTGACTTGCGTACCTTGGCAGTTACCAGCATGTAGTTGGAGCTTAAACCTACTCAACAAAATGTTATGCACTGAAAACATAGTTAAATTCCCAGGGTTACAGGAGAAAATCCTACAACCACCACTTTACCAAAACAAGTGTTATTCATTTCTTCTTCTTCTTCTTCTTCTTCTTCTTCTTCTTCTTCTTCTTCTT
>JADRCH010000004.1:32477638-32558714 GCA_019843965.1 Rhynchomys soricoides | reverse complement strand
TTCTTCTTCTTCTTCTTCTTCTTCTTCTTCTTCTTCTTCTTCTTCTTCTTTTCTTCTTTTTTTTAATAGAATAGAGTATATTCAGGGCTAGGGAAGGGGAGTTGAGAGGGTAGTACATCTGGAAAAAAGAGAGAGAGAGAGAGAGAGAGAGAGAGAGAGAGAGAGAGAGAGAGAGAGAGACTGGACATGAGCATGTGGAGAGAGAATGCAGAGGGGTATGGGGAGAGAGGGGGAAGGCGTGAGAGGACAGAGCGAGAGCAAGAAGACAAGAGAGCAAGAACATGTTATCCATTTCTAGTTTCTAAATATTTGCTCTTATAACCACAGACTCATACAGTCCTCATTACAAATCAATGAAACAATTTGAAACAGACAGAATCTATTTATAGAATATTGTAATAAATAAAACTACGGAGTTGTAGAACCAAGTTCCAATAGATATATCTAGAAAACTTTTTCTGCAGATTGGGAAACAGTGCAAAATAAAGGGCAGAAGGATTCAGTGCCAGATGACCATGGAGTTTTCTGTAATAGTATGCCTTCTAGCAACCTCAAAAGCTACAGCTCTGAAGTATCATGACCTGGACTGCCTAAATGTAAACTGAATAAGGACATTAACAATAGACGTGCTAATACACAGAAGGAAAGATCAGAGGGCCTCAACCCTAACAAAGTATTAGAGGCAGCTAAGGAATAATGAAAACAAGAGAAATAGTCTTCCCCAGGGATAAACACATCAACAGGTTGTCCACTGTTAAGGAATCAGTCCTGAAAATATACATTTAAGAAATGTTATACAGACAAACAAGATTATAGCTAAGAATAAATGGATATATACATATATGAATATTATAATAAGTAATTTGAAAACGAGGTCATGATTGTCAAAGTGAGCAAGGAGACTTTTATGAACATTTGGAGGGAGTGAAAGGAAGGGAGAAATAATGTACTTATATTATCATCTCAAAAGCAAAAAAAAAAATTACAAATATATAAACATTTCAACAATAAGTCTTTTATTTATTCTTATGAATAATTAATAAAGAATACATGTTTATAACTCTAGTAGTGGTACATAACAGCATAATTTAGAAATATAAAACACTGATTTAAAATAATAAATCAAAATTAATTTTAAAAGTGTGATTTTAGGAAGTGGGAATTTTCAGAGATAATGAATCATGATTTTCTGTTGATAACAGGCTTAGCAGGAATAGAACATCAGCAAATACTCTCATACATGTAAATAATAGAAGGTAGAGGTATTTGAGCAATCCACATACATAAATGCTTTATATATTTTACTTGGGGTATAAACAAATTTTTAGCTTATACAATGGTTTTGTGCATTTACAATCATAAAACATATATTTTGCTGACATTGAATTTTATAATTTAACTAGACAAAGTATTTTTTAAATATATTACTTTAATGATTACCTTCTTACAAGAATTATGTATGGTAAATACTTAATTGGACTGTAAAAAATACATTTCCAGTTTTAATTTACAGATATTTATCAAGCCTTATCCCAGCAGATACATTGTGGTCAGGATGTAGACTGCATGTTCTTACTATAGAAACCCCCAGGCACTTGCTCAATAGGAATACTTAACATCCTTTCTCAGTTTAACATCTGTCACAAGGCTTGGGGCATGAGGTAATTGACAATGCTTTCGAAAGCTCTTGACACAGAATGTATACTCACACTGAGGAAAACATCTTTTCTACCCTACTCTACCTTGTCTTGGTGGAAATGGAGACCTCATTAATGTTTCATTAAACTATGTTTCCTTGTGTCTTATTATGTTTTTTAATTTAAAATTTTTGCCTAAGAATAATCTATGTCAACTGTTTAAAATATAAAGTTACTGAAATAGACATAGAGCAAAATTAAAGAAAAACCCATTCATAATCTCCATATACAGGGGAAAATTGAATAAATTAAAACCAAGTACATAATTACAGAGCACACAGACTGTAAAGATGTCTGAATCAAACTCTTGGATGCTTGTAATGCTTTGTTCGCCCAGAAAACATAGGGAAAGGATAGTTTGCTGCAGGTGAGAAAGAAATATAAAAGTAGTAGAACTTCTATAAAGCATTTAATAGTTTTGTAACATCTGTCAGGACATATTAGAATCCAAAAGAACCCATCAACAGATAGAGCTTGCTACCACCTGCCAGTACTTTCTTAGGAGTATTTATTGATATTTCTGGGGATACTATACTGAAAATGAGAATAGACTAGAAAGCAGGGAAAAGAATCTCTAGGGAAAGTTTAAACTTTCTAAATCAAGTTTATAATATTGAATCAATCTGCTTCTATGATTAATCAAAGCACATTTCTTTACTGAATTTTTTCAAGAACTAATGAGAGATGAGGAAGATGGAGAATTTATATAAGATTCTTTCGTGGTGCTGACTACATGAAGAAAGCTATACATCAGACATTGGAGGGTGATCTCAAGACTGATGTGTCCTATCAACCTCTTCTCTTCAATGACTCTCTGTTTGCCCTTGCAGTGTATCCTTAGAGAGTGGGTCCAGGTCTCTCTCTCAACAGTCCTAGAGCAATGGGGAGGGTCTGAAGCTTTCTATTTATTTCCTAAATGCAGAGCAAAAACACTCAGAAGAATGTGTCTCATTAAATTATGTTCCCTAGAGATTATTTTTGACAAATATTAACACTTTGAGTAAGATGGCCCTGCTTTTAGGCTGTCTGACATCATGAGTATTTTTATTTTAGCAGAAAATCCATCCAAAGTGATATAGCTATCTCATATATATTCTTCAAATTAATAAACAGAGACAATATAAAACATCACATGTGAGGTACGTGCAAGATCAGAAAATAAACACAGTTTCAATACTTGATGACTTGACATACAGGCTGGAGAAAACATGCCACATAATTTCTTGCCCAGAAATCTTACAGGTCCATGACTCAAATCAATGCATGGGTGTGTAAAATGTGATGAGAAGATCTAGGACCACCCTCACTGAAACTAATGGTTATTGAAAGTAAACACATATTATAAAAGAACAACATATGTGTGGCCGGGTTGATAAAATGTTTGTGTTTCTCTCTGAGTCAGTGGGATCAGAAATCATCCATCTGTGTTAAACTCTTGTAAGGTACTGTTTAAGGCAAAGTTCCTCATTAACCACCCTTATCATATTTAGTGTGACATTTAATTAATAGTGAGGAGGTTCCTTGTTTGGAGAATCCAATTCATTCTTGGACTACACGTGTGAATATTTTCAGTCTGGCAGAACCACACATGAATACTGTATTTGAAACATTTCCACCTCTTCATAAATGGGCTTTCATTTTTTATTGCTACTGGGTTTTGTAAACTCTTAGTCTACCTCATTTTAATCAGTCAGTCTGTGACTTGTCCTTCAATCATTTTTGTTATCTTCAAGATTACATCGTTCTAATTTTTGGGAAATCAGGTTTATCTTTTTCGGGAATTATAGTCACATGTTGTACCTATGAAATATCCATTTTAGGACTGGAGAGTAAGCTCATTAATCAAAAGCACTTTCTGCTCCCATATAGGATCAGGGTTCAGCCCTTAATACTTACTTCACTTGGCTCACAACACCTGTCATCTCCTGCTCTAAGGCGTCAGACACTCTTCTGCCTTTTTTGAACAACTTAACAGAGATGCACAAACACAAGCATACATACATATACATATACATACATACATACATACATATGGAGATAAAATCAATTAAAATAAAATAAAAAACAAAGAAATATTTAATCCAAAATTATGTTGATTATTCAATTTTGATGTTAAGAATTTTCTGTTTGATAGTTTGCCACCATCCACTTTAAGAAAATATGTGCATGTTGTGTGGGATGTGATCAAAGTTCAAAACATATTAGTTAATTGAAGTACTCTGATTTAGAGTAGCCTGACTTAATAAATTTTCAGTATTATAATGGAACTGTTGTCCCTAATGATGCAAACCTGTAATATAGTTCTTCATGTTGTGGTAATCCTTGCCTATAAAATTATTTTCATTCCTACTCATAACTGTCATTTTACCACTGATATAAAACATAATGTGCATATTTTTTGAAGATAGAGGTTTGCAAAAGACAATGTGACCACTAAATTGGAGCAAACAAATTTTGATTCAATAGTTTTGACTTTATCCTGTTCTAAAATCAGCAAAATATTCTTCCAAAGTTGAGTTGTGGCAAGTTCCAGCAAGGAGAGAGCCTCATAGACAGGAAATCAATAATCTTTCTTCCAGGGTATTGTCCTATTATGTCTTAATGCCATGTAGATTAAACTTATTAATACATTTCTAGCTTACACAAAACTTCAACAAACATTGAATAATCCTATATGGGTATATAATTTAGTCAATACTGGTTTTTAAGTGAAATATTTTTCTGTGAAATCTGTACCTTTTTCAAATGAGGTTATATATAGATCAGTCCTAAATCTCTTCTATTTCATTAGTCTATATGTCTTTCTCTAGTTAATACTAAGAATATATACTATCATAGGTATTTAATAGTTCTTTTGAACACACACTCAGTTTACTCTAAGTTTGCTACTTTAATAATTTCCTGCCTATTATTTTTCTAATTCCATGAAAAGTATAATGATGTATGAATGGCTGAAGTTATATGAATAAACCTTCTATAATTTTTGTGATGTTAAAATTTTATTTTATTATCATGTTCAACTGTTAGGATTTACTTTATTGTCATTTTCAGCATGTATATTTTACATGATATGTTAAATAACAGCCTTTCACTATTGTGCTTTCTTGATACTTCTATAAGAATTTCTTTTAAGTCTTCAAAATTCAAGGTGTTAATATGGAGTATATTATAATAAAATTGGTTTTAAGTATTGTCACAGTACTTATTAATTTTTTACAATTATTTTTTAAGAATCTTCAATATAATTTTTCACTCAGACTTTCTAATTAAGTTCTCAGATCACCTGAAGGCAGAATGATTTTTATTTTTCCCTTTTAACTATTTGCCCTTTCTTTGCTTTGATATTAATATTGCACTGGGTTTTTGAGCACTGAGTAGATTGGAAGTACAGAGATAACATACATTTGCCATCTAAGATCACAGGGTGAAAACATTGAGATTTTACATGATATAGGGAGCAGCAGACAGATTTTTCTTTAATTATTTTGTGTAGTATATTAAAAGTTCACTTCTTATTTCTGCCTTGCTGGCTATCGGTTTCACGTTTTTATTGTATTTTACCAATATCTCTCTTTATTCCAAGGTATGACAATATTGATTGTCTTTTAAAATTTGTTCCCCTTAGAATACATTTCTAATGAAGTCTGTATTCCAAGCATAAACATGCCTTACTGTTCTGTGATATAGTTTCTATACACCTCTAGATTCAATATAGTGATGTTTTAGTTTCGGATGTTGCTATAAAATATTTACCAAAACAGTGTATGGAGAAGTATGGAGCTAATCTAAGCTTATAATTTATAGTCAACCACTAAGGCTGGAACCAGGACAGGATAGGAACAGAATCCCCCTGAAGTCAGGTAGTGAGGCAGGCATGATGAAGAAGGAGCTTGCTGTCTTACTCTCCACCGCTTTCAAAGACTTCTTTCTTATACAACTCTTATCAGTGAGAGTGACCTCTCACACAAACATCATCAGTGGAATATCTGTAGTCTGTGCTAATGTTGGCTTTTTCTAAGTTGAGACTACTTTTTTCTAGATAACTTTATCTTGTTTCAAATAGACAAAACTGACCAGAACATGTAATAAATTGTGAAGAATGTATTTTAAAAATGGACATATGTGTTTACTCTTTTCAGTAATGTAAATGATTGTGGTGTGGGGTAATTGTCATAATAATGATGACATACACATTTTGAAATATGGAATATTATGGACATGCAGTTCTGTCTCTGTAATCTTAATATTTAGGGGTAGAAGGCTCTGGAAATCAGTGAAAGACTTGGTTATAGCAATGTTTTTTTTTTTTTTAATCTATATAAGGTATTATTGGGTTATTTCACAACATTGTTAATATTCCCTAGAATACTTGGATATATTTAATTCCACTTCACTGTTTCTAAATTTTGTTTTTTCAGGTCTGAATATATACTACTATGTCATGGTAAGTATCAAAATACTATGTATACTAATGCAAAGGAATTAATTTTTATCTAAAGATTATAATAGATAATAATTTTTAAATTAGTATGTGTACAAGTGGTTTTGTTGAAACATGTGTGAACAGTATCTGCTGAGACTAGACGATAACATAGGATTCCCTGAAATTTGTATTACATATAGATGTCAGTTTACATGTGGGCACTGGAAACTGAACTGAGATCATCATTGACAGGAACAATAGTAGCACATGCTTTTAGCTGCTGGGCCATATCTCATGACCTATTCCCCTCCTTTGAAGTTTTCATATTCTAGGAGCTTGTCCAACATCACATTATAGGTGATGGTTCCATCTATTATTGTTGTTATTACATTTGCTGGCTATACATTTTATAAGCACTCTTTTGTACATGGGGATATGTTTCCATCTCTTAATAGCATCTATAGAAGAATGGGGTTCTTCATCAATTTTACATTAATGGGTTTTTTTTCCCATTTTTTGATGATGCTTGGGATCATATAGTTCCACACTAAAAGCACTCTACAATGTCTTTCAATTTGTCCCTCATTGTAAGCAATTTTGATGTGAGAAATGGTCAGAAATATATCATTCATCAAACAATGCATTTGCTAAAAAGTGCTTCATTTTGACTAATAATATCAAGATATAATTATTAATTTGATGCAGTGAATATGCTAATGATATATCAGAATTATTTATTTGAATTTTAATGATTTTAATAATGGCTGTATCATTTGATGGAATTTTGTAACAGTTGAATTTGGATCTCTGATTAATACAGAAGAAAAATAAATCTATTAGATTTTGTAGGTTATTTTTTTCTATTTTTAGAATCTTTTCATAATTCTAGGACACTTAAAATGGTTTTATGAATAGATAGTTATAGAACATTTTCTTTCTCCCCATCATTAAGATTGCTGCCTAGTTTTAAACTGTATTTAACATTTACTACACACAATTTTCATTCCTTAAATGAATTCTCTTAGAACATAATGTATGAAGGAGCTTTATGTTATTTGTTTTCTTTGCTTTTTAAATTATTTTCTCACAGAGAGCAGGTAACTATCACAGGTTCATAACTGAAAAGATATACAAGAGTTTGCTTCCTATTTCTTTTGAATAACAGCATAACCACTGTGTGTGTGTGTGTGTGTGTATGTGTGTGTATGTGTGTGTGTGTGTGTGTGTGTGTGTGTGTGTAACTTATGCCCCATGGGAAAATTATGTTTTTGTACTATAATGTATTTAATTCATTGTCTTTTCTTTGGGAAAACCTATACTTTAGTATCCTAATATAGTCCAAGCTAATTTCAGATTCCAGGCAGATGTACTGTGAATGAAATAATTAAAGACACTTGAACAGCCATGAATTTTAGTTTTTTCTCATTGAGAATATAAGATGAATTCATTCTTTCCCACAGCACATATTTTTTTTACAGGGCTTATAAATTTTGTGAGAAGAGCATAGATCTTATGTTTGATTACAGATCAAGGCTTATCCCAATTAAAAATGGTGTTTATTTTATTCTTAAAATTAGGAAAGAATCCCAGATGGTGAATAAAATACATATAATGACATATTTCATAAGTGATCCAGGAGCCAAGGGAATGTGAATTATTGAGCTATAATTTAATCATTGTGTCATAGTAGGTGTATAAAAGTAAAACATGCTCTTATGTGCTACAAAATTGATAGTTTTCTGTGATAGATAAATTGTTTCATAACTCAGAGTAGCCAGTTACTTAGTCCGTGTTTAATTTTATTATACCTATAAAGATACTATACTAAAAATTATTCCCCAAGTCTGGAGGAAAAGGGAAATGTATCACATGACAAAATGAATGTCTGTATCTCAGGTATACTTCAATAGATCAATAACACTAAAAAAAAAATAAACATTTACACACTTATTAAAAACACATACACTGAAGATCACATAAAAACACATAATTAAGTGTGAGTTCCTTTATTTTGTCTTCTGAAAGATTCTACATGGAGTTGCAACAGGTTAAAGTGAACACAAATTCCTTAAAAAAAAAAAAAAACAGGTATGTTTAAGTGTTTAAGTGTTCATGTTTGTTTTCTGTAAACCTAAATGTTTATATCAAGTTTTAATTTACCTTTTCATCCCTAGAGAAATATTTATTGACTCAGTATTGTTACAGGAAATACCTTTTGAAATATGAATGGTTTTGATATCATGGAATAGATTTTCTTAATTACCAGCAACTATAAATAACCACATTGATACTATTAGGTTGACTATTAATCAAAATTTTTTCCATAAAAAATTGATTAATTTTTAAAATAAGAAACTTACAAACTATTACTTTCTTAACGCACTATAAGCATTTGATAATAGTTTTTAAATAAATAAATAAATAAATAAATAAATAAATAAATTCATGACCAAATGGTTCCAATACCTTGAACTTATATAGAAAGAATATTATAGGTGACTTCCACATGTGTATTGTGGAACATGCCTCCTATCCTTGCACACACATACACACACTATATAAAAATGAAATGTGATATAGTTAAAATAATTCCCAATATAATACATTACATAATTATAATTATGTTAGCTTTATTACTTGATATTTTGTTTCACATTAAATATATGAGCCAGGTGTTTAAACAAAATTCTTCTTACATTTTTGTTATAAAATAGTGAATCAGCAAAAGAAAAGTACAACTTTATCAGAGTGGTATTTTTAAAAGACATTAGGTACAACATTGAAATAAAATCGTCATATAAAGTTT
Organism: Rhynchomys soricoides; assembly: GCA_019843965.1. NCBI lineage: Eukaryota > Metazoa > Chordata > Mammalia > Rodentia > Muridae > Rhynchomys > Rhynchomys soricoides. The sequence continues at coordinate 32,549,788 of JADRCH010000004.1, read as the reverse complement.
TACATACAATAATGAAAAATATCAGTTTTCTAAACTGCACGTCTAGATTTAAGGCTAAAATAATATACTAAAATTAGAATGTATTTCTTTTGTTTTGGTATATTTAAAGTGGCTTTATAGATAAATGCATTGTTCTTACTATGGTAGCACAATGCTTTTCATAGAACATTTATTAAAAGTAAATATCTATGAAACTAAAGTTTCTATGTTTTGAAGTGTTTTACAATGAACCTTATAACTTGGATATATTTTCTTCTTTAGAATATACTGTACATTTGTCAGTCAACCTTACCAGGGAAGAGCCCTTTACTTCTATTGCTATAACTTTCTCTATATTATAATATAATCTTATGTTTGATAATTTTTCCTTCTAGATATTTTAATATAATTCTTGAATTGACTATTTTGCAAAATCAACTTTATAATGAATCTATTCAATTGATATTAACCATATGCATACCTTTCACATCTATCACACATCTGTGTATCTAAATATTCATCTACATATATCTGCTTATGTGTTTGTTAGTTTGTATTTTAGTGTCAATGGTTATGAAAAACTCAGATTTCATAAAATTTTAATTGTGATTTTAATTTCCTAAAATTCTCTATACTTAGTTTTTTGAGTGGGGGAGGTGTTGCTATTCTTTTTATCATCTGAATCATCAACAATCCATTTCTCATCAAATGGTGACATATTATAAAGTATGTACTGTCTTCATAATATCAGGGAATAGAAATTGGATGAAAGGCTGAAAAGTAGTGTACTTCAGACTTGAACAGTTTTTCTTTGGCTAGTAGTCAGTAGAAAATTATATCACTGGCCCTATGAGCCAGAATTATCTAAGCCAAAATGTCTTTGTTTCTGACCTGGACAGAGACCAGAGCAGTCCAAAAGAAGGTTTGTTTTCTCATATTTCTTGCCTTAAATCACAATCTTTTTGGTAAACTGTTATGTCAAGACATGAAACTTAGAGACACCTGGACACCTCATGAATGGGGAAACCAGGCAACCAGCTTGCTCTGTCCCCATGCTTCCATGTAGTAAATCCTTAGTGGCTTAAAGGCGGCAACCCTCAATGTTTCCACATTCTGGTGACCCACTCCTGCTATACAAGGGCTCTGGCATCGTTCTAGTCAGATATATAGTAAAGAAAATGTTCATGTAAGAGATTGAGTGAGAATCCTGGTTAGAGTCGTATGAAATTCTGTACCATATTTTATGTATGTATGTTGAAATTTTGGTAGGAAGTAAGTGTCAAATGCATATTACATGATACTTATTCCATAAAATAATATTCTGTGGAAATAGTTCTTTTATTCATAATTTTTCAGAATTTAGTATTTTAAGTCTTTTTATTTTAGTTTTTAAATTTTTGATACTATGCTTATATCACTTTTCTTCCTTTGCTCCCTCAGAATCTTCCCATATATACCTCCTTGCTATCCTTAACATTAATGGTCTATTTTCCCACAATTCTCATTCCATCCATGTTTTATGCACACATTTATATTCCTAAATATGATCTGCTCAGTCTGTTACTCATATGTATGTCCTCAGGGCTGACAACTTGATATTAGTAACCAATTGGTGTGTTCTTTCTTGGGAGTTGCCTGTAATTATTTGTGTAGTGTTGAGTGCTTCAGATTTTCTCTGTCCAATTGGGGTTTCAATTGGTGTAAATGATGTTCAGTTTCATGCTTAGGCAGCCATGTTCTTGAGACTTTATGGATGTTATAACCTCACAGAAAACTCCCTACTACATCTTTTATATTCCTCTTTTGCAATGTTCTGTGAATCTTAGCCACTAAAATGTTTTATAGATTTATCTATTGGGACGACCTTACACAGGTTTGCAGTTTAATAGATTGAGCTCTTTTATAATGATCTCTGTCTCTTGCTAAAAGTAGTTTCCTTGATGAAGAGTAAACTACACTTACCTGTAGGACAGGGTTAAAATTTTCTTAGGAATTATGCTGTGCTAGTAAAGTGACTTTCTTCCAAGATTCATGACTTCAGTAGACTTGAGTATTTGACTAGGTTTCCAATACCAGGCATCCTTTCCATCTTGTTCTGACCTTAAGTACAATTAGCGATCTGGTTGGTTACCATACAACTAAGGTATATATGTTCCTACTGCACCTTTAAATGTATGATGCCATGCTGGTCTTTGCTGGTTTATTATTTAGACATCATTACTAAGTAGGAATGTTGGTTGTTTCCTCTAAAATCTCATATGACACCATCTGATTCCACAAAATCTAATCCTCAATGAGACTTTTATATCTGTTCCAGATTAGATACACCTTAGCTCTATACCCAAAATGCATGGTGTTTGCAATGATAGATTAGTTTATCTCTTAAAGAATTATCCCGGGGCTCATAAGTTTTTATAAATTGATAGTATCCTAAGCATACCTGAGAATAGGAAATTGCAGTTCTCTCTAGGGCTGTTTTCTTTGTGGATAATTAACTTAGACGAAAGAAACCAAAGCCTGGGCTAAGAAAGACAGCTAAGAAATCCAGAAGAGCAAGCCAGTAGCATCATTCCAATTTTGCAACTGCTTCGGTTTCTGTCACCAGGATTTTGCCTTGAGTTCCTGCATAGACTTTTCTTAATAATGGGATTTTGATCTATGTCCTAAAATAAAACCATCTCTCCTATTTTTTGATTAATGCTTTATCACAGCAATAGGAAACAAACTAGACCAAGTCTATTATTTAAGTATGAAGAGAGTTTGTCTTTCCAACCAAGAGTGTTTTATTCCCTTTGTACAAGGCAAATGCAGACTGCATTTAGAATATCAGCCCTTTGGACAGCAAAATCCTCGTTGTCTATAAAGGTGAATGAGAATATGAATATGATCTCATATTCATCACTTTGATTTGTTTAAAGTTAAGTAACATTGAAAAAAACCTTTGAAATACATATATAATACAAATCTGTATTTCTAGGTGGATGAGACAGCCTTACAGGTTAAGGCACTCACCACAAGTCTACTGACCTGACTTCAATATCTGGAACCCACATTGCCAAGACTTTTGCTATACATAGATTTATTATAGAATATATACACCTGGATGCCTATAACAAATTTAAATTCTTTTTTTTTTTTTTCAGAAGCAATGGTTACTCAGTTGATGGGTGCAACAAAAAGAATCATAATCTTGTAAGTCATTTCTAATCTAAACCTCTGGTTGTGAATCCTGGCAGATTTGCCATCTAAACTTGGGGCTACTTAGACCTACATCTTGTCCTCCTGCTGTCCCCATCCAAAAGCCTGTATCTCTCTTCTGCCTCTTCTCTTCCTGTCTCTGACCCGGAAGTCCTACCTACTGGCTCAGTCATTGGTTTCTTTATTTATTAGAAGGGTCACATAAAGTCCTGAGTACATGATTCACTCCTCATTCCAGGTAGCCCCTCTTAGAGAAGCTGAATTAACATCAAAATACAAACAGCACCATGGCTATCCACAACTTTATATTCAAGTCTCTAAAATAAAAGGTAGACATGTTTTGTTAAAATCAATGTATCTGTTCATATAGATTGAGTTGGTAAGTGTATTAGTCAGAATTTGTGTTGATACAACAAATACTTGAGATTAGTGCACTTCAGAGAGGAAGGATTTTTAATGGTTCATGGTTCATGTTGCTTTATTTTACTGTTTCTTGTTATGTTGAAACAGAATACCACGGTGATCTCGGCTTGTGGTGGAGGGATGTGGTTATTTCAAGGAAACATGGAAGCAAAGTGGCAGGAAGAGTCTTAATACAAAGACTTTGTAAGTGATATTACACCAACCTTCATCTTCCCACCAGGCCCCACAATTCAGTATAATGTCATGCTGTAAACTCATTATCAATTAATCCTATTGTAATTCAAAGAATCAGGATCTATTTACCTTTCTAGAAAGTGTAATCATTCAGGGATCCAACCTAGAATCTTTTGCTTGGGAACATTTCATATCTAAGCTCAATGGGAAAGATCAGATAAATGAAAGTGTAAAAAGAATGAAGAAAGCATGTTTTCTGATGTTCAGTTACTGAAATTTATGGAATCTCACAGAAGAGTTTCTTGCTTACAAGAATGAGATAGCTTCTGTCTCTCGGTAGCTGCTAGTTAGAAAGTGTATTTCTGCTTCTCAATTTGCATTTACTTGTAAATGGATTAAGTTCACAACAAGAAGGATTTGCTTTTAGTAAAAATTTAATTCACAAGTTTGTGAATGTTGTTCTAAGTATGCCAATATCACTCTGTTTTTACTCTTTTGATAAGCTTCATTGATTTATAAATATCTAATTGCACATTTCAAATCATTTATATTCTGCATGTAGAAATTTCATGCCAGTCTTTTCAGTATCATCCCATACATATTTATGATTTTCCAATTTATCTTAAAAGCTTTTTTCTATTAAAAGTTTTATTGGACATGGATTTTTAAGTGAATATCTAGGGATAGTACTGGGTTTTTTGTTTGTACTTTTGTCTATATATCTGGAAAAATTTGGAAAACAATAGTTTAAAATACCAATATTTTGTAAGGTTAAACAATGTAAATTTTACTTTCTTATTTATGTGGAAATTATTGTAACTAATTTTTGAATATTTGACTATAACATACATTTGTTTAATTTTTGTTTTTAGGAGGTGCTTTAATTCATTGAATTTGTGATGATCTATCATATTTTCCAAGGTTATAAAATATGTATTTGTGTTTTTATAGTGAAAATATTTTTAATTCTCCTATGATGCTGTGCATACATATTTATGTAAAGCATTTGAGCATACAAATCCATAACAATTTCTCTCAAATTCAATAATAATGCCCCTCTGTCTCCCTTCTCTCTTCATGTTCTTGTATTATATTTGATTTGTACTTATTGTTGTTACTAATCACCTTCTATGCCAAGTAATGTTGCCCATATATACATGGACTTGTGGCTTTAAAGTAATGTATCATAACCTAACAGCAACCTCATATGCAAAGGAAAATGACCATCCATATATCTTCAGACACTTAGTTCTCTGAGTCTTAGATGATAGGAAGTTGATAACTGATCAATATCCAAACACATAGACTAATTTTTATTTTGTATTTTGACTAATTATGATTTTTTATACTAACTAGTTCCTACTGCAGAAAGAAGGCATGTAACTGAATTTTAGAGCAGCATAAATCTTTGGGAATATGTGTAAATATTTAGGATGAAGGTTGTAATTAAAGTGTTTCTCTGAAATATCACTTGATATATTTACCTAAATTTCTGATGAACAAATTAATTTTCCATTGTGTTGATTTAATTCATCTTTTCAATATTACTTTTATAAATTATATTCACTCATCAAAGTTTACCAAATAAGGAACTTTAATATAAAAATAAAATTGTTATTTTTAAATAGGTACATGTATTGGAATGAAGTCAAATGAATATGAGTCTAAAAGAGATGTTAAAACAAACAAACAAAAAAATCTAAACTAAAGCCAAAAAAAGCCTACAGTTTGTTTGCATGTGTATGTGTGCATATGTGTATTTTGCTCCTTCTTTTTTCCTCACACATATACTATAAACATGATATTCAATAAAATTGATATTAGATATATGTATAATAATTTCTAAATTGAGCTAATTATATATTCAGCCACTTTGATGAAGTTATACATTAGGTGAAGATATTCTCTCATAGAATTTTTGGGATTTCATATGTCTGCTATCATATCATTCACAAATAGAGATATCTTGAATTCTTTCTAATTTGTATCCTTTCTAATTTGTATTGTATTTTGTCTAAAGCATTTTCAGCAACTAATAGGGTATGTACTCACTGATAAGTAAATATTAGCCAAAAAGTTCAGAATCCACTTGATAAAGCTCAATGACTATTTGAAGCTTAACAAGAAGGAAGGCCCAAGTGTGGATGCTTTAATTCCACTTGGAAGTAGGAACAAAATAATCACTGAAGTCAGAGGGAGGGAGCTGTGTGCAAAAGGGGAGGGCAAGGGGAAAAAAGGGACAGGATCTGATTTGGGGAAGACAGGAGAGAAGCTCAGAGGACCAGGAAAATGAATAGAAATATTCAGCAGTGTGGTTTGGAGGATGGGGGAACCACTAGAAAGTCCCAGCCATGTGTGTCACATCCCAGGGATGTGAGAGGCTCCCAGGTCTCAATGGGGATGACATTAGCAGAAATTTAATGCCTAATAGTGGGGAGATGGCGCCTGCAGAGACCACCTCCGGGAGATAGACATGGCTTCAGTTGAGGGATAGGGCTTCATACTCATCTCACATATTTGACCAAGAACAGTTCCTGTCTAAAGGAAATGCTGAGAAAATAATGGAGTAAAGACTAAAGAAAAGGCCATCCAGAAATTGCCCCAAATTGGGATCCATGCCATGTGCAGACACAAAACCCCGACACTATTGCTGATGTCAAGATATGTTTACAGAAAGGAGCCTGGCATGGCTGTCTTCTGAGAGGCTCTACCAGCACCTGACTGAGACAGATGCAGATACTTACAGCCAAACACTGGTCTGAGCCCGGTACAGAAGAGTTAGGGAAGGACTGAAGGAGATGAGGTGGGTTGTAACTCCTCAACAGTATCACCTAATTGGACCCCTCAGAGCTTCCAGGGACTAAGTTACCAACCCAAGAGCATACATAGGCTGGTCTGCGGCCCCCACTAAGTATGTAGCAGAGGAATGCTTTATCTGGCCTCAGTGGGAGGAGATGTGCTTGGTCCTGTGGAGGCTTGATGCCCCAGAGAACAGGGATGCTAGCAGAGTGACTTTGGAGTGAGTGGTTGGGGGAAGCGTCCTCTTAGAGGTGAAAGGGATGAGGGATGGGGTGGGATGCTCATTGAGGGGAAACCAGGAAGCAGACAGCACTTAAAATGTAAATAAATAAGATAATTAATAAATAATGTCAGTAGTGAAAAGAACAAAACAAAAAATAATAATTTCCAAATTGAAAAGCAAGATGAGGAAACAAGCAAGATACAATATGTGAAAAATAGTGTTCTATCCTTGAAAAACAACCTTTTCCAGTTTTTGAATATTTACATGAACTTTTATGTCTACAAATTAATTCAAATATTTCTGTATTATATAAAAGTATTGTGAACTTTCATCATTCATACATAAACTCACTTTCAGTGATATAATTATTAAGGATATAATATTATTTTAGCAACTGCAATTTTGTGGGTTTCATCCTTTTCTATGCTGATGGAAAATGACAAACCAAGTGAAGCAAAGTTTATAACAGTGTGAAGAATAAGGACTAGGGCTCTATGATATTTTACTTTAGTTAAGTTGTCAATCATGCCAAAAAAAAGAGATATTTTCAGATATTCAACAGTGAAGATACTATAAGTCCAAAGTATCCTTATGTAACAATGGCTTAATCATTTCAGCACAGAAATTTAAAACTGTTGTTTCTAAATAAATTTCCCATATTGTGGCATTTTAGAGTGTGGTATTCCTGAGTTAGCAATTCACTTACTGATGTTGAAAATTAAAATGATAAATTTTTTTGTGAAAATTTTATGTCACAAGAGTTAGTATATCAAACAAAGATAAAACATAAGTTAGTTTCATAAAAACAGGAATGTATATTCATGGTAATCATAGGTGACATAAAATAATAGCTTCAACACAAATGGCGTGAAAGATCATTTTAATCTTGGTTGAGTTGAAAGTAGGAAATGAATGGAAAAAATTATGAGTGTAGGGAATATATTTGATGTTATTCTTAAGGGTACAAAAGAATTAAGAATTAATGAAGGTGCAGATGTACACAGCCAAACATTGGACTACATGTGGGGACCCCAATGAAGAAGTTAAGGCAGGGACTATAGGAGCTGAAGGGGTTTGCAACACCACAGGAGGAACAATAATATCAACCAACCAGAGCCCCAAAGTTCCCAGGGACTAAACCACCAAGGTGACATGGCTTCAGCTGGATATATAGCAGAGATATCAATGCAAGTGGAGCCCCTTGGTTCTGTGGAGGCTCCTAAGGTAGGGGGATGCTAGGGAGCTGAGGGAAGAGTAGGTGGGTGGGTGGGGGAACACCCTTATAGAAGCAGGGAGGAAGAGGGTATAGAGGATTGGGGGGAGGAACTGAGAAGGGGGATAACATTTAAAATGTAAGTAAATAAAATAACCAATAAAGAAAAGAGCGTGTTATGGTTTTATTTTTGATTGATAGATATGCTAGGCGATATTCACATTTGGAAAGGAATGATACACTTGATGTGAAAATTCAAGACACTTTGGAGAGGAGTATAGAAAAAGATGGCCTGATTAGCAAGTTTCTGAGTCCGAGGTGGGAGAAAAGTGAAGACTGTGAGTAACAGTTAGATTGAATCCAAGAAAGGAAGGCTGTGGGCAATGGGAGACATTAAAGTGTAGGTATTCAGTAGAGAAATCCAAGCTCCTCACTGTTGAATTTTTTTTAACAGTAGATGACAATTTTTTTTTCTGTTATCAGCATCATATAGGAGAAATATGATTAAAAATAATTGCATGCAGTTGCAAAGTAATTTATATAGTGGCATTTGATAATCATGCCAGTCATTCTCAATTACTCATGTAAATGTGATCCAAATTCAGTGCATATCCTTTTATCATATTTAAGCTTAAATATCATATTTTGGAAGGAAATGTATATTTTCATGTTTTTGTAAATTATATCCAATCTCTAGTGGCCATGCGGCATGTGGCTTGTGAGTAATTATTTTCACTATGGCACAGTGTAAGATAATCTTTATTTTCCCCATCATTTCTGACATTGATCATGGAAATAAAATAATGATAATGATACATGGAAAAAGTCTTTTGTGATGCCTTTGATTGAAACAAGTCCTATTATTTCCAATAAATGAGAAAATGTTGAAATGTTATCCAATATCTAGGAGAGTTTAATGACTTGCTTTTCCCTTTGTACAAAATTTCTGTTCCCTCAGGTATTTTCATCATGCTGAATTTCATGGATTAAGTTAAGTTTTTGAGTACTTCTCTGAAACAGTTCAAATCACATTATAAATATTTCTTTATGAATATAAGACTGTAAAAATATAATCATTAGTAACAAACTGATTTTAGAAAAATGGGATAATTTGACAAATAATTAGAAAATACACAATCGAATGATGGAAGTATTTTTGTAGAAATGATGCTGTTAATTGTTGAAAATGTATCCTATTTTTATTTTCTTTGAAAAAAGCCTCAAGCATTTTTTCTAAAAATAAATACAAAACTATATTTGATTTTATTTTTGTACATTACATAATACTTTATTTTTTTTACTTAGCTTTTGCACTAGGATATGTTTTAAAAAATTTCAATGTTTCATGCTATCTAAGAGCCACTCAAAAATATTTGTTTAAAGAGGAATGCATTGTTATATATAGAAAGCAAATGGTTCCCTTAAACAGTATGATACATCTTATAACAAAGATTCATAAAATATTCTCACTTCTTACCTTGGAGTTTCACTAGCCATTTATTTTCTGTTGTTTCTCCTGTTGGAGTCTAGTATCAAAGGAGAGTTTCAGTTTTGGCTCATTTTCTTCCAACTCCATTAATACAATTATGCAATATGGTTAGCCATTTTGAGTTAGCAATTGCAAAGCCAGCTAATGTTAACTTTCTTCTTTCATAATAATATTTTGTGCTTAAATACACTTAGCAATTTGAAAGACTAGTTTTCTCATTTCTCAAGGTGACATTAAAATAATTTATAATCATCAATAGAGCACTTCAGTTTCTTAACTAATAAAAAAATTTTGCCTCTTCCATTCCATTCCTAACTCCCTGTCTTTCCTTCCTTTCTTTGATTTATCACTTTTATTTTTAATGCTAGGGATATAATGCAAGGATATCTAAGATTATCCCCTACATCTGAACTCCTTTCAAAATGATATAAATGATTAATTCTAACATAGCATTTACCCACAATTAGTAGTTAATGGAAACAATCTTTATCTTCAGAAATCTGAGGTTGGTAATTGGCATATGTCATTTTCTGAGTTTAATTTTTTGTATATATGCATTTGCTTGAGTAGTAACAAAAATTAAGTCAGTGATGGAATTTGCTATATTCAGTTAGAATAGGGGCTATTATAATATTACTTCACATGAGAAAATGAACAGACAATACTACAGTACTATTGCACAAAATTTTCCAAAGAATGAAATTTGTAAACACTATTTGGATGTGTGATTGTATGTTTATTTAAATACAGTACTTTGTGACTTAATAATACAGTCTTATTTTTTCATATGCATTTTATTTTTTCCGTTGTGAAGATTAAAGTGGATATTAGTTTTTCAGTTCATCACAATTGTGAAACGGTTTACTAACAATCTTAATAGAAGACTCCAGTTTGCAAAGGACAAAAAAAAAATCATCAGTATACCCAACAGGAGGAACAAATATCCCAAACCTTCTCCTCAGTATAACTTGGTCTCTAGTAAGACTAAACTATATTATCTGTTTCTAGTGAGACATAAAATACTGACAGACATCCTGATTAGGAAGTATATTTATTTATCAAAGATTAGTTGAAACTAATAAAGAAGCCAGAAATCCACTATATGTCAGTTATTAATGCTGCCTAATCTTTGTCCCTGCATTTCTTTTAGACAGGACAAATTTGGGGTCAAAAGTTTTGGCAGTGGGTTGGTGTCCTTATTTCTCCTGTGTGAGTCCTGCCTGGCAACAGGAGGTGGCCACTTCAGGTTTCATATCCCACTGCCACACATCTAGGCTAAGTTCATCTGCATTGACTCCTGAAAGCCTCCTTCATCTCATGTCTCTGACACATTCTAGATTCCTCCCACCCCCACTGCCACTCCCAGCAGCTTCAAATTTTCATTCATCCTCTTGGCCCTCTAAGCCACTCTTCTGTCTCTTCCCACACTTGGTTCTGCACCCACCCATTGCCCTTCCAGTCCTCTCTCTAACCCAGTTCCCTCCCTCCTTTCACCTCAAAGAGAGCAGAGACTCAGAAATGGCCAACCAATAACTAGCCCAACTGAAGACCCTTCTAATGGGCAAGCACTAATCCCTGACACTATTCATGATACTGTGTTATGCTTGCAGACAGGGCCTTCCATAACTGTCCTCTGGGAGACTCTGCCCAGCAACTGTCTGAAACCGATGCAGATATCCACAGACAACCATTGGACAGAAGTTGGGGACTGTTATGGAAGAATTGGGAGAAGGACTGAAGGCACTGAAGGGGATAGAAACTCTACCCTACCTGAGGGCATCAGAGCCAATTTACCTGAACCCTTGTGAGATGAGATTGAGTCACCAACAAAAGAGCATAGATACATATGTCCTTACCTATATTGCCCAATAGGGCTGCTTTGGCCTCAGTGGGAAAGGCTGCTCTAGTCCTGCAGAGACTGTATGTGCCAGAGGTGGTGGGGGAATACCCAGTGGGGGTGGGGCAGTCATTTCAGAGGAGTGGGGGGAGAGGTTAGGCAAGGGACTCTGTGAGAAGGATTCAGGAGTGGGCAGAGATTGGAATTTAAAAAAAAAGAAAAGAAAAAAAAGAAGAAGAAGAGAAGAGAAGACAAGAATAGAATACTGTTCAAAGTGGCTACAATTAGGACTGGATATGTAGACGTGTGTGTGTGTGTGTGTGTGTGTGTGTGTGTGTGTGTGTGTTTGTGTGTGTGTGTTTGTGTGTTTGTGTTTGTGTGTGTGTGTATGTGTTATACAAAGTACTCCTTACTTGTTCTACAATCAACAGTTCCTGACAAAGAAGATTTCTTACAGTTATTATTACAGAAACTACAGAAAAGATGGAAGAATCACTGGGCCAGCCAAAGTTATGGGACTGTCGGAAGTGTTCAGTGCTTGTATTTGAATGGTACCACATCAACAGGCAGTACCTTGGTCATCTCTAAACAAGGTAATTGATAAAACAATCCTCACAATCTTCTGCCTTCTGCCTGGGTTAATTGACTAGTGCGTACAAATCAGATATGCCCATACCTAAAATTAAAATATAGCAATATGTATTTAGAAATACTTAGGCAGAAAAATATGTTAAAAGATAAATTTAGGCCAGGCAGTGGTGGCGCACGCCTTTAATCCCAGCACTTGGGAGACAGAGACCAGCGGATTTCTGAGTTCGAGGCCAGCCTGGTCTACAAAGTGAGTTCCAGGACAGCCAGGACTATACAGAGAAACCCTGTCTCGAAAAAAACGGAAAAAAAAAAAAAGATAAATTTATTAATAGTAATTTATGACAAAATTTCCCCTGTAATTAAACTAAAATTTAAAAGATGTAAAACAAACATATATAAATAAAGGGTATATTTTATTTAAATACATATATCTGCATAGCATTTCACCTTTTATGATAGAACCATATTAAAGACTTAAATCATTTCAGCTTAGATACTTTGTATTTCATAAGCTTGTCTTCTCAAATGCATTTCACATTTTTTGTACTTACTGGATTCAACTTGTTAACTCTCTTATGTAACAAATTAGACAAAATTATTCTGTTCTGTTCTATAACACAGCAAAAAGAAAACAGGAAAATTGAAGATTAACAGGTTTTAGTCTTCTTTCAAACATCAGTATCACAAACTCTACTATGAAAAATAATTTTGTCTTTACCTTCCCTTTTATACATATTGTAATGAATATTTTAGTATGCTATTAGTTTCTAATGTTATTATTTTTATTCCAAAACACTTCTTTGGTGACAATTACTAACTGCTTGTGTTTAATAATTTACTTATTAGATTATAGACCTCAATGATATTCCATCAAAAGAAATTAAGTAATCTCTTGTGTTGGATGGATTATGAAGTTGTCTCTTAAAGTTTATGTTCTTTCCATTTGCATCTAGGAATATAAAAATACACTAAGGAGAATTTTTTAATAATTATTGTTCCTATTCATTATAAACCTTTTTATTCATTGAGCAAATGTTTCCTATAATGTAATACATTTTAAAATTTATCTTCATTGTTCCACATAAAACCCCCAAAACATGTTAACTGAAATAATCCAGATCTAAAAATTAAGCTACATTGCTCCTGTTTTATATCATTTTATTTCTAGAAGTAGTTTAAAAATTTAAATCTTTAAAAGTATAAATTCAAGGTAGATTTGTTGAACCTTAGGGATAATAGAGTAAAAGTATGACTCCAAGCATTTTGTGAGGTGGTTAATTAATTTAAAATGATTCTGACTCAAAGAATTTCCAAAATCTGTGTAACAGAGTATTTTCCTAAGATGATAAGGTACTTAATTACTAAATAACCAGTTAATACCTCAGAGCACTCATTCAACTTGCAATATGGAACATTGCCATGTAGGATAACAAGAAAACTATTTAATCCTGTCTAAGTGTTTCTCCTTCTAGCAAGCTTATCTTCTATGTTTCTAAATAACTGCGACTGTAGAGGATTAAAAATGGAACACTTCAGTCTGTCACTGATATAAAACCAGGTTTTAACAGATGAGTTTTCATGACAAATAAGCAGCACTAGCTTCCCTTGGTTCTTCTACAATTGTCTGGTATAATACAAAGTCAATATCAGAGGGACTTTTGTGTGCCTGATGAGTAAACTCAGCAGGTTCAGGAAAGTCACAAACATAGTGAAGTTCAAATATCTACAATGTTACTGAAACACAGACTTAGGATAGCACTTCCTTTTCTAGTTTGATATTTCAGTAGTAGCAGCAGCAGCAAGGTGAAAACACAATGAAGCTTCCATCTTTGGGATGAAAAGGGATTGAGGCAGCACGGAAAGCTTGACACATCAGCTCCCTGCTAAGAACAGCGATTATACTGGTTACCAGCTATGTATCATAACAGACATACAAATAAGTTATTGTAACTAATGACTGAAAAACCTTTTACTTATGGAAGCAATGCTGGCATTTTACTTTGTTTTCAGAATAGCTATACACATCTTTCTTCAGTGGAATTATGATATATGCTCATCTTGAACTTACATTATTATTGGTTACGAAAAGTTTCCAATAGAGAGGCTCAAGAAAGACTTTAGGAGGTTAGAAGTTAGTGAGGGATAGAGTACCTGTCATCTTCAGAGATTCCTGTGACTCATTTTCACTCTTGAAAGTGAATCTTTTGATCCAGTTTTGGGTTATATGAGATAGCATATGGTAAATGGAGATGTTTGTTCATTCATGGATGTTCATGCTTAAAGGATGATATAACAATTTGATTGTCACAATTATATAAATCTACCAGTTTAATTCGCTGAAGAAGAGATGAGCTGATCTTCTTTGACTTGTTTTACTTGAGAGACACCATTCTATATACTCAGACTTGATTTCTATTTCAGACCAATGTCTTAAGGAGCTGCAGAAACTAGGTCAGATTGAAACAGAGTGTGGTCAAGCTGTGGGCCATTGTACAGCTCCTATTCCTAAAACAATGACAGTGATATTCATCTGGCTTTCTGGAAAGACCTAGGAGGTTTATAGCAGAGAATAATTGACATACATTGATGAATACTGTTTCTCAGCTTGTTCATTATCTTCCTCCTCTGCTATAAATGCTCTGGATAGCATTTACCTAGTTTTAGAATCATAGACTTTTCGGATTTTAATTGACTTGTGTTGTTCATTTCAGACCCTAAAAACATCAGTCTAAGTGGCTCTCTAAATTGATGGCTGGACACTCTGATGTCCATTAAGTTGATTGCCCTTGTTCTTTCTATTAACCCCTGCACCAGAATTCCCATCTTCTATTCTCAGAATCACATCCAGTAGATTTTCAATATATATCAGATTTGAATTTAATCCACTTTCAACACTTCCACAAAGGAAATACTCATGTGTTTTTGTATGTGAGTAGATAATTAGCCAAGGGAGCAGATGAGGTCAACAAGCATCTTGAGGGCTGGCCTGTCAACTTTACATCTACTTGACCTCAGGACTGTTATGAAATCCAATGTAACACACTTTATGTAACTTTATGTAACACACAATCTAGCTTTTTTCTTTTTGTATATTTTTGCTTAATTTATTTATGTATTCACTTTACAGCTAGATCATACACCCCTCCTTTCTCTCCTCCACGTCTCACATCACACCCCCAAACCACCATTTTTCCTTCTCCCTTTCCTCTGTGAAGGACCCACCATAAGGAGCAAGGCGCATCTTCCCTGGCACATCAAGTCACAGAAATATGCTCTAGGACTGGACTAGACATGCTCTTGCACTGAGGCCAGACAAAAAACCCAGCTATTGGAAAAGGACCCAAAGGGAGACAACAGAGTCAATGTCATGCCCAACTCTACTTGTTAGGGACCCACATGGACACCATGCTACATGTCTATAGAGGAGCTAGGTGTAGCCCATACATGTTCTTGTGTTGGTTGTTCAGTGTCTGTGAGCCTGGATGGGCCCAGGCTAGTAGACTCTATAGATTTTCTTATGGTGTTATTGACCCATTTGCCTCCCAAAATCCTTCCTCTCACTCTGTCTTCTGTCTATGTCTTCTGTGTCTATGACTCTGTGTGTTGTGTGTGTTCTCCTGTTTGAAATTGAACACAAGGCTTTACACATATTTAGCATATTATTTTATTTTAATGCAAACATGACAGTTTGAATTTCAACTAATTCTACTTATTGATTATTCAAAAATATGTTTTAAAAAATCAGTATATATATCTGTAAATACAAACCCTTGAATTTTTGGTAAGTTTTTTTGTTGTCAACAAAGACATTTTTATTATGTTGAATAAGAAAACATACAAAAAGTTACAAATAACAGTAGAGTTTTTCTGGCTATGACTTGCATTGGACCTGTACACACACACACACACACACACACACACACACACACACACACAAATACACTCAAGAATAGGGGAATAAGTTTCGAAGTGGGTCATCATCAAGAGTAGAAGGGGGACAGGAAGGAGAAGTAATGGGGTTAAATATGATCATAATAAAATGTCTAAATCAATCAAATTCTAAAAATCAAAAGTAATTAAGTAATGTATTAACATTAATTTGTATTAAGCTTTCAGCAAATGCTTACATATGTATCCTATATCCATTTGTATTAAAGATAATATTTATATGTCATTAAATTTGAAATAAAACTTCAATATTCATATATTGGGCATACATTCTTAAATGCCTAAGACCTTCATTTGGAAAATAGGAAAAGAAGAGTGAGCAGCATAGACCAAAAATGAATAATAGCTGATCAAAGCCACTTAAAACATGAATATCACATGGTGGGAGCCACAGAGAAGTACTTCCATTGGCAAGGATGTAGTCTGATGACTTTAGTGCACCTATCAGAGATGATTTCAGACAATAACAGCCATTCACAAAAACCCTTGGATAAGCTGAGGGAATGTAGCACTCATGAAGGGACCCATGTACTGCAGGGTTCACCCCTCTGGAGTTCTGACTAGGCACAGACCACTCCCAAACATCACTTTGCAAACACAAGGAGATCCTTTATTAAACAAAGTAGAGAGAAGATCTTGGTGGCTAAATAGGAATCAAGCAGGAACAGCAGGAAGTAGTTTTGCAGATGTGAATTTTAAGGGGCAAAAAGGGGAGGTCTGTGTTAGAGCTAACAAATTGCTAAGTTCTGATTTGATATGCTAATTAGGATAGTTCAATGGAGATTTTTTTGATTGTTGTACCTTGGTGTTTTAGTATTGGATAGTTTGACAGCTGGTGATCAGCCTCAAGCAGGAATACGCTGAACTTGGCCAAATAAGGGAATAGATCTTGGTGGGTATCATTAGAAATATAATTTAACAGTTTAGTAAGGAAAAGGAAGGACGCCAGGACCTGCAGGCACGATGTTGCCATGCTTGGGTCAGCTAGAGCCCTTCAGTGAAGATAACTGATTCACAAGATGCAGTTAGGAGAAAGAAGTAGCCAACTAAACCAGAAGTGACTACTCCTAGAAAAGGTAAAGCCGTCTTGTAAAAGACAGGACAAGCATTTGAGAAGGTTAAAGGGGCAAAGGGCCACTATCGAGTATTTCATAGCGAGATGCAGATGATCCTATATGTTTTGGTTTTATTTCAGTCAGGATGAAAGACAAAGACATCCTGAGGAAAGAAAGAAAAGACACATTATCTTAAAGTGTGTGTGTGTGTGTGTGTGTGTGTTTGACAGTTGAATTTAGGGTTTTGCAAAAATGTTAGGCAAGAATTTTGATATTTGCCTACATCCCACCCAACATTATTTGTTTATGTGCTTTATTTACTTCTTTTTAAGAGGTTTGGATTTATCTTAGACTGGCTTCACATTAACTCTGTATCTGTAGAAATATTTGAGCTTTTTAACTTAACAACTTTCCACTGTGAGAGCAGTCTTTCATTATCACATCTGGTTGATGCAGTACAAGACAGAGAAGCCAGGGCTTCATGGATGCCAGGTAATCACTCCTTAAGCCTAACTGTATCCCATTTCTTCCTTTAGTTTTAACATCTTTATAGTGTTGCACTTGACTAGATTATAGGGGAAAAATAGAAATATGATAAAAAATAATGCCAGGCAAAATCAGGATAGCTGAGTCTCTATCCCTAAAGTATAGTATTCAGAGTGTGTTTTCTAGGTAGTCTGTGGTGTTTGTTCCAAATAACCAATGTCACTTGAGAAAAGGTTATCATAGCAGCTGTGTTCAAGGCTGTCACATATGTTAATTTCCATTGTGATTTGTTGATTTATAATAAGATTTTGGATGAATGAGTCATCAATTTGTATAACTCTCACTTTTTAAAAAGGACTTTGTTTAGTGAATGGAAATTCATACACATATGCACACACACAAACTGATATCAAAGAAATTATATTACACTGATATTTAAGACAGTGAATTCTTTAGTAATTTTGAAAAAGTATGCTATCTCTGACTAGTTTTGAGATTTTTAAATAATAGATGTAATTAATCTGCATTCATTATATCTTCAAATTTTTAAATATCAAGTTTCTCCTCAGTATATTTTTAAAGATTAGCTAAATTAATGCTAGCAAATTAATGAGAAATGCAGATTTTTATTGGAAAAACACTGCTATTGCTTTTAATAATGTGGGTTTTGTTATTTATATATCCTTGTGGATAAATTTTTATTCTCAGTTTTTCACAACAGTAAAGAATGTAAACACTATTTAGGAGTGGGAATAAATATTTAATGCACATTTGAACTGGGAATCCCTCTGGGGTGTATATTCACTTGTCTCCTATTTTATAGGGTTAGTTTATCTTAAAATCTCCTGGAAATAATAAAAACAGTCTTCAATGTATTTGCATTCATTTATACTTTCTTCCAGCAGTGTATAAGAAAGAATTCAGCTTTAGACTTACCTAAAGAGCTAACTAATATTTTTATATGTTGCCTTCCTAGAAATGTCTTAGCATATACTCATTCTATCATTTTATTATGTATGGTTAGTTATTACAATGTATCACTTTAATGTTATGGGTTTATGCTGTAAATATGTACTATATTTTACTGATTTACTTTTATGCATGTTTATATCATTTGTTTGTAGAAAGATTTTATTTTACATGTTAGAATAGTAGAGTTTCCTTTTTATAGCTAATTTTATTAGATAGATAGATAGATAGATAGATAGATATTTGGGGTTGTTTTGTTTTGTTTTGTTTTTTGAGACAAGGTTTCTCTGTATAGCCCTGGCTGCCCTGGAACTCACTCTGTAGACCAGGTTGGCCACAATCTCAGAAATCCGCCTGTCTCTGCCTCCCAAGTGCTGGGATTAAAGGTGTGCGCCACCACTGCCCAGTGTAATTTTGTTATATTTTAAATGGTATTTTCACCTAAGTTTCCACCTTGCCCTATGATATGCTCCCCATTTCCAGTCATTTCTCCAAGTATTTTCTTCCCACCAACCTGACCCCTCTTGGCCAAACCCTACCTGCCCCCAGTCTACCAGCAAATTGATTCTATTTCTCCTTCCCAGGGAAATCCTTGTTTCCTCCCTTAAGACCTCCTTGTTACTTATTCTTTCTGGGTCAGTTGATCATATCATGATTGTCCATTGTTTTATAGTTAATATCTACTTACAAGTGAGTGCATACCATATTTGTGCTTCTGAGTCTGTGTTACATCACTCAAGATGATTTTTCTCTAGTTCCATTAATTTGCTTGCAAATTTCATGCTGTCAATGTTTTTAACAGCTATGTAATACTCCATTATGTAAATATATTACTTCTTTTTGTTCATTCTTTCATTGAGGGACATCTGACAGAGGGCTAATATCAAAAATATATAATTAATTCATGAAATTAGACATCAGTAAACTAAATAATTCACTTTTAAGGTAGGGTACAGATCCAAATAGAGAATTCTCAAGAAAGAAACCTCAAATGGCTGAGATATACTTAAAGAAGTGTTTAACATCTTTAGTCATCAGGGAAATGAAAATCAAAATGCCTTTGACATTCCATTTTACACCTGTTAGAATGAATAAGATCTAAAACACAAATGACAGCTCATGCTGATGAAGATGTGGTTCCAGGGGACCACAGCTCCTTTGCTGGTTGGAGTGCAAACTTATACTGTCACTTTGGAAATCAATATAGCAATTCTCAGAAAATTGGGACTAGATCTATTTCAAGATCTAGCTGTATACCACTTCTGTGTATATACCCAACTGATGGTCCATCCTATCGCAACGCTACTTATTCAACTATGGTCATAGCAGCTTTATTCATAGTAGCTTGAAGATTAGGCTTTTTGTACCATTACTCTTAGTGATTTTATACAACCCAGGAGACTTTACACAAGATTTGAGTCCTAGGTTGTTTCATTTTAGTGTTAATAATTGTCATAGTAGCATTTTAAGGAAGGCACTCAGTAAAGATGTGTGGTCTATATAAATGAAGAATGAGTATGTGAATTATAGTTCCCACGTTCTTATTATGGTAAACCCTATATTTATTTGCTCATGTTGTTTGTGACACATTAGATGTTTCATTTGATTTCCCTAACAATACCCAACTGGATGTAAGGAAAGTTCAAAAAGGAGAGAGAGCAAAAACATGTTTCCTCTTCTCCTATCTCTACTGCCGTTCTACTTTGGTATAGATGGACAGATCTTTCTGGAAATTATGAATGTCTCTCTTTTTGTTACTATTATTTACTCTGTGCTCTATCTTCCCTTGAGAGGCACATGTGAGCACATTGGATTTTGTTCTATTTATCTGTTATCATGTACAAATTTTTCAAGATATGATTTATTTTCCTGGTTTTGTAACATTATATTTTGCCTGTTTTTGATTCAAAAAGAAACAAGATCATCAACAACAACAGAGTGAGAAAAATCTATTCTGCTTGTTTCTACAATGTGTTCATTCATTTTTAAATTTTGTTTCTAAATATAAAAGATCACTAATTTGAAGACATTTTACTCCATTCTTGTGAAACTCTGAGGTTTGTGTCCATAGGATAGGAAGTATCTTGAGGGTACGTGACTTAAATTATTAATATTGTTTTATTCTCCTTCGGTGGCATCAGCAATTATTCAATTTCTACCTTTAGAATTAAATCCAATTTTTATTTTCAAAAAAATGATAATAACTGAATAATATTTAAGAATTTTAATTCAATATAAAAGAAAATTCTAAATTGTTAATTTAAAATCTTTATACAAAAATCTTTATGCAGTAAAAACAGCAGCTTCATTTAAGCATCCAAATGTGTTAGATTTCAAATGATTACCCAGTACATAAGCTAACTTCATTTTGTGTATATATGTGTGTGTGTGTGTGTATGTGTGTGTGTATGTATATGTTTATATGTATGTGTATGTATCAGTGTATGTGTGGTGTGATTGCATGTGAACATGTTCTCCTGTATATATGAACATGTATTTGTGTAGATACCTGTTGAAGTCTGGACTTCATATCTGGCATAAATTTTGATTAAGCTCTACTTTTTAATTTTTATTACTTTTATATTTTTACAGTCCAGTTATTATCCCCCTCTTGAAGTGCCATCCCATAGTTCTTCATCCCATTCCTCCTCCCTCATTCTTCCTCCCCTGCTGTCTCCATTAGGATATCGCCATCCCCCAGTTTTCCCCCTGCCAGGCCTCCCCACTCCCTGGGACCTCAAGTCTCTTGAGGGTTAGACATGTCTTCTCTCACTGAAGCCAGACCAGGCAGTCCTGTGTTGTATATGTCCACTTTTATTTTATTAGGAGAGGCTTGTCTAGTTGAATTCAGACATAACTGATCAGCTGGAGTAGCTAGCTAGCTTGTCATTTAATTCTTTGTATCTGCCTTTTAGTACCAGAATTTCAGGCATACTTTGAAGTAAGTTCTACAAACTCAAACTCTGATCTTCAATCTTGTAGCAAGTGCTTTATATAATGTAATATATCTCTACCCAGACCCCAAAAACTGTTTACATTTCCATATACACCAGTATATTACAATAGTTTCCTAATTCTGGTTACTTGACATAAACAAGTATCAAATATGCATATTTATATGTAAATGTAAATCAGGTCCATTGTGAATGCAAAGATGCAACCTCTACAAAAATGCAGTGTATACTAGGTGAGGCCTCCTGAACAGAAATTATGTTCAATAATTCAAAAAACACAAACACAAACACATACCACTAGAACAGAAAGATGAATGAAAACATTTGGGAGAAGCTGAGGCTTGTGGCTATGTAATGAAACAGCCACCCACTTATAACTCTATTGTTGAGAAGATAAAATTAGATATGGCTATCCATAAAACAAAACTGCATTTAGAATGGATTGAATAAGATATGAGGAATGCATCTTTTTTTTTCAGCTAGCTATGAGCATATTGAAATCTCTTGTTATAAATGTAACACTTTGAATTGTAAAGTAGAAAAGTAAATGGAGATAAAATGAATAGAAAAATAGATTAGAAACAGAGCTTTTTGCAAAATTATAAAAGGCAAGACTACATAATTGAGTACTTAGAAAGGAAGAAAAATTGCTTAAGACATATTGGATACTGCATAATCTCTCAGAGGGGAAAAATGGTTCCTGATGCCTATGCCTTTACCATTACATTGCTCTCCCCATTCCTAGTCATTTTTCTATTAGTAGAGACTAGATTTCATTTTCTCAAATTGTTATAGAAATGGACTCATACATTATATTAATTTCAAACTCTGATTCTTTTTGTTATAATTATTCTTAGACTCCTTTTTCCTTATACATAACACATGCATTAGAGGACTTTTTCTACCTCCCATCCGTCTCTCCATCCTTCTTTCCATCTTCCAACTGCCTATTTCATTTATGGCTTTTCTTTTAAACTCAATCTAGTTGGAAGCCCTGACCTCCTGAAGGTTGGCTAGTTAGTCCTTTTATTTTTTTCCAGACTTGTGTATTCTGAAATTACTGTAAGTCCATTTGCTTTTTAACCAAGGAGAGTAACATCACTTGAGGGATATAGCCCCAAAGCACCAAAGTTAGAGAAGTTGTTTAAACTAGCCAATGCACAGAGACCCTAAGAAACTTACATGCTATTCATAACCTGCATCATACTTGTTCAATTTACCAGGGCAGCTCTACCTTGAAACCTTATTTCTATTGCAGCTCTAAGTTCAAAAGAGTTTTGCAATAAGGATGATGCTATGTCCCACAAGGACATGAACTTGAAATGTTAGCAAATTGTCCCTTATTTTTTTCCCTTTCACTAATATGTATAACTTAACTATATAGACATTCCCAGGAGCCTTTGGTGGAATGTTGTGCCTGTTTCATAGTTTGCATATCTAAAAATAAACACAATATATTATTCATGAAATAAATGATATTAGTATGTATATACTCTAACATTTTCTCCAAGAAATTAATGATTAGTGATTAAAGAGCTAGTTTATTTTTTCAGTGTATGTTCAATTTCCACAAAAATTTAAAATGGATTTAATAATGTTATATTTTGACCAAATAAATGTAAGTGTTCTAGTTTTAAGACATATTTGACCAAATGGCATGTCCAAAATCCTAATTATCCCTGTATCTCAGATGTCTTTCTATTGAATGTGACCAAGGTAACTAATAAAATCAATCATTTAAATGAAAGTCTGCTTACAATTTAAGAGGCTCGGTGTGGAAAACTCTGCTAATTAAGGTCAAAATCCACCATGACTGCATAATCTCTGGATTCAGGACAATATGGGAGCCTCCCTTCATTGGCAGGGCTTTTCCTTTTCTAACATTGCTGGGAATCCTCAGCCCATATACAAGCCTTTACCTGAGGAATGTCAAGTAGCCTTAGTTTGATTAAAGGATCAATTATCTTTCTCCTGATAAACACCTATTCAGCCATTCCCTGAGATTTCTAGGAAGATTCTCCATGTTAGTGATGCATTTCATCTACCTTAAGCCCATAGCCAATGATATCATGGATGTTTCTACTCTCAGTCCCCCAAAATTTGAATAAGCCTTGAATCACACTAAATAATATTGATCTGCATCCTGATAGCTTGTCTAAGGTGGGGTTATTCACTGTAGGCACACATAGGGCTTCTAAACTCCCTGCTCAATGTCTTTGTTCCCACTACATCCGTGGGTGTAGTGGGAACAGCCTACAATCTGTGAGAGCAGAAAGATCCACAGTTGAGGTCATGACCAACATGTTGGGCAGCATGGAAGCATGCAAGCATGCTGCTCAAGTAGTAGCTGAGAGCTTACATCTCTTAAATAAGTCAGAGAAAAAATAACTGGAATGATATGGGCTTTTGAAACCTCAAGCCTACTCACTTTCATAAAGACCAACTTTTTAGTACATGCTTACAGTTCAGCAACTGGAAAGCAAATGTTCAAATATATCAGCCTGTGTGAGCTATTCTCATTCAGTCTACCATGACATGTACTGTGTAGACTACATTTTAATTTATGACTTTATAAATGAGTAGTGGAGTTGTATATTCTACATTATTTGAGGCAGAAACATAGCAGCTTTATATGCCTTATCCACAGTCACTTCCTTTCACATTGTATAAAGTCTATTCTTACTATTTTTATATACTTTAGCTTGTGATATAATTTTGATTAACAAGTGCCTTTTGTGATTTATTTAAAGAGTTTCTCTTGATCACAGGTTTAAGGAATTTCATGTAATTTCATCTATTGTTTCAAGATTTTATTCATCTCAAAGACAATCATGAATTTTTGAAAAGAAATAACTTCTCATCAACAATTGTTGATCTTTTAAGATGATGGCTTTACTGCACCTTATACATTGCAAATTTTGGCATTCCTCTTTGAAATCTTTTTTTTTTTTCTCCCTGTATCAGTGCTAATTTGAAGTATCATTTTATTTTTTATTGGATATTTTCTTTATTTACATTTCAAATGATATCCCCTTTCCCAGTTTCCCCCAGTAGGACCCTATCACATTCCCCTCTCCCTGCTTCTATGAGGGTATTCCCCCACTCATCCACCCACGCCTGATTCCCCATCCTGGCATTCCCTTACACTGGGGCCTTCTTAGGACCAAGGGCCTCTTTTCCCATTGGTGTCTGTCTGCAAAGACAATCCTCTGCTATTAGGTAGGTGGAGCCTTGGGTCCATTCATGTGTATTCCTTGGTTGGTTTAGTCCCTGGGAGCTCTGGGTATTCTGGTTGGTTGATATTGTTGTTCTTCCTATGGGTTGCAAACCCCTTCAGCTCCTTCAGTCCTTTCTCTAACTCCTCCATTGGGGATCCTGTGCTCAGTTCAAAGGTTGGTTGCAAGCATCCACTTCTGTCAAGCTCTGTCAAAGCCTCTCAAAAGACAACTATATCAGGCTCCTGTCAGCATGTACCTCTTGGTATCCACAATAACTTCTGGATTTGGTGACTGTATATGGGGTGGATCCCCAGGTGGGGCAGTCTCTGGATGGCTTTTCCTTCAGTCTCCATATTTCCTCTTGTGAGTAAATGTGAAGACTTCAGTCTTCCTTCTTCTTGAGCTTCATGTGGTCTGTGAACTATATCTTGGGTATTCAGAAATTTTAGGCTAATATCCACTTATCAGTGAGTACATACCACGTGTGTTCTTTTGTGACTGAGTTACCTCACTCAGGATGACATTTTCTAGTTCCACCCATTTGCCTAAGAATTTCATGAAGTCATTGTTTTTAATAGCTGAGTAATACTCCATTGTGTAAATGTACACATTTTCTGTATCCATTCCACTGTTGAAGGACATCTGGGTTGTTTCCAGCTTCTGACTATTATAAATAAGGCTGCTATGAACATAGTGAAGCATGTGTCCTTGGTGTATGCTGGAGCATCTTTTCGGTATATGCCCAGGAGTGGTATAGCTGAGACCTAAGGTAGAACTATGTCCAATTTTCTGAGGAACTGCCAGACTGATTTCCAGAGTGTTTGTACCAGCTTGTTCTTGAAATCTTTTTTTTTTCCTATTATAATTTGTTATTCATTATTTAGAATGTAATTTCTTTTTTATTGGATATTTTATTTATTTACATTTCAAATGTTATCCCCTTTCCCAGTTTCCTCTCCAGAAACCCCTTATCTCAACCTCACTCTCCCTGCTTCTATGAGGGTGCTACCCCACCCACCCGCCCACTCCTGCCTCCATGCCCTGGCATTCTCCTACACTGGAGCATCAAGCCTTCACAAGACCAATGGCCTCTCCTTCCATTGATGTCAGTCTGACAAGATCATTGTCTGCTACATATGTGGCTGGAGCCGTGGTCCCCTCCATGTGTACTCTTTGGCTGGTGGTTTAGTCCCTGGGAGCATGCAGGGTCTGCCTGGTAGATATTGTTGCTCTTATGAGGTTGCAAACCCCTTCTGCTCCCTCAGTGTTTTCCCTAACTTCTCCAATGGGGACCCTGTGCTCACTCCAATAGTTGGTTAACAGTATCTGTATTTGTCAGGCTCTGGCAGAACCTCTCAGGAGACAGCTATGTTAGGCTCCAGTCAGCAATCACTTCTTGGCATCCACAATAGTGTCTAGGTTTGAGAAGAATATATAGAAATATTCTTAAGGATTCTTAAACAGACACATGAAATCACATCCTTTTATATTTACCTATGGTTAGTACACACACACACACACACACACACACACACACACACATTCATACACACAAACACATATGAACTTCTGGATTTCTGGGATGTGGAATGGTAATGCTTACACCAAGATCCATAGGTTGTTTATCTAAGGATGAGAAACATTCTATCAAGTTTGTGGTCAGGGGAGTCACAGGAACTCCAAAAAGAATATAGAGTATTGTTCCTATCCTTAGTTTCTTCCTGGAATTTGGACATTAGTCCTTATTACTGAAGTTATAATTCATTTTGTGGCTAGGACTAGGAGAAATCCAGCTGGAATGAATCCACAAGCTTCCTCCCTCTTGGCTAGTTTTTGTAACACAGAAAATTTATATGTTTTCTCTGAGAAAGAAAAAATAATCTGTTTTACCTTGCCAAAATGCCTTTAGACCACAGTGATTAGAATTGTAAGATATTACTGCAGATGGAATTGTGGAACTTATATCTTGGAGGTAACCAAGATGTGTCTAACTGAATTTAAGACTAGTGCAAGACAATGGAAATCATGCCTACTAGTGAAAATCTTGCCAACTACCCATGACTAATGACATCATCTATCTTAGAGGAGAACCTACTATTGCCATTTACTTATTTGTGTTCAATTCCAAAGTGCAATTGAAATGTTTATCCTTATAACCACTGATAAGTGTAGCTCTAACCTCAGATCCATGTAACTTCTTTTGGAAATAAACAGAAAACATTACAGAAATCTACAACTGCTCAAAATTCAGAGAACCGTTGAGTGTGTGGTAACCATTGAAAACTGGTACATCAGCAACAAAACCCTTACACCTAAAGTTTGGATAACATCTCAGAAGAGTTCTTGAAAACACTGTATTTACCATAGGACAAGGAAGTCAGTTCAGAGATAGTGTTTTCTAGATATGTCAGGGAAGTTCTACACATGAAATCTCAACAATGTGGCTACCTAAACAAGGCCTGAACTATGACAAATCAAATAAATTGCCAATATAGTTGTAAGAAATCTCATAGTATCCCAATTCCAGATGAAGAGTTACAGCTGAGAGGTGATTCACAGAATAAGACAGCTAATCTGATGTATAATACCAAGTGATCCGGCTTTAAATTGTATACATAGAGGTAAAATTCAATAGATTAAGTAGACCATATTTATATATTTATTCATATGCATATGTGTTTATTTGTAGTAGTAATGATTACAGCAACATTAGAGAATTAGTGAGTAGGGGCAAGATGTTGGAAGGAATAGGTTGCAAAGAAGTAGTGAAAATATATTTTTATTAAAAAATAGAAAAGTAACAAAGAAACTAATATGGTTATAAATATTTCTAATAGAAATAGCAATAATATTACCACTTAAATAATTTTTTTGTCTCAGGATTTAAGGACAGATCAAATTTAAAAATAATTTAAAACTATTATATGTTGATAAATTTATAAGTTTGAAAGGGTAATTACTTTTAGATTGAGTTTTATTTTCTGTTTTTAGATTTCATAATTTATATTAATATTTTATACAATATCTCATAGCATGATATGACCAAGATAAAGTTATCAGAATATTTTGTAAATAGCTGAAAAGGGAAATAGTCTAACAAATATAGTAAAAACAATAGTAGCCAAAAGAGAAGACTTTGAAGACTGGAAAGTTTATATTGAAGGATTTATATTGAAGGTTTAGCTCTATGTTCACATGGTTATATCTTCAGAATAGAATAGAAGATTTCTGCATTTAGTAATTGACTGAAACAGCTTACGTCAGTCGTCCACAGTCCTAATATATTGATGAAATAAACACACATTTTAGGTTGTGTGTGTCCTGAAATTTAGAATGCTAACTTAGAATTTTTAAACACTTTTTTCCCCAATTTTCTTCCTTTCTTCATCACCATAAAACACGTGTTCCGTATGCTGGCTTCTATTTCCAGACTTTCCTTCTGTTGTGATTTACTCATTTATCCTTGTGCCTCAAGCACACTGTCTCAAATTTTAACAAGTCCTTTTTATCTTGTGAAAATCTCTACAACTGCTATTTCTTTGAGAAATTTCTTAAGAAATGTAAATTTCTAAGAATTTACATTTGAAATTAGTTTCAGAATCATATTTTCAATTCTGAAGAATAAAATAAAATGGATTAATAAATACTTCATCTACTGATATCTTGAATTAAGTTAATTACAACATAGTTAATTTTAAAGACCATGACGGTATTACACCTGACACAGTTATGAGTTTTGGCTTTCTTCTTTAAAAACCTATTTTTTTTTCTGTTATACGGTATTATTCATTCTTTAGAATGAGATTTCTTGAGAAGATATATAGAAATATTCTTTAGGATTCTTGAACAGTCAAAAGAAATCATATCATTTTGTATTTATCTAAGATTAATACATATAAATACAAATATATTCATCAATTTCTGTATTTTTGGGATGTGGAATGGTAAAGCTTACCCCAAGAGCCATAGACTCTTTAATGTCTAAGCATGATGAGCATCCTTTAAAGTTGTTCTTCAAGGGAGTCAAAGAAATATACTATGTTGGCCTTAAATTCAGGGCTGCATATGTAGCCACTTATTTATATTTTTCCAAAATAAATAAAAGTTTACAGCTTGCAAATTTTAAATACATGATGCCAATTTTATCAGAACATCCCAATTTGAAAGAATAATCATTGGTAATTACTTTTGAATTACAAAGAGAAAATGACTTCTTTTGTATGTATTTAAGAAATCTGGGGAAAAATAGAAATCTGGAACATTTTATTTTAATACCAGAGATTTCTTCAATTTGTTATAGAGTCCTTGTATATGAAAATATATCATCTTTATTTTTAAATTTATTTTTCATACTTTATTTACATTTCAAATGTTTCCCCTTTCCAGATCTCCCCTTTGGAACCTTCTCATTTCCTCCCCTCTCTTCCTGCCACTATGGGGGTATTCTCCCACCCACCCACCCACCCACTCTCATCTTCCCTCCTTGGCATTCTCCTATACTGGAAGATTTAACACTCTCAGGCCCAAGGGCCTCTCCTTCCCCTGATGGCTAACAAGACCCTCCTCTGCCTCATATGTGGCTTGCACCGTGGGTCCCTCCATGTGTATTCTTTGGTTGGTGGATCAGTCTCCATGAGTATCGGGGGGTCAGGCCAGTTGCCATTGTTGCTGCCTCCCTGGGGATGAAAACTCCCTCAGCTCCTCAGTACCATCTCCAAGTCCTCGATCTGGGACCTCACGCTCAGCCCTACTGTTGCTATGAAGTGACTCTTGGGTATTTCAAACTTTTGGGCTAATAGCCACTTAACAGTGTATCATCTTTATATTACAGTACAAACCCTACGAGAACACAAATGCCAGCCCAGGCTACTATACCCAGACAGACTCTGTTTCATCTGTTTTATCACAGATGAAAAAACCAAGATATTCCATGACAAAACCAAATTGAAACAAAATCTTTCCACAAACCCGGCCATACAAAGGATAATAGGTGGAAAACTCCAACACAAGGAGGGAACCTACACCCAAGAAAGAGCAAGAAAGTAATCTCCTTACAACAAATCCAAAAGAAGATAGACACACAAATATAATTCCACCTCTAACAATAAAAATAGCAAGAAGCAACAATCATTGGTTCTTTATATCTCTTAACATTAATTTCTTTTTCTAAAAGTATTGATATTATGGCATATTTCCTCTACTATTTTAAAAATAAATGAGTAGTTTTTTACATCTTATTCATCACCGGCATCTATAGATTTAGGATATTTAAATTATATTATTTAAGGGCTCATAAATATTTAAATATTTTACCATCTTTTCAAAAAGTCCTCATCTAAGTTCTAATTTGGTAATAACTGGTGTTTCTTTTAGGTTCATTCCCTGAAATTATTCTAGACTTTTAATTATCATTCTCTTTGAGGGTTTTTATAATATGTACAAAATATACTTTCTCACTATATAAAGGTCAGTTTTAGAAACTGTTGATGTAATGTTTTTCATTCATATATATATAAAGAGACAGAAAGAGAGAGAGAGAGAGAGAGAGAGAGAGAGAAAGAGAGAGAGAGAGACTAGGTTGCCTGCTTATCCTTCAGGCTCCTCCCTGGCACTGCAGTAGAACATTATTTGTAGCTTTTATTCCCCCCTCTCTATGCCTTTTGTGGATCACAATGACTATCCCCCCATGGGTACTCAGCCTTCAATTGTTGCTGTGTCCCATCTCCCAGCTAAGATAGATACCCCTGTTAAACCACAGTGCATTCCTGATCAAAACTTGGTAGACTGCGCCTGCTCCCACATATCGTCCAATCTTTCTCTTCCTACAGCTGACACATCACTCAGACTCACCCAGCTGCAGCCCCTCCTACCCTTGTCCATGCTTCAGTAGGATTCAACAGGTCACCTCTGATAACCTCCTGGAAAGCAGCACCTAGACTTATTCCAGCAAAACAAACAAACAAACAAACAATGAAATCCACAATAAATAATGAAGTAGAAATTTCAGGTTTCTTTGGAAACTCAGTTTTGTCACATGATTTCTTTTTTTCTGGAAACTATCTTGAAGAGAATGTTTTGCTGAAGCAGACTAGCCACTAACATTAACAATAATAAATGGTCAACATCCATAGCTGTATGGGAAATGCAAACCAAAATGACTTTGAAGTTCCATTTTATACCTGTTAGAATGACTAAGATAAAAGACAAAAGAAAAGCTCATGCTTGCATGGAACACTTCTTTGTTGGTGTGAATGCAAACTTGAACAGACGCTTTGTAAACCAATATGGCAGTTTCTCAAAAAATTGGGAATTGATCTACCTCAAGACTCAGCTATGCCACTTCTAAAAGACAATTTATTCTACCACAAAGACACTTGTCCAACTATGTTCAGAACAGCTTAATTCACAATATCCAGAAACTTGAAACAACCTTTAAGTTCCTCAAACAAAATATGAATAAAGAAGATGGGATATATGTATACACTTTATCAACTCAGCTGATAAAAATGACATCATGAAATTTGCACACAAATGGAAGGTACTAAAAGAAAAATCATTCTGTGCAAAGTAACCCAGACCCAGAAAGACAAACATGGTAAGTATTAATTTGTAAATAGATAGTAACAGTAAAGTAAAGTTGAATCATACTACAACCTATATACCCAGAGAGGCTAAGGAACAAGGAGGGCTCAGGGGTAAATGTAAGGATCTCTTGGGAAAGGGAAATAGAATAAACATTGTAGTTGAACTGATGCTAGATGGGGTTGGGAACAGGAGGGATCAGGAGGAGGAAGGATGAAGGGAAACTAGAATTGGGGAGCAATTTGGGGGCTAGGTAGAAACCTAGTGCAATTGCAACTCTCAGCCATTTGTAAGGATGAACCTAGTCAAGACTCTTAGTAATTGTATATAAGAGCATGAACCAACCATCTTCTATATCCAGGCAAGATTTCTAATGAAGGGTCTGGATCTTCAACCCAGCTGCACAAACTTCCACCTTCAATTTGTCTTTTCAGCATAATATGCTGGGGTAAAGGTAGCGCAGAAATCTGAACATGACTGAATAAAAGTCAAAGAAATGATTCCTAATAGTATTCTAACATACGCATAGATCTCTGCAGTGTATGAGAGCAGATGGAGAATCCCACAGCCAGACATTATGAGGGAAAGATTATAAATTGGAAGTCTTCATCATGTCCCTCCCCTAGGAACTACTAGATTTCTGTGGAAGAGGGGGATGAAATATTGTCAGAGTCAGAGGGCATGGAGGATCCCAAGAGAATATGGCCAGCTAAATTCACTCATCAGGGCAGATAAGATCTCTCTGAGACTGTAGAGAAAATCAGAGTCTTCAGGGGTCTAGAGCAGGTCATCTGTGTATATGTTGAGGCTGTTATTGTGGTGTTTTGTGGGACCCCTAACTGCATGGGGCAATGTGTCTTTGACTCATTTGCCTGTTCCTGGGACTCTTTCTCTGTTGGATGCCTTGCCCATCCTCAATGTATGGGTTTTTCCCTTGTCTTACTCTGTTTTGTAGTATTTGGTTGTTGTCTCTTGGAGGCCTATTCTTTTCTGGAAGGAGATGGACAAGGAATGGATTGAGGGAAGGGTGGGGACTGGGAGGAATTGTTGAAGGGGAAACTCTGATTAAGTTGAGTAAGAGAAGAATTTATTTTCAATAAAAAAGAAAAGAAAAAATATAATAAACCAGGATTACTGAGTCCAAAATCTTGTGAGAAGTGTTTTCACAGTCCCAGCATACAAGAAGCTGTGGTCAAGAGGGTGGCACGTTTTGCGATGGAAGCTCAACATGATAATGTGCAACAGTCAACCAGGTATTGCTATTTTTGTAGTCATTAAAGCTCTTGGAGAGCAGCTGAACCTTCAAGTTTATGTGGCAGGGCTGAAATACCCAAAGAAAGGACTAGGGGAGACCATCAGTGAGGCAACAGTCTCAGTTGCAATGGAGAAATCAGCGTCTAGAGAAACCATATTACAGGACGAACACCAAGGATAGCCTTAGGTGTTTAGTTTTGGTCTAATAAATTCTGTCTGGGTCATTTCTTCCCTTTTGATGTAAGAAAGCATGTAACATTTAAAAAAAAAGTGTACAGCAGCCATAATTGACAAGCTTAGGATAAAAGAGGATATTCAATATTTAAAGATAACTTAGACTTTTAAAAGATTTATTTATTTATTCATTAATTATGTACACAGTGTTCTGCCTGCATACCTTAAAATGGAGTAAGATCTAATGATAGATGGTTTTGAGCCATCACGTGATTTCTGAGAATTGAACTCAGGATACCTGGAAGAGCAGACAGTGCTGTCAACTTCTGAGCCATCTCTCCAGCCCTGATAACGTGGACTTTTTAAAGTACTGGAAATTTATGGACTGTGAGACTCAATGTTAGTTTATAAATGTTTTTTGTAAGCAATTGTTGCTGAAGATGAAGGTAAACAAACAAACAAAATAAAGAAAGTGAAGAAATACATCATCATATGTTACAGGGGAAATTTGTGTAGCTGCTCTGGGAATCTGAATAGAGGTTAGCAAGTAAAATGAATAGTAACAATGTGATCGAGCTGAACCACTCCTGCATATACTCAACGGAATCAAAACCATCACACAACAGGTGTACCAGCACATTTATGTTTATGAAAGCACTACTAAAAATGAGCAATGTTTTTTAAAACACATAAATGTAAAATTAGAGAAAGAATTATTGGGGAATAAGGAGGAAATGAGAAGAAAGACAAAGTGTATAGAGGAATGCTTATATGATCACATTATTTTATGCAAATATGATAGATCAAAGTGAAACACATTATTCTGTAGGATGAGTATAAACTACATAAGTAATTTATGCATGTATAATACACAATGAATTATATCTGTCTTTATTCATGCATTGTTTGAATTGTAAGAAACAATATATTCTCAATTTTCACAAAAGAATGCATAAAAATTCAAGTATTCCAAAATGAGCATTATAAAGATACTCTTGAAGAAAAGGAAAGTGCTAAAATATTATAAATACCATTTACAACATAGAAGAAAATTTAAATTGCAAACTTCTTAATAATGATACATGTCTTTTCAGCTAATTATTCAGTTTTCCCCATTGAAATCAATAGAAAAATATCTTTATGAATTTTCATTTATTCTGAAGTAATGTTTCAAATATTGATGGCCTAATTCATGAATAAAATGATTATTTAAATTTTCCTAAACCTAAAATAATTCCTGTCAATATTCATATGAGAAAATTTAAAATTTATTTTCTTGACATAGTTCATAAGGAAATTTATCATTCCTTCCATTAAATGATGAATAGAAGAGAATTAAATGGGTAGGGTTATTTCAGAACAAATTTTGAAATTTACTTCTTCAAATTTAAGTTAAGCAATCATTCAGTGTCAGAGGTTGAACATTCAGTCAGGCCATAAAGTACACAAATGCTGTCAGCTTAGCACTGTGTACTCGCTAGAGCTGACAGACTCTAGATAGATAAGTAAACATCTGCTCAGTATAGTGATGAAAAAAATCTAAAGCTAAATTGTCAAGTTCCTGAATATGGCTGTTAGTCAATTTGTGAAATGATCGATTCCTTTATTGTTATAGCTCACAAATCTTTGCTATAAACCCTATGTTTCCATTTAAGAAAGTATTTTAAATTGCTAATTTAAGTACAGTGTAAAGCAATCATAAAATGATGTTTGCTGAGATAAAACACTGAAGATTTTAAGCAATGGTTTTAGATTGATGATATTAACATATTTTTGCTTGTTTTTATAACTTTGTTTTACTTGTCTTTGTTTCTCTCACTCCCAGTGTTCATGTACTTTGCCATAGAAATTTGTAATTTATTTCAAATAAAGAAAAATATTATTTATTAAATACTTTATATCTTCTTTTATGTTCTATAAGCTTGAACAGATCTAGTTGTTGACTTTATCCTTTAAATTGAAATTTTATATTATGCTAATTCTGAGGTTATACCAGAAGAAATTTTGCTTCAATTTTTCTTGATATTTATCCAGTAGATTTATAAAAGTATCTTTTATTAATCTGATGTCATTTTTGTCTCAGAGGCTTACTGTATCTGTCTGCTAGTATAGGCCTAGTCCTGAAAGCTTCTAACCACTGTAAAATCTAATTTAAGCCTAGAATGTTTTCAGCCTCTGAGATTTACTTCTGAAAAGCTCACATTTTCTAGATCTTTCTGAACTTGGGCTGCCAAATTTAATTCTGATATTCTGGCTGAAACTTGTCTCCTAGTTGTCTGGTTCAACCTGGCTTTTCTCAGCATCTCACTGAATTGCTATACTTGGCCTCAAACTAACTCTGGCAATTTATTCTAACCTTCCAGCTCCATCTTATTTTATGATTTCAACTGTCTCTACTGACTTGTACCAAAATACATGAACTTACAAAAATCCTCAACTCCCCTGTACTACACTGTCTAGAGTTGACTCCCAACTGACCTAACTGAACTAAACTGAATTGAACTGAATTGAAGTGAACTAAACTCACTTCCAACTTACCTTTCTTTCCACATCAGTTTTAAATAACAAAGTCTGTTCCAATGAGAATTTGGCACATCCTGTCTCTGACTCATTGGGTCAAATCTTTCTCTCATTCATCATTATGTCTGCCCCTCAATTACACATCACTTTCAAACCTAACTCTTTTCTTCTACAAACTAACCTTAATTTTATTCTTTGGTATTAAAGGTGTGTACTAAGGGCATGTCTGTAGACCATCCAGAGCAGCCAGGTTGTTAGATTAATTTCCTCTACAGAAATTGTTATCATGCATAATTATGTAGACCAATTAGTTAAATTAATATCATATTCATGACTTTGGATCAGAGTTTATGGAGCACTACTGATAAAGAGATCAAGAGAATCTATTGCAAGATGACACACCATGGAGGAAAGCTACTATATTGATGCCAACAAATGCCATAATAGTTAACAAAGCAGAGAGTAAACTCATTAAAATTGAAATATCTATTGATTAACTCAAGCTGGAATCAAACACAACACACTGTATAATTATGCTCTTATTAAGATATGAAAGAAAGTCATGAAATTGATATAGGGAGAAATTGTTCAAAATGGAAATAAGTGTTCTACTTAGATTTGGCAATTCAAGCAGAGTATGTTAATGTATTAGGATACCATTTATTTAAATAACTTCAAAGATGTAGCTACATTTTCTGGGTTATGGAAAGGATGGCTTGAAGAGAATTCATATTATAATTACAAAATTTGGACTTTGACTAGAGTCAGGCAGAGATCCACATTTTAGTGGCCATAGAAATAATATATAATATAGCTAGTCATGTTGTTCTATCTCAAGATATGTACTGTCTCTCATTTTATCTACTTATAAACAAATAGGTAGCTGAATAGAACCCTAATATAAAACTTTCTTATTCTCTCAGATACACTGTGTTTCCCTTTTCCTCTGTTCCATTCTCCTTTAAAGATTTCCAAGTTCTTTTCTTCAGTGCTCAATAAACTTATATATACTTTTCTTATGTTGAATAACTATCTTTTGAGATATTAATATAGTTACACTTTTCACTTCACTTTCCTTCCTCTACATAATCCTACATATAATTTTCCTTTCTTTCAAAGTCATTGACATTTTTTCAATAACACACACACTAAAATTTAAAATTTTTTGCTATAAATCAAAAACAAAATAGTAAACTTGTTTTATTCTGAGGTTGACATTTTCCTTTTCAAATTGTCACAGTAGACAATCCTTGCTACTGGACTGGGTAGATATTACTCATTGCATTGCTTTTTGTTTTGTTTTTTCTTACCTCAGATAATCATGATTTATGCTTTTATAAAACAACTTAAAAATAAATTCCTTTAGTTCCAGAAACATCCCGAGTTACTTCATTACTACGTAGTGCTCTTTTTATTTTCCAAAGTTTGCCATCGGATTCAGTTTCTCTGCTCACCTACATCATATCAATATTTACATAATTGAAGTAGCCAGTAGTCTTGTCTCTGAATACACTGACTTCCTCTTTCCTAAATATTTTTTGTCTGTTCATTCTTCCTTGACTAAGGTGCCCATAAAAAACTGGTACCAAAATGAGATTATACATTTTGAGCCTGGGTAATTTGTTGGCAGGAGAATTTCAAAATACTTATATAAAGGTAGACACGCAAAGGGTAGAATGAAGGAAAGCAAGAAAATATGTTTTATCAATTGAGATTTATGCAGAAGCTAGCTATAGTTTGATTCAGCACACCCATGTCATAAGGCAACTTAAATTGTCTTCAGAGGTATCACAAACATGGAACAAGACTGCTGCAAACTTATCTAACAATGTCATGAATAACAATTGTTGAAGAAAGCTTCTGTGTTATTAACTGTGGCTTATCTACAGCTTACCCTACTTATATGACAGGTGTGCACTGTGAAGAGAGTGTTATGGTTTTATAAATGTCAGTGTGTAAAGGAAGCAGCCTTGACATAAGAGATGGATAACAAGGAATAAGTATGGTCTCCAGCTAATATAAATGATGACTCCCACATCTATGCCATTCGATCTTGAAAAATACCTCCAAATTTTCTTCTTCAGAACTATTGTAACTGTTTAACATATAAGGATGCTTTTACACTTTGTTTTGTATATAACCATAATCACATAATTCACCATCTCAATCTGTTTCACATTTCATGTTTGAACAAAAAAGCTAGGTCATTTCTTTTTCTGAAAATCTAGCATTTTAGGAGGCACAAATGCCAAACACTAAGAAAAAGTGTGAAAGTTGTAGAGTATTATCAAAATGTTTGTGTCCAATAAGGAAATGAACTAAAATACATGAAATACAATGGCAAAAATAATCAAATTTAACCCTTAATATAATACCATTACTAACATGAACTTGAAACTATCTGTTGGCAAGCTGGAAGGAATGCAGTCCTCATTTGTGGAGACAGCTAAGTTTCACCATTTCTTGGTGCATATTATTAGCTTGGATGCCTAGAGTAACCTAAACATCACAAGATATTTGGAGATGACTAATCAACACACAGAGAGAGAACTCTACATTATTCAAGAGGTGCCAGTTCTGAGAATTACTTTAGAGCCCCTAACCTTATAGATACACATTCTTATTGCTATGATGTATATTCACCTAATTTCACCTTTACTATGTGTGAGACAGTCTCTTAAGTGTTCCTTTTTACCTGTTATTTATTAGCTTTCACCAGATACTTTCAATAAATGAAATCTGGCCACTTGGCTACCTCAGTGGCATCCTTTAGATACCACATATTTTAAATCTCTGATAAAACAACTTGCCTTCTGCACCTTCAAGGTCACATTGACTTATAGAAAGGATGACATGAATTATATCTTGGGTATTCCGAGCCTTTGGGCTAATACCCACTTATCAATGAGTGTTTACCATGTGTGTTCTTTTGTGATTGGGTTACCTCACTCAGGATGATATTTTCTAGTTCCATCTATTTGCCTAAGAATTTTATGAATTTATTATTTTTAATAGCTGAGTAGTATTTCATTGTGTAAATGTATCACATACTCTATATCCATTCCTCTGTTGAAGGGCATCTGGGTTCTTTCTAGCTTCAGGATATTATAAATAAGGTTGCTATGAACTTAGTGGAGCATGTTTCCTTATTAGATGGTGGAGAATCTTTTAGGTATATGCTCAGTAGTGGTATAGCTGGATCCTCAGGTAATACTATGTTCAATTTTTTGATGAACAACCAGACTGATTTCCAGAGTGGTTGTACCAGCTTACAATTCACGGACCACATGAAGCTCAAGAAGACGGAAGAACAAAGTGTGTATGCTTAGGTCCTACTTAGAAGGGAGAACAAAATACTCAAAGGAGGGTATATGGAGGCAAGCTGAGACTGAAGGAAAGGCTATCCAGAAATTGCCCCACATGGGGATCCATCCCATATACAGTTACCAACCCCAGACACTATTGTAGATGGTAAGAAGTGCATTCCTGACAGGAGCCTGGTATAGCTGTCTCCTGAGGACCTCTGCCAGAGCCTTACAAATACAGAAGCAGATGCTTGCAGCCAACCATTGGACTGAGCACAGGGTCCCCAAAGGAGGAGTTAGAGAAAGGACTGAAGGAGCTGAAGGGGATTGCAACCCCATAAGAAGAACAACAAAATCAACCAAACAGACCCACCAGAGCTCCCAGGGCCTAAACCACCAACCAGAGAGTACACATCCAGGTACCTATGGCTCCAGCTGCTTATGTAGCAGAGGATGCCCTTGTAAGGCATCAATAGGAGGAGAGGACCTTGATCCTGTGAAGGCTGGATGCCCCAGTGTAGGGGAATGCTAGCACAGGGGAGGCGGGATTGGGGGGAGCACCCTCATAGAAGCAGTGTGAGAGGGTAGGAAATTGGAGTTATTCAGGGGCCAAAACCAGGAAAGGGGATAACATTTGAAATGTTAATAAAGAAAATATCTAATTTAAAAAAGAAGAAGAAAGAAAAGATGAAACTCGTATATCTTCTTTTATCTAGAGAAGTGAGCCATCATAAAATCATCAGAGCCTGCTGCCTTCAGCTCAGAGAATAGAATATTCTCTAGGACACTGAAACAGTTTCCAAGCAGTTACACCTAATAGATTAATTAGACAAGAGACAGATTTCCTAAAACCTATGATTTTTTTTTTCTGTGAAGTAGGCCTAGAAATGCCAAACTCTTTTTGTCGTCTGACAGTGAGTACAATTTTTATTAAGTAACATAGCATCTATTAAGGTCACATTAAATTCTGATTTCTAGGACAAAATGGTCTGGTACTAAATTTTATACAGTTGAATGTTGTTCGTGTTGAGTATCATTTCTTCTAATTTATTTATATTTCCTTTCCATAGAAGTCAAATATTGGAAGTTGTGAGCAGGCAAAGTATCTGAAACATTTTAACAAAACCTCTAAGGTTTTTTTTTTTTTTTTTTGGTTGACTTATTAAAGAATAACAAGAGAAATCACTCAAGTTTTGCTTAATTCTGACAGAGCTTTATTGCTGACAGTGGTAAGCCTTATCTTCATTCTAGAGTCATTTAAAAGCAATCTTGATAACACATATAGGTGTGATTAAATTTAATTTGCTGATCGTTATAGAAAAAAAGTTTGGAGAATTTTAGTAGAGAACTTTAACTGAACGAATTAAAATCTTCTCTAACAATTCCAAAGGGCTTTAGTTTGTATATGCATAACCCTATGTAAACTTATTGTGCCGCTCTTACTGTTAGCAAGTTAAACATATATTTTCAAAGTCATTATTATTAAAATTAGGGCCAAGAAAGATAGTCCAGTGGTGGTGAACATGCACCACCACTTATTCTTATTGAGAATCCGAGTTTAGTCTTTAACCCCATATGAGGAGACTCCATCCTGAAATTCCAGCTTCAGTATTCACTTCTAACCTTTTAGGACAATTACCCTCAGGCACACATACCACACCCATTCACAACACAACACAACACACTGAGATAATACAAAATAAAATGAATCTTTAAAATATTTTAAAATAATATGCTTTTGTATGGCCATTTATCACAGTTTTATGAAAAATTTACTGTAATTATCAGAACATTTATAAAAGTTGCCCTTTTTTGCCATTTTATAGATGTCTTTAATATGGACTAACAGAACTACTTTGTAATGTCAGCATCAGAATAGTTATACATATACTATTTACATCAAAATATGTGATGCCTCTGTCTTCTTAAAAAAAATAAAAGGAAGCATATATATTTTTTCTACTGATAGTAGTCATTCTTTTTTTACTGGTACTAAATTCAAGGGATCTTTTCTTAAAATGCCATTGTAATATGGAGTCAGAAACAATTTGAATACATTTCAGATACTTAAATTAGCTTATTAGGATTTGAGTGAATCTTTTGTGTTTTTGTGACTCTTTGATAATATTCTTAGCTATCATTATGCTCTCTTCTCCTGACCTCTCTCTTTGGGTGTGTTCATTGCTTTGTCTATGTGTGTGTGTACATGCACAACCCATTTGTGCATATGTGCATATGTTCATTGTCAGTATGAAAACAGAACTATGATGACTTCTACAGGATTTGTGTCACAACAGTGGTAAGTTCATATGTGCAGCTGCCCTGCTGTGCCCAGAAGAAAATGTTTCCTTGACTGTCACAGTATGTGGTTCTCACACTCTTTGAACTCCTTCTTCTACAGTTTGTCTTCAGCAGCCAAGAGAAAATGTAAAACACGAATGGGTTTTCCATAGTTTCGGAAAATAAGACAGAATCGCTGGAGAGATGTGAATGTTCTCAAAACACATTGTATGAATTTCTTAAAGAGCTAAAAATTAAAGTAAAAAAAAGAAAGAAATATGATAACTGTTAGTAACTTAAGTCTCACTATGATGATTTGTCTAAATTCCCTGTTATTTAGGCATAGCTATTCTTAAATTATCAGTTTAAATTTCCTTACAAAACGCCAATAGTATAGTTAAGTTTCAGCATAAGTTTAGTATGTGTTTGAAATAGACAAAATGCCCTTTGGATTTTGAAATGTATATCTCCTGTAATGTCATAATGAAATATTTAGAGAATAAACTGGTGGATATCCTCTTCCAATCGTCAGGTGAAAATAGTCAGCATGCCTTTTTAAATGACTTACTTGTAGTCTCTAATTTTGCATCAACTATACCAGCTTTCTATCTCTGATGTCAATGATAACCGAGTATCATTATGAATTGACTGTACAAACATCATGTCCTACACTAATGCCTTTCTTCTTATATTTAGTTCTGTGAATTAGCTCTAAGGAGCTTTGGCAAATGACAGAAGGAAGACATTGATCAGAGTTATAGTTAGTACTGCTAGATATTTTTCCTTCTGAAATGTGGACAGGTCTATTTTGTTTAAACAACTCTTTCTCTTTTTATTATAATTACTTATATCTGTGCACAATTCCCTAATTTAGGATGAGTTGTTTGTTCATATGCATAATCATAATTCTATACAACACCCATATAGAAGTGTGCATATACATACAAGCACACTATCACATACACATATATAGATATATACATACACATAATATGCATACACAGACTCAAATATAATTTGGGGTATACTTAATCCTCTAAAATCACTGAATCATTTCTAGAATATTCTATTACACAGATGTGATTCCACATAGCTTTGGTGTGTTTATCTTCATATCTATCACTGTCAACATAGTCCATCTTCAAGATGAATGCACTATCTTGTCTTCTTTTATATTCTCAATCGAATGTTTTATATTCTAGAAGACATAATAAAGATGACTATAATTACAAATGAATTTTATAGTGTAAGATATTTAAACAAGCATATTTTCTTCTTGAGTTGTATTTCTAACATTACCAATTATCAGAAATTACCAAATAATTTTATTCTCGTCTCATTTTCTATAGATTTTTGCCAAACGCTTGAGCAATTACCAAAACCACTTGTATATACTCCAATGATTTATTTGAGACTATAATACTGATATCCTACATTATTTTATATTTTTCTCTGACAATATATCTGTTGCTTCTTCATGGCTTCAACAAATATGTAAATTGTTGTTGCAAATATTATAAATGTACAAATGTCAAAGTATCTTACCATAAGTACCAATTTTCTTGAGGATGTGTTGTGTTTGGAGCGAAATGACAGAACTGGCAAAAACCAGAAGATTTGATTTTAACATAAAATCTGCTTAAATCCCTTTACAAGTTAGCTTATCTGAATGTAAGGAAACAGTTTTTTGAACTACCAGATATTAGATAATAAGACAAGCCATCATTTATATAAACTGACAGTCATCTAAATCTATCATTAATTCATCACGGAAACATCTCTCAAAAACTCTGCACTTTATTCTAAAATTGTCTTTATTTTACATAATGTATGTGACACAGGTATGAATAGAAATTTTATGGCAGTATGACAGTCAGTCTTTACCTCCAGAAACTCAATCAGATATTTGATGACAATCTTCATTATTATTATCTCTATTATTTTAGAAATTTAAACATCTATGATTCTCTCTATTTTGAGCTACTAATCGATAATATTTGGATTGTCTTTAATGTTTACAGTATGAAAAAGATTCAACCTATGTATAATTATAATTATTATCAGTATTTATTAACAATGCTGAAAGTTAGCTTTTGAAAGTTATTTTAATTGATTTTTTCTTTTCTAGAAAAACAATATATAAATGAAATGATTATTTGTCACTGCATGCCATTACCTAGTAGCACCCCATTTGACCAGAATATGCAAACAGCTTCTTTCATTAGGGTCTGTTGCAGGAAATATTAAATAATGGAACTGCAGGCTTCCAGTGCTACTATTGACAAGTCTCTACCCCTGCGGTTGTCTGGTTGCCTCTGTCTCTAGCTAGCCCCTGCAGTGACTGGTCATGGTATTCCCAGCTTGGATAGCTAGTTCCTTCTTATCCATAAACCCCTGTGGTCTACAGTCACACCTTCCAGTAATCCAGTAAGTCAAAACTCTAGAAAAGCATAATTAAGCAGACAGATTTACATATCAATAAATTCTCAATACACAAGATGCTCACACAGTAGTCTTTATGCCATATGATAATACAAGCTGCCAACCTAGATTAGACAAGTTACCCCAATAATTTTATCCCTATGTAATAACATATCTACCTGTGGCTATTTAAAGCCACGCTGGTTCTGAATCATATTGTCAGCCCACCTCCATCTTGGCTCCCTTTTCCTCTGTTACTCTATCTATCCCCCTCTCTCTGCAACTCTTAGCTCTGTCTCCCTTTTCCATGTCCAATCACTGTCCTCCTGCTGCACTAATATTAAAGAGATTGGACAGGAAATATCCAGCCACAATGGTCCAATCAATTATTGAGTGTTTTGCCTGTTCTTAAGTGGTTGAGACCAATTTTTATTGGTTATGTTATGTATTTATGTTCCAAATATTATTCCTCTCCCTAGTTTCCCCTCCACAAGTCCCCTACCCCCTATATGCCCCTGTCTGTATGAGGCTGCTTCCCCATCCACCTACCCACTCCTGCCTCAGAAGTCTGGCGTTCTGCTCTCCTGGGTCATCAAACCTCCACTGGACCAAGGGGCTCCCCTCCCAGTGATGCCAGGCAATGCAATTCTCTGCCACATAACTAGCTGGAGCCATGGGTAATCCCTGTGTATACTTTGTTGGGTGGATTAGTCGCTGGGAGCTTTGGGGAGTCTGGTTTGTTGATGTTGTTCTTCCAATGAGGTTGCAAACCCCTTCAGCTCCTATAGTACTTGCCCCAGCTTCCCCTATTGGGGCCCGTGCTCAGTCCAATGTTTGGCTGTGTACCTCCGTATCTGTATTTTTCAGGATCTGGCAGAATTTTTCAGGAGAGACTCTATCAGGTTCCTGTCAGCAAGAACTTCTTGGCATCCACAATAATGTCTGGGTTTGGTGTCTGCATGTGGGATGGATCCCCAGGTGGGGCAGCCTCTGGATAGTCTTTCCTTCAATCTCTACTCCATTCTTTGTCCCTGTACTTCCTTTAGACAGGAGCAATTTTGGGTTAATATTTTGGAGACGGGTGGGTGGCCCGATCCCTTAACCAGGGGGCCATGCCTAACCTCTGGATATGGTCTCAACAGGTTCTCCCACCCCTTTGTGGGGTATTTCATCTAATGTTATCCCCGTGGTGTCCTGGGATGCTCTTGCTTTCCTGCTGTGTAGGACTTTCTAGTGCTATCCCCAGTTCCCTATCTTCCATTGCTACATGCCTCTGTTCAATTTCCTCTGTTCATCTGTTTCCTCTGTTCCCTCTGTTCATCTTTTCTATCTCCTC
This sequence comes from Rhynchomys soricoides, assembly GCA_019843965.1. NCBI lineage: Eukaryota > Metazoa > Chordata > Mammalia > Rodentia > Muridae > Rhynchomys > Rhynchomys soricoides. The sequence continues at coordinate 32,505,360 of JADRCH010000004.1, read as the reverse complement.
CCATACTTGATTCTTCTCCTACTTTTCTGCTGCCCCTCTTTTCTTCACAAGTCCTTCCCACACTCTACTTCCCTTGATTATTTTGTTCCTCTTTCTGAGTAGGACTGCAGCATCCACTCTTTGGTCTTCCCTCCCTTTGAGCTTCATGTGGTCCATGAGTTGTACTGTGGGTATTAAACACCCTTTGCCTAAAATCTAATCAGGGAGTACAAACAATGTGTGTTCTTTTGTAACTAAGTTACCTCACTCGGTGTGATACTTTCTACTTCTATCCATTTGCCAGCGAATTTCATGAAGCCATTGTTTTTAATAGATGAGTGGTATTCCATTATATAAATGTACCACATTTTCTTCATCCATTTCTCTGTTGAAGGATATCTGAGTTCTTTCCACCTTCAGGGTATTATAAAGAAGACTGCTATGAACATAGTGGAGCATGTGTCCTTGTTATACGTTGGAGCATTCTTTTGGGTATATGCCCAGGCATGGTATAGCTGGGTCCTCGAGTAGTATGTCCAATTTTCTGAAGAACCACCAGATTGATTTTCAGAGTGGTTATACCAGCATGCACTCCCAACAACAATGAAGGAGTGTTTCTCTTTCTCCACATCCTTGCCAGCATCTGCTATCACCTGAGTTTTTGAACTTAGCCATTCTGACTGGTGTGAGTGGAATCTCAGGATTGTTTTTATTTGCATAATAAAATTTGAGGATTAAGGAGGTTGAACATTTCTTTAGGTGCTCTTCAGCCATTCGAGTTTCCTTAGCTGAGAATTCTTTCTTTAGTTATGTTCCCCATTATTAATAGGGTTATTTAGTTATCTGAGTCTAACTTCTTCAGTTCTTTGTATATATTGGATATGATCCCTGTATCAGATGTAAGATTGGTAAAGATCCTTTCCCAATCTGTTGGTTGCCATTTTGTCCTATTTACAGTGTCCTTTGTCTTATGAAAACTTCACAATTTTAAGAGGTCCCATGTATAGATTCTTGATCTTAGAGCATAAGCCATTGGTGTTTTGTTCAGGACATTTTACCCTGTGCCCATGTGTTCGATGCTTTCCCGCACATTCTCTTCAATTAGATTCAGTTTATCTGGTTTTATCTGGAAGTTCTTGATCCACTTGGACTTGAGCTTTGTACAATGAGAATGCATCAATTTGCATCCTTCTACATATTGAACCAGAACCATTTGTTAAAAATGCTATCATTTTTCCACTCAATAGTTTTAGCTTCTTTGTCAAAGACCAAGTGACCATAGATGTGCGGGTTCATTTCTGGGTCTTCAATTCTATTCCATTGATCTCCTTGCCAGTCAATGTACAAAGACTATTCAGTTTTTGTCACTATTGCTCTGTAGTACAGCTTGAGGTCAGGGATGTTGATTCCCCCAGATATTCTTTTGTTGTTGAGAATAGTTATTGCTATCCTGTTTTTTTGTTGTTGTTGTTGTTGTTTTGTTTTTTTCTTATTCCAAATGAATTTGAGAATAGTTCTTTCTAACTCTGAAGAAGTGAGTTGGAATTTTGATGGGGATTGCATTGAATCTGTAGATTGCTTTCGGCAGGATGGCCATTTTAATATTAATCCTGCCAATCCATGAGTATGGGAGATATTTCCATCTTCTGAGCTCTTCTTTGATTTCTTTCTTCAGAGACTTGAAGTTGTTGTCATACAGATCTTTCACTTGTTTGGTTAGAGTCACACCAAGATACTTTATATTGTTTCTGACTATTGTGAAGAGTGTCATTTCCCTAATATTTCTCAGTTCATTTATCCTTTGAGTATAGGAAGGCTACTGATTTGTTTGAGTTAATTTTGTATCTGGCCACTTTGCTGAAGTTGTTTATCAGCTGTAGGAGTTCTCTGGTGGAACTTTTGGGTCAATTAAGTATACATTAATATCATCTGCAAATATTGACATTTTGACTCCTTTCTTTGCAATTTGTATCCCTTTGACCTCCTTTTGATGTCTAATTGCTCTAGCAAGAACTTCAAGTACTACATTGAATAGATAGAGAGAGAGAGTGGGCAATCTTCTCTAGTCCCTGATTTTAGTGGGATTGCTTCAAGTTTCTCTCCATTTAGTTTGATATTGGTGACTGGTTTGCTTTATGTTGCCCTTACTAGGTTGCAACCACTTCTAGTTCCAATTTTGGATCATTAATTTCACTTTATCATAGTTCTTCAGCAGCTCTTGACACTGAAGTGAATATTAAATTATATAATATATTATTATATTATATATTAATATATAATATAATAATATATATAATATATATAAATTTATATATATATATAAATATATATATATATAAATTTTCAAAAAAATAGCTTCTCATTCCCTTATAATCTTTGAAGGTCTTAGAAATTTGATTTTAAAAAGTGTTCACATTACAATTTCTTTTTTTATTTTAAAAGCAATATTAATTTTAACAAAACAGTGAAAATAAAGTAGAATAGACAGATACATTTCTGCCTTTTCAACATATTTCTCCCGTGCTACAGGACCTCTATGACTGGCACTTTGAGTTTTCACACAAGTCAAATTTCTGTATATTTTCTTGATAGAATAAACTTCAAAGCAAACAGAAAGGTTAGAAGATATCTTACTGACTCTAGTAATTTTTTAATGTTTCACAAATGCAAAAATATGATTAGAAGATATTAGCCTCTCAAATACCACTATAGACTTTCTATGAGATATGACTCACAAGAACTAAGAAAATATGTCATTTTTTTTCTGGTGCTTCAGTATCCAAACCACTCATATTGTTTATATATTGACTAAAATTTTGGCTGTAGCTTGAATTTAATTTCTCAATTATTGACTAAGCAAAAATTTTTGGATTCATAACTGATAAAAATGAGATCTAGCATCAGCAAGCTAAGATAAAATTGTAAAAAATAATTTAGCTGAGTGAGATAAAATGTAGAGATATTTGATCATTTGTAAAGTTAGCTGTACCTAGTATCTTTTCTTGTTAAGTAATATTTAAATTATTTGCCTTCTATAATATTATGTAAGCTGAATACATGTCCAGCATAAAATATGAATCATAAAAACTTTCAGAATCATCATTTCCCTGAATTACCTGAATTATTTGAATGCTAATGAAGGCCAGTTAATATTTGAGTGGCTTTTTTATGAAAAATAAATTCTACTCATTTTTACTATAGTGATTAGGCCTTCACTCTATTTCAAATATGACTGTTCTCTATTTAATGACTGTAAGAGTCAATAGTGAAAGTTTCAGCGTCTGAAAAGTCATAGTTGCTGGAAAACTAGTGCATTGCATCATAATTATTCTATTTAATGCAATATCCAATCAATGTGAAATTGAGTGACTGATTATCTTAATCATATTGTTGATGTTTTATTTCTAATTTTAATTTTTATATTTTTTATATATATATTTTTAACCTGAGTATATATTTGCACTATACATAATTTTAGAGCTCTCAATTCATGACTGCTAACTTTAATATTCAACACATCAGATAGTCTGTGTCTTCTATCTCTTCTGCCTATAACAGTATTTTTCTTGTCTTTATGGCATGATGTATTCTTTAATGAGTTATGTATAATATACATACAATTTATATATAAAACTAAGAAATATTGCCACTTAGCTACTGAAAAATTACATTTACATTCTAATAGTTCAAGGTTTTATACTGAAGTAATTCTTTAAATTGGATTACTTTATTGTTTCTTTGTATAAAATATACTGAATTTCTTAATGTGACTAATTAAACACAACTTCTTGTCTTAAACTTATAAAGTACATGTGGAAGGAATATATACAGAGTAATATAACTATACTGTCCATTATATTAAATCAAATGTGTCAAATATTTACACCATTTACCAAGACGGAATAAGAATAAGAATTTTGAATATATATATGCTGATTTTATAATAGTAATAATTGTTAACAAATTTTTTGAATCTAAGTACCTCCCAGATATTCAGAGGATGTGGATAGCTCTAGTTAAACAATGCCCCGTCAATTTGAGCACTGATGACATAATGATTTTTCTGTAATTTACTTAGGCAATTGTTTAATTATACATTGATCTCCATTTTATTTAAGTAGGAATAGTTGGATGTTATTACTATTGAGGTTGCAGAGAGTTGAGCAGTTTGCAAATGTAATTAAGACTCAAACACACTTGGACTAAGGGTGGATTTGAATTCTGCTATTACTAATTTACAAGACAAAACTTACAACCAAAAACTATTCACGTTGTCTCCCTTATATTATCTTTTATTTTACCTTTTTTATTGGATATTTTATTAATTTACATTTCAAATGTTATCTCCTTTCCTGGTTTCCCCTTTTGAAACATTCTATCCCATACTCCCTATCCTTGCTTCTATGAGAGTGCTCACTCACCCGCTAACCCACTCTCACCTCACTGCCCTGGTATTCCCCTACACTGGGATATTGAGTCTTCCCAGGACCAACAGCCTCTCCTCACATTGATGTTCCACAATGCTATCTACTACTACATATGAAGCTGGAGCTATGTGAACCTCCATGTGTACTTTTTTGTTTGGTGGTTTAGTCCCTCGGAGTTCTGGAGGATCTGGTTGGTTGATATTGTTGTTCTTCCTATGAGGGTTCAAATCACTTCAGCTCCTTCAGTCTTTTCTCTAACTCCTCCATTGGGGTCCCTGTGCTTAGTCCAATGGTTGGATGAAAGCATCCCCCTCTGTATTTGTCAGGCTCTGGCAGAGACTCTTAGGACACTGCTATATTAGGCTCCTGTTACCAAGCTTTTCTTGGCATCCACAATAGTTTCTGGGTTTGGTGTCTGTATATAGGATGGATCCCCAGATGGGATGGCTGTGAATGTCTTTTTCTTCACTCTCTGCTCCACATTTTGTCTCTGTATTTCCTCCTGTGAGTATTTTGTTCTCTCTTCTAAGAAGGACTGAAGCATCAACACTTATGAGTTCATTCTTCTTGAGCTTCACATGGTCTGTGAATTGTTTCTTGGGTATTCTGAACTTTTATAGAGACGGACAAGTAGAACAATTGAACAGAATTGAAGACCCAGAAATGAACCCATACACCTATGTTCACTTGATCTTTGACAAAGAGCGTAAAACCATTGAGTAAAAAAAGAAAATCAAAACAAATAAAACAACAACAAAATAAAAAACCAGCATTTCTCAACAAATGGTCCTAGTTCAATTGGCAGTTAGCATGAAGAAGGATGTGCACATTTATACATTCTTGTCTCCTTGTACAAAGCTCAAGTACAAGTGAATCAAGGAACTCTATATAAAACCACATAGATTGAAACTAATAGAAGAGAAAGTGGGGAAGAGCCTCTAACATATAGGCACACAGAAAAATTGCCTGAACAGTACACTAATGGCTTATATGCTAAGATCAACAATTTACAGGTGGAATTTACAGGTCTCATAGAATTGCAAAGATTCTTTAAGGTAAAAGACACTTTCAATAGGACAAAAAGTTAACCAACAGCTTGGAAAAGGATTTTTAACAACCCTACATCTGATAGACAGTTAATATCCAATATATACAAAGAACTCAAGGAGTTAGACTTCAGAGAGCCAAATAACCCCATTAAAAATGGGTTACAGAGTTTAACAAAGAATTCTCAACAGAGGAATACAAAATGGCCGAGAAGCACCTAAAGAAATGTTCAACATCCTTAGTCCTCAGGGAAATGCAATTCAAAACAACACTGAGATTCCACCTCACACCAGAGGTGAGAATGGCTAAGTTCAAAAACTTAGGTGATAGCAAATGCTGGCAAGGATGTGGAGAAAGAGGGACACTTCTCCATTGTTGGTGGGAGTGCAAGATGGTATAACCAATCTGTAAATCAGTCTGGTGGTTCCTCAGAAAATTGGACATAATACTACCTGAGGACCCAGCTATACCACTCCTGGGCATGTACCCGGAAGATGCTCCGACATATAACAAGGACACATGCACTATTATATTCATAGCAGTCTTATTTATAATACTCTGAAGCTGGAAAGAACCCAGATATCCTTCAACAGAGAAATGGATACAGAAAATGTGGCACATTTACACATACTACTCAGCTATTAAAACAATGTGTTCATGAATTTCTTAAGCAAATGGGTGGAACTAGAAATATTACCCTGAGTGAGGTAACTCAGTCACAAAATAACACATATGGTATGCACTCATTGATAAGTGGATATTAGCCTAAAATCAGTTCATTTTTCTATTCAACCTTTATATTACTGATAAGTTGCTACTGCAATATGACCTACTTATTTAGTACAATACACTCGATTTGCAGTACTATGCTCACAGATAATGTTGAAAATCAAGTACCATTCAGTGAAACTTACCCTAGAAGATCTTTCCTTCATAGTGCTGGAGAAATTAAACTATTATAGTTAACTTGTTTTGAGGAAGTTATAGTATTCTGGCTTCAAATCATGGAAAAGAGCATACGAATTTGAAAGATAGCAAGAAGAAATATGTGGGAAGATTTGGCAGGAAGAAAGGGAAGGTAGAAGTTATATAGTAATATTATGATCTCAATAATAAAAGAAAAATTGTCCTAAGTATTGCTCAGTGTGATATTTTTGTTAGTTACAGAAGTTTGGAATATTGAAAAGATTCTGAATCTAGTCATCTGCATGGAAAAAAAGAATAAAATGCAGAAAGTCCTTGTAAATACCATAATTTAAAGTAGGCACAATGTGGTTAGACCATGAAGGAGAACTGATGTGAACTATCTTAAAGCAATCCACATTGTAAGGCCAAATGTTCTATAAGATAGTTTTCCAACCGTTTGGGTTTTAAGAAGCTGGATCTCATATATATTTTGTTGTGTTTTGCAGTTAAACACCATGTGTGTAGAACTAGTTAGTGAAAACTAGACTAAGTTTTAGATGATACTTCGTGAGTAATAATAAGATCAGATAATGTATTTAGTTCAAGTTAAGCTACATTTCCTTAAAGTTCTGCTCCCCACGCTCCCCTTACTTCTAGAAGGTGAATGCCATAGCCAGGCTTGCCTCACTATGTGAAAAACAGCATATGAGGATAAATATATCTCAACAAGAATGAATAAGGTTAAGACGTTTCAGTAGATTCCTTCTTGAATTATTTTGAGACCCTGAAAATATATTTCGGTATACATATCACAAATACGCTCAACGTGGTTTTGATGGTTGAGGGAACAGAAATGCAAAATCAACTTCCAGTGCCAGACATCCAATGAAAAACTTTTTTTAATGTTGTTTTGTTTTGTTTTTGGATATTTACTTTATATACATTTCAAATGTTTTCCTCTTTGGAACTCCCCTATTCCGTTTCCCCTCCCCCTGCATCTATGAGGGTGCTCCCCCACCCACCCACCCACCCACTCCCCTCTTCCCTCCCTAGCATTCCTCTACACTGGGGCATCTAACACCCTCAGGCCCAAGGGATTCTTCTCCCACTGATGGCCAACAAGGCTCTTCTTCCACATATGTGGCCAGCACCATGGGTCCCTACATGTGTATTGTTTGGTTGATGGTCCCGTTTCTGGGAAGTCTGAGGGGTCTGGCCAGTTGACCCTATTGCTCCTTCCATGGGGCTGCAAACCCCCTCAGCTCCTTCAGTCCATTCTCCAACTCTTTTATATCAGAAATTCTGTTCCTTGAACTTTCAATCCCAAACATACAATATAACAGAGAGGGGAGCTTCACCCTTATAACCTAGCCTCATGAGTGATTTTTAACTATAAATAGAAACTCTGGGATTTGTACCAGTAGTGAGTGTCAAAATGTAGGTCAATATATGAGCTGAATTTGTACACAAATATACTTGTGTTTGTCCTGATCATACCTCACTCTTGTAGTTTTTAACACCTGCAAAACAAAACTAAACAAAACAAAAGCCAAAAATCAAAAAACAAGCAAACCAACCAACGAACAAACAAAATCCCCAAGGCATTTAGCTAATAGGCTTCATTTATCTATGCTATTTTCAAAGAATTCTTTTCTAAGATATTTTGTTTTTTTGGTTTTTTTTTTTTACCTTCTCAGTTTTATACTGGTATTAGTACAGGATGGTGTTCCAAAATGTGAAACTATAGCTGTTGGATTATTCTAGTGAAAGCTAAACTGGGTCCTAACGAGGATAGATGCACGAACATGAAATTATTGGATAATAAATAAACTCCTATCATCTATCCACAGACATTGACCATAGCTGAGCAAATTGTAGTCATTAAGATGATCAACTCTCAACATGAGCAATTCTGTGTTTACTTCTACTTTGATCACTGTGAGAAAACTCTTGTATGTTTCTTGCACATCATGCATTACCACTGTTTTACTTAACCCCACTGGAATTATTCACTCTGCTATTAAAAATAATAGTAAACTCAAACTTTTGTATAAAAAAAGATATATCTTTGAAATCTTTTGAAATAATTCAGTGATTTCAATGTTTAGCTTGTGTAACACGCAAGAACAGGAACTTCACATTTTTACTAAAATCTTACACCCTATCTAAATTGGCAAGCATTTTAACCATTTATTAGAAGTAATATCCACAATGGTGAAAGTCACCAAAATGACTTGTGAACCAAATCATATTGTGATTAAGCATTACCAGTTAAAAATATTGTATACTCAGATATGAGGATTTAGATTTATGAACTGCCAATAAGAGAGAGCATGTAGTGTTTGCATTTCTAAGCCTGAATTACCTCACTTAGTGAGGTATATCTTTCCTAGGTATAATCCACTTAACTTTGAAGTTCATTATTTCATATTTCGGTATAGCTAAATAGTATTGCACTATGTAAATATGCCACATTTTATCCACTCTTCATTTGAAGTATAAACAGCATGTATACGCCTTCATATTTGCTGTAACATTTTTTAGAGCATCCATGACAATTACTCATGCCAAATCCATTTTCTAATTATTCAGCTAATTATCTAGTCATTAAGTTAATAGCTAAAGAAAATCTAGTACATATATATGCAATGGTACTCTAAACAATTATGGTAAGTGTAAAACTGTACATTTTAACAAGATAAATGAAACTTAAGGACATTAAATGAAGTCATTTGAATAGAGAAATAAATCACCATATAGTTTCCATCTTCAGTGGAATCTAAAACGTTGGTATAAGAAAAGTAGAAAAACAAATACTGATTACTGTCACAAGAAGTGGAGTGGATGCAGCCAAGGAAGTGCCATGGTATAACTTGATAGAAAGATATATGTGGTGTTCTGTCAATGAATACTATTATAACAGAATAGAAGATGCCAATTTAAATGTATTCTTGACAAAAAAATATTAAAGTGTAATAAACTAGATATGTGTCTTTTTCACTTAGTTTATCACAGACTAATATATTCTTGAATTAAAATCTCACAATGAATCTCATGAATATATACACATTTGTATCAATCAAAATATAATGAATTAGCCGAAAGTGTAAAACATTTTTTCTGTAACAGCTGTCCTATTCACAGTTGGAAATATGCACTTTTATATTTCCACTGGTACTTGCTTTTATCAATTTTTAAAAATGCTGATGCTTCTTGTATGTGTTTTATACATTTAATACAATTATCTAGTAAGAGTAGAAAAAATTAAATCTATTCTGTTATTCTTAGACATATATCTTTTAGTTTACTTGTGAAATATTATACTAGTGTGATCTAACAAAAATCTTATACAGTTAACAATATGAGAGTGAGAGACATCACTCTCATATTGTTATAACTCATGAGTTGTAACATGATGAGTTATGAGTCATTTAGTTGTCATATATGTCAATTTATGACAACTAAAATTCCATTGTATATGTATATGTATATGTAAATTATGAAAATTCAATATAAAAAAAACTAAAACATGTTTTGAAAAAATTATAAAAATTAAACAAATTTTAAAGGCAAGTAAATTTGGAGAATTTTTAGAGTAAATCTACTTCTAACATGGCTAGAAAGATATGTAAAGATAATCCAAATGCTTAAGCCAGAGAAATAAAGTATGTCTGTAATATAATGATTTCATCATTATGACATAAAAAGTTTTGGTTGAGACTAGAGCCCCATAATCTCAGCACTCATGAGGTAAGGCAGAAGGCTTATAACATAGAAATTAAAATAATTTAGATATTTGAAATCTAATTTAGGAATTTTTGTGATTAAATTAGTTTGATATTTGTTTTATAAGTGTATTATTTAGTTATATGTAAACTTTTGTCTTATATGTGATTACTCTACAATATAATAAATATATATGAAGAACAATGAGGAAAATTTCAAATGTTAAATAAAATGTACAACATAGAATTTTTCTCTTGATAGAAAAATTTCATTCTTATGTATTTGAATATATGGAATGTATCTACTAATAAATATAAAACAGAAAAATTATTTTGCATTTCGTTGTTTAAAACAGGTTTTTCTAGGTCATTCAAGATGTCTCTGAAAATCAAAGGTTTTGACCCAAGACAAGAAACCTAAGTTTGAACCTTCAACCCTGGGACACATATGGTAAAATGAGACAGAGTACTCTAGCAAGGTTTTCTCTGTGTTCTCTAAGGAAATCTTTGCATATTGTCATGCGTACACACACACACACACACACACATACACACAAACACACACACATATACACACACACACACACATTAACAATATAATAAAAAATAAAAACTAAATATAGTTCTGACATGCAAATTATAAAATTGTTCAACACTTTTAAAAATAATATATTGAAAGTTTTCAAATCCAAAAAAAATGGACAATTGATTAGTAGTTTTGTAGAAAGCATAAACTCGCTTCATTAATTTTCTATAACAAATAAGTTTTGATTTTTATAAGTTTTCTTTTTCATGCCTTCAGTTTATAAAGAAATAAAATTACCAGAAATATTAATATTATGAGTTAGTCAAATTAGGTTGACTTTTCTACTCCTTTTGTTTTGTATCTGGTTTTGTTTAATAAACTAAATAGTTTCAAGAATTTATCATATTCAAAATTAAGTCTAAAATGAATTACATTTAAATGTATTAAGAAAAATTTTTTTAGGAATTCAGTGTCATAGAGAAATGAAAATACTCTTCAGCAGTTTTATGTAGGTCTGCACTAAACAAGAGCAGTCTGGTTAAAGAACTATTGATCTTCAGGTTCCTAAGGGAAGTCAATTATTCATCTCTTAATTTAATAATATTCTCCAATTTTTATGAACTTGCTAACTAAATCACACTTCCAATAGCACATACAGATATGTGGTTTCATTAAATCACTCATATAGATTTGAAGGTATTAAGAATTATGCTGGCTACTTTTATGTCAACTTGTCACAAGCCAGAGTCATTTGAGAAAAAGAAGTGTCAAATGAGAAAATGTCTCCATTACACATGGCTGTAGGCAAACCTATAGAAGATTTTCTTAATTCATGATTGATTGTGGATGACTGCTCACTATGAGTAGGATTACCACTGGTGGTCTTAGGGTTTTAAGCTTAGCAAACCATAAGGAGCAAGGCAGTAAACAGTATTCCACCACGGCCTCTGCATCAATTCTTGCCTTAATGTAATTGCCCTGCTTGAGTTCTTGTCCTGACTTCTTTAAATGATAAAGTGTGATATAGAAGTATAAGCAAAATAAACCATTTTCTCCCCAGGGTGTTCTTGGCAACATTAATAACACAAACTAGTACAAGAATTGACCAATTTGCATTTGTTTTCTGTGTAATCAACATACTTTCAATAAATATAATAAATATGTCAGAAACTCTTGAAAAATTAATAAATTTAATTACATGATGTGGTTTAAAAATCTACCATCAGTCATAAAAATATGCACCCACAAAGTTAATAGCCTGAAAAGAAATGAAAGTGGTCAATTAAACTTTGGGTTTTTTGCCTACAAATCTACACATAATAGTAGCCTCAACTTTTCTAAAGATAATTCCTAAGAATATTCTTTGACAGTTTCATACTTCGTTCTTATTACCCTAACCCCACAGCTTTTATACTCTCTTGGCCTCTTTTCTCTCCTCTCATCCTTCCTACAAATCTCCTTCCCATATTCATGACTCTATCCTTCTGAGAGGCCCACTGATTCTACCCAGAGTGGTGTGTGACCATGAATTTGGAACACTCCCTTAGAAGCTATCAGGCTTGTTACTAAGTTCAGTGAGTGCAGAGTAAGACAATGATTACCCCAGGGGTGTAAGTCTCCATGCTAGAATGTAAAGTCTGTTTCAGGAATAAGCAGAACTGAATATATATATTTGTTTATAACTTCCATGCAGGAAACATGCATTCTAAGATGGCCTCTGACATGAGATGCTCAGAGTCAGTGGTTTCCCTGAGAGTCCTGGAAAGCCTGTGCTTCCAGTTTTGTGTTTTGGTCCAGTTCCCAAGTGTGTGAGTGAGTGAGTCTCTGTGTCTGTGTGTTTCATGTCCACTTTCTCGGGCTCCTTCCTTTTGTTACTTTTGCCCTACTTCAATGTGTCAATTTTTGATCTATCTTATATTTTATTTTACGTATTCTGTAGAAGCCTATTTGTTTTCTAATGAGATGCAGAAAGCGGATGAATTCCCATGGATGGAAAGTGGTTAGGAACTGGGAAAAATACAGGGAAAAAGAACCATAATTTTATAAGAAAAAATCTATTTTCAAGAACAGAAAAAAATAAAATCTAAAAAGCAATAAATAAATAAATAAATAAATAAATAAATAGATAACAGTGCCAATGGCTTCTTTCTATATTTTGCTACAATAATCCTTTAAGACTCTTTAAAATAAAACTTTCAAATCTTTAACATACTTGTTTCTAAATTAAAACCATTTTGTCTGATTCATCATATGTACTGATTGCTTTTTATAAAAACCCTGTTTTGTAATATAAATATCACTATAATCAACTGCTACATAAAAGTGACTTAGTATCCATATTTTTACATCTTCTTAGTTAGCTTCCTTTCTTGCTTAAAATAGTTATTTAAATTTTTTGGTGTGCACACTCGGACTTTTCTATTTGAGCCTAGAAATAGAGGTTTTCCATAGAACTTATTAAGAAAGAACCTTATGATGAAAGCAGCAATCTATACCCAGAGGCACCTGAGACAGGTATTAGACTTTTGAAAAAATGAGTATCTCTCTATTAATTTCTCATATTGAGCAATGTAACCTCTAGTGACAGGAGTGTTGGACAGCAGTGACCATGAGATATGATAAATCAGGCTTGATGGACTCCTTACCTTCAGTGATTTCATTTCACCTCTAGGGACAAGACTTAGAAGATGAGCATTGGGTATTTCTTCTTTTATTTTTGGAGTTCTCTGTAACACTTTATGGAATTTCACTTTGTGTCTTTTCCTCTCAGATACTTATATAAGACAGCAGACTGCAATAGTTATTACATTGTCACCAGTTGAATGATGACAATTTGATTTATGTGTCATTTCACATTGTGCTAGATAGGAAAGGGACTCCTTAAAAATTATGTAAAACTATTTTAGGTAGATAATGGCAAAGTCATTTTAAATTTTTTTATATGAAAACCTGATCACAAATATTAACTTTCAATGTTACATTTCAGTCCCTATACACATTATATTTTTAGTTATAGTTAATATCTTTATTCTTCTTTTCAGTAAAAATCTTTCCACAGTAGAATGATATCTATGTCCTTTCATGCTTAGAAATTAATTTATTGTTTGGCGTTCCTGTTAATTTCAGTGTAAAATGTGTCTTAATAAATCACAAAGGCTTGCACATTACATATTATAATAAAAATTCTCTGTCAGTTATCAACATTACACATGCCCCACAAGTTTTCAAATGTGTGGTTTCTTCTGTGTCAGAGATGTACAGTGCAAAATGTCACTCTAGTCTTCTTTCTGTCACATTGAATTCAATAATCACTTCTTAGAATAATTATTGCATGCATTCCGACTCCAAAAATAAGTTCCTATTATTAATAATTTATTTTTCTTTTTAACCCAAATTTATGGCCACTTGCTGTTTGCTCATTTTTTATTAGTTTGTTGAGAATTTCATATAATGTGGTCTGATCCAATTCATCCTCTTTCTTGCACCTCTTAGTTGCACTTCTGTTTCCTACTCATTGATCTTTACATTCATTTCAAACATGGTTTCTTTCTGCAATTTTGAAATTCTAATATAATCACATGCTTTTCTCTTTTCCTTTTCTTCCTCCAAATTCTTCTATGTGCTCCTCCCTCATTGTCCCCATTTTTTGATTAGTTGTTACATATACATATAAGCACTACATATAATGTTATCATCTGTATAATAGAACTTGTATGTGTGTTGTCCAGGGTGACCATTTGGAATTGGATAGCCAGTAGATGTGATCTCCTGTAGGAAAAACTATTTCTCATATTCTCCACATTCCATAACTACTTTTGTTTCTCTGTGTAGTTTCAACCTGTCAAATCCCATTTGGCCTACCTATATATTCTTGAAAATGTGGCATCCCATTATAAAATGGTTGACCTATCAGGGTGTGTATTCTTAAATAAACCTGTCTCTCTTCTACTGGCATCTATCAACTGCCACTAATTTCCCAGATAAGGGTGGTATTTTAGGCCTGATCCATGCTCAAATTAGTTCTGGCTTCGACAAGCATGATGTGTGTGTTCTGGCACAACTGCTATTGGTTCATATGTACAATGATGTTTCTATTTCCAGAATTTATTGTTTTTAATTGTTATCCACTTCCTCTATTTTTACAATCTTTCTGCTCAGTATTTTGTAATAATTCCTGAGCTTTGGGAAAGTGACAGATGACACAACTATCCCATTTAGGGTTTAATATTTCACAGTTGCTGGTTTTAACACCATTAACATAATACTTAGTGTGTTTTGTATATGTGCAAGAGCATAAACATGTGTGTATGTGTTTTGTGTGTGTGTGTGTGTGTGTGTGTGTGTGTGTGTGTGTGTGTATGTGTGAAGACCCAGTCTCTTCTTCAAATTTTCTCCACCTAATGTCTAACTTTACTTGGAGCAAAGAAATTCCAGCTCTTCCCCCATACCAACTTGCCTGGAGCAACATTTTTTGCCTCCTCCAGAGTACTGAGATTATCTGTGTCACAGGCACAGGCACAGTCTGGATTTAAGAAGGATTCTAAAAATGTACATTCCAGCCCTCAAGCCTCTATATGAATCACTTCATTGAATGCACTATCTCTAAAGTCCCTTATCATGATGATATTAAAGATGCTGATGCAAAGGTTGCTTTTTAACTTTTCTTTATTTGATATATATATAATTTATTTACATTTCAAATGATATATATACCCTTTCCCAGTTTTTCATCTGGAAACCCTTATCCCATCCATCTTCCCCCTGCTTCTATGAGGGTGCTCCCCCCCCCCACATCTGCCTCCCCACCCTGGCATTTCCCTACACACTGGGCATCAAGCTTTCACAGGACCAAGGGCCTCTCTTGCCACTGATGCCCAACAAGGTTATATCTGCTACATATATGGCTGGAGCCATGGATCTCTCCATTTATATTCTTTGATTGGTGATTTAGTCCCTGGGAACACTGGGGATTCTGGCTGATTAATATTGTTCTCTCTATAGGGGTGCAGCCCTCTTCAGCTCCTTCAGTCCTTTCTCTAACTCTTCCATTGGGGACCCTTTGCTCAGTCCAATGGTTGTCTGCGAGCATCCACTTCTGTATTTGTAAGGCTCTGGCAAAGCCTCTCAGGAGACAGCTATATCAGATTCCTGTCAGCAAGCACTTGTCTGCATCCACAATAGTGTCCTCGTTTGGTGACTATATATGGGATGGAACCCCAGGTGGGGCAGTCTCTGGATAGCCTTTCCTTCAATCTCTGCTACACACTTTGTCTCAGTATTGGCTCCACTGAGTATTTTGTTCCCCCTTCTAAGAAGAACCTTTAATGACTGTTTCTCTTTATTTAGGTGTTATGGGACTGTTTAGATGGTCTATCTGATCCTGATTTAACTTTGGTACCTTGTGTCTGTCTAGAAAATTGTCCATTTCATCCAGATTTTCCAGTTTTGTTGAATATAGGCTTTTGTATTAGGATCTGATGATTTTTTAAATTTCCTTAATGTCTGTTGTTATATCTCCCTTTTCATTTCTGATTTTGTTAATTTGGATAATGTCTCTGTGTCCTCTGGTTAGTTTGACTAAGAGTTTATCTATCTTGTTGATTTTCTCAAAGAACTAGCTCCTGGTTTTGTTGACTCTTTGTATACTTCTTTTAGTTTCTACTTGGTTGATTTCAGCCCTGAGTTTGATTATTTCCAGCTGTCTACTCCTCTTGGATATATTTGGTTCTTTTTGTTCTAGAGCTTTCAGGCATGCTGTCAAGCTGCTAGTCTATGCCCTCTCCAGTTTCATTTTGGAGGCACTCGGAGCTATGAGTTTATCTCTTAGCATGTCTTTCATTGTGTCCCATAATTTTGGGTGTATCGTGCCTTCATTTTCATTAAATTCTAAAATGTCATTAATTTCTTTCTTTTTTTTTTCCTTGACCAAGTTATTGAGTAGAGCGTTGTTCAGCTTCCATGTTTATGTGGGCTTTCTGTTGTTTTTGTTGTTATGAAGACCAGCCTTAGTCTGTGGTGATCTGATAGGAGGCTTGGAATTATTGCAATCTTCTTGTATCTAGGTTAGATACGAGGGGCCTGTTTTGTGACCATTTATATGATCAGTTTTGCTATGTGTCTGGCTTCTTACTTGTATGCGTGTCTGTGCATCATTTGTGTAAGTGCTCTCAGAATCCAAAAGAAAGTTATAGATCGTCATAAACTACCTCATGGCGATGGGATTCAAACTTATAGAAGAGCAGCCATTTCTCTTAGCAACTGAGTCACTGCCTTAACATCTTTCTCAATTTTTAAGTATAATCATGATTAAATCAGATGTTATAAATATTTATGTATTGTATGCCAGATATACTTAGTATATTGAGTATTATTCCCACATTTTACGAATACTTGGTGATAAACTTTATGTTTACTAAAAGAGATTAAAGAGTCATGAGCAGTTAAGGTGAAAACCACAAATTAAGCTTTTTTGTGTGTAACTAGTATTTATGATATTCTATACAAATTGGATGAATCTATGCCCAAAATTATTTTCTACACCTGCTATCCTATGGCATCAAACACAACAAAGACTACTAACTGAAGCAATGTTCTGACACTTGAAAGTTCAATCAATGCTTTCTTTAATAAACTATCTGATTTGGTTTGTGACAGAATGACAAGATGAATTTGTCTCCAGAGAGCAGAATTATTATCACAGTGTCTAATAGTTGTTTTTTTAAAATTTTTATTAAATTTAATTTTTATTAAATGAGATTACCGGTAATCTCATTGTGTTTTGAGATAGTTTAATAACTGTGACTATACAAAACCTAGCAAATTAATCAAATAAAGAATAATAAATGAATGACATATGACTTATAACTGACTAATAACTGTTATTAAAGAGTAGTGTAAAGTCAGTGATAATTTTCATTCCCTGCTAGCTATGTATTCATTCCACTAGAAAACATATTTATTCCAGGTAGAATTAAAAATTCTACCTAATATAAAAGTCTTTATGATGTCCTTAAAAAATCCCATATCTATCAGTCAGTCATTTTATTGTCAAAATATCAGTTTATGATCAATTATCTATATTTTGTCTCTTCATAATTTTCCTAATTTTGATAGTATGAAAATAAAGTTACATATGTGAGATTTTTCAAAACCTCATCTATGTATTGCATTTTGAACTTTATTATCTTTTATGGCCTGTACTCCTCCCACTCTTTCCCGACCCACAAATACCTTGCTTTCTCCATTCTATATTTTCTTTGTTTGAACTTGGACAACTATTGCTTTCTTATCCTGTAGGCAGTTTCCGTGGCTCATTTTTCTCAACCTTTACATTTTAAAAGGAATCTCAAAATTATCATGTTCGCTTGAAGGAACACAGTAAGTAGTGAAGTTACTTTGCCTTCAGTCATTACTAGTCGGAACATTTTTAGGTCAGTAGCACTAAAGAAACTCACCTTAGATGTTAAGATTATGTGGTCTTTTCATCTGCTTTGGATGAGATATCTGAAAGTTTGTTTGAGTTGGTAAAATTCAGGCAATAGATTCTACACTATGCTGTAAAATATTTAAGTTAAATGAATATAATTAATAGACCTAATACTGAATTTGCTTACTATTTCAGGAACTATCAGTCATTTGTAACAAAAAGGATATTCTCTATTCCTTATAAATATGTAAATGTCAATTTTATGTAATGTAGTATTTCATAGTTTTGCTAAATGTGACTTTTCACATTTCAGTTTTACTGCTTATACTCTATGAGATTAGCATTGTAGTTGTACAACACCTTGCTTCTTTATTAAAATTTCTTCAAATGTTATTGAATATGTATATAGCACAAAGAAATGATATTGCCATTGAATATTACAAGAAACTCATCCCTACAGCCATTCTTAAATATGGACTATCCCAGCTTCTTTTTTCCACAAATTTCCTTTAAAACTGTGAGAATTTGTAATTTTGAAGGGAAAGTAGAAATCTATGAAAATGGTGCTTGCTGGCTTTAGTCATTGTAATATTTCTACCATCATACTAAAGTTCAGACTTATCAGCTTCTGCCTGCTTAACGGGTTTCCATTCTGCCTCTAATAAGAGGTATTACACAGGAAAGACAAAAGTAAATAGGTTTAGTACACATAAAATCTTCTTATCCAATGTACTATGAATAAAATCACTGAAACTCAAAAGTATTTATAAAACTAAAAATTTTAATGAATCTTATCAGTGTAGCTTACACTATAGATCATCAGAGAGCATTGTCCTTCTTGGCTTCAGTCTCCTCAAGTGTGGAGTGATTTGCTATACTTTAAAATAAGTTATTGTTGGTAAAGAGCTGTAAAATTCACTTAATTATTATGTATGACCAAAATAATGGTTATCTGTACTCGTAACTAAGATCATAAGCTCCCACTGCCTGTGCCACACACTGCTTAGTTCTCTAAGTAGAAGTTTACTAAGCCCATAGAACATGTGGAGCAATTCTAAGAGTACTAGACTATCCCTGACCTGTATGCTCAGAAAGTTGCACAACATTTACTATTGGAGCTGCTTTAGTCCTGTAAAGATAAGGTGATATGCCTCAAAGTGATATTAGGCAATTATAATACTTGTTAAAATGTGAATATTTTATAATGAATGAAAAATATATAAACAAAACTTGAGTTCAATGTTTAACATAGTCATATAAGTCAAATTTTATAATAAATATATATTTACATCTATATGTATATCAGTACTATATAGTTATTATTTATATGAGTCACCTATTTTAGATACTGAACAAATGATCTTAATGATTCAAAATCTACTCTACAACTATAGTAATACAAATGTGTATTCCAATCTATAATGTGAAATAATAACCATTGTATTTGAACTATAAGTAAATATGGATTCCTAATCAGTATGAACTAATATAAAATCAGAATATTTCCTTGTTTATAAAAACAAAACAGAACAAAACAACAACAATAACACCAATATAAACAAATACAGAAAAAAACAGGACGCTTGTCACACCACACACACACACACACACACACATAAAAAAATGGAAACTATTTTGTATTGGCCAACTATTACTGGGCATGAAGACTTCCCCTTGAGTAAGGTTGAGAAAACCAGAGACAGAGGAGTGGAGCAGAATGGAGTTAGTAGGAGTGGGAGGTAGGTGGGTTTTGGGAATTCATGGGGTTGACCAGATATGATAAAATATATTTTATGAAACAAGTTTTGATAACATTAATATTTTGAAGCAAATATAGCAATCTAATGCTGAGTAAATACTTAACTATACATATGAGATAAAATCTATGATATTTGCCTTTGAAGAATCAATCTATGTGTAATAAAATTGATTATATTTACATTCCCGATACATGGCTATCTCCTAGAAGAGCCAAGGAATTTAAAATACTTAATAATTTGTTTTAGATAACTATTTGGAAAAACATAAGCGTTTTAAAAATACAAATGAAGATTAAAATCCTCAGAGCTTCCTTAAGTAATTTGAAAGTGTATGCTATTATAGAAACATTCTTCCTTAGAAAACAAGCAATTGTAATTCAATGAATCATGAAGAAACCTGCCATGCAAGACATTATAAAACATTCATAATTTTAGCAGGTGTATTGTAGTTAATTTCAAGGTGTCAGTGATTCTAATTTAGAAATCTGAAACCAGAGTAATCTGAATTTAATGGAAGCTACTGTCAAAGCCTGGAAGACATTAACTCCTCAGGGTAGTCAACATTTATATAGCATTGCCAGGAGTGAGAATGCCAGTATACAGATGAGAACATGGGCAAATTATTCCAGGGATTCCCTATTGCAGGGTATAGCTACTTCTTCTGGTATTAACACAGCCTCCTGGGATTTCATACCCTTGAAAAAAACAAACAAACAAAAAACAAAACAAAACAAACAAACAAACAAAAAAAAAAAACTGTGATTACCTGCTCAGTTTGATTTGAATCTTCATATTGGGAAAAGAAAAACAAATTATGCAAGCATTCCAGTAACCATTATGAAAAGTTGTTATTGTAAATCAAAGAATTATAATTTGTTTTGTGAATCAGAAAATAATAAATTACTTTTCCTAATCATTAACCAAGTCATAGTCTTGAACTATACATTAGACCTTTTACTGACTGCTTAAATTGTGTTAGTAATATAAATTATCTCCCTCTATTTGTTCAAAATTGTGTCTTATTTCTCTTTTACTTTATTCATACACATTCCCTCTATCATTTTGATAGTATTTCTAGACTTCAGATTATTTAGGCCAAAAAACTTTAATTTTCTCCTTATATGCAATATTAAATGCTCTTTAAATTTATATCATTATAACTTCAAAAGTCTTATAAAAGTCCAAAGAAAGTCTGTAAAAGAGGAGGGGAGATTGAGGGAGATAGATTAATCAGCAATGTGATTGTTGCATGAGTAGGAAGATTCCAGTTTCATCCTCAGTAACCATCTTAATATTTAAGTAAAAAGCAGTAGGTAGCAATTTTTGCTTGCATGTGATCTTTGCACTGGGGAGAGAGAGCAGCAGGGGTTTCTTTTGTACCAGCAGGCCAGACAGCCTAGCTAATTCAAATGCCCCAAGTTCAGTGAGAGATTGTGTCTCAACAATGAGCTCAATTATAGTACATGAACTCATTAAATGAAAATCTCTGTGTGTGACTGTGGACCTTCATACACACATGCACACACATACACACACACATACACACACACACATACACACTTCATGTAAAATCACACCGATACACTCACGTTCTAAAAAAGGACATTAAAGTCTTGCATTTGATACTTTAGGAATTTTAATGGAGAATAGCAATTCTAATAAGCTTAATAGAAGAATGGCAAATTGAAATTTGATAACAGCTACCTAAGCACTTTTAGATAGAAGTATTTGTGTGTTTTTTTAATTCAGGTCATTCAGTGCCTCATCTATAGTTTAAAATACCAGATTCTGTAAGTTATGAATAATTAGAATAGAAGGCCTCATATGTCCCAAATATGTAAGCTACTTACCATGACTTTAAGTACACAGTGCATACTGTATTGAAATGTCATACATTATGTCATAATCATTTATAATTAGTATTTGGTAATCAAAAAATAAGGATATAGGAATTTACATTGCATTGATCTGATTGTAATTATAATGTTTTGGTAAGATTTTATTGTCAACTTGACACACCTAAGAAAATATAACTTTAACTGAACAATTTTTCCCATAACAATGGCTTGTAGTAATGTCAGTGGGATATTTCCTTGATTGCTAGTAGAGGTAGCAGCCACTGCCCTTCAAAAATTAAATACATCCTACTACTTATACTTTAGCTTAGCACAAACAAAAATGTTATTTAAGAAACTTAAACTCTTGGATTATATATCACTTCACTATGGAAAAACATTCAATACTGGTAATAGAGTCTATCTATATATATGCAAAGTATAATTGTGAAAACACTGAAAACATGGGCCAAGAGAAAGATGGGTATATTGAAGTAGATCAGAAGAATCATAGGAAAAACAGATAATCAACTTCCTTATCCATAATTGAACTATCTTGGACAAAACAATATGAGTTAAATAGGAATATAGTCCTAAAAATGAATAGCAAAAACAATAAAAACAGTAAAAAAAAAACAAACAAAAATAAATATTCAAGTGAGCTGGCAGAGTAAAGCAGCATTTTAAGAATTGAGGAGATGCCTCAATATACAAGTCTTCTTTTGCATGAATGTATGTGTGTGTGTGTGTGTGTGTGTGTGTGTGTGTGTGTGATATAGATGTACAGTGTGGGTCCCCATGTTCTTCCTTGAAACAGTGTCTTATTTGCTCCTGAGTTGGCTACCCTGAGACTTTTTCTCTAGCCTGCATTCATATCCCAGTGTGGTTCGATGGGGGTCACAGGCATCCACCCCTGTAACTGTTCCAGCTTTGCTGCATTTTGTCTGGGTCTGAATGTCTGAAATTTACCCATCAGGCTTCCTGGAAATGTGCTCTTTTCTATTGAGCCATATTTTCTGCCACTCAATCCTCCTTTTAGAAACAAGGCATGTAAATGACCAACAACATATAGAAATAATGATCAGTATTATAAAACATTAACCAAATACAAATAAAAGCTACAGTGAAATATGAACAAAAAGTGTACTGGAAAGAATAGTCTGTAAAAGGGAAAACCATTGTGATATGTGCTTGGGAATATAAATAAGTAGGGTCATTCTGAAACTGCATGATTGTCCTCAAATGCTAAGAATATAAATACCATACCAGCAATAACTTTTATTTATTACTGTATATTCAAAAGAAATAAAATCAGCGTGTTTAAAACATATCTCTATCAGTTTGTTAGATATGACATTATTCATAATAGTCAAAAATCAACTTCATCTAAAAGAATTGTGTGTGGTTTTCTATGTGGGTATACTATTTTCCCAGTATTTTTTTTTTTTATTAGAAACAGACAGGTCTGGCCAACATTATTAAAAACAATGGATGGCTGCATGGATTTATTTTTGTGTACACAATTTCATTAATTGTTTATGTCTTTTTTAAGCACCATGGTCATTTTATTACCATGATTCTGTAATTAAATTTTAAAGCAAATATTGTGGGACCTCCTACATTGCTCATTTTTATTTTTTTCAGGATTGCTTTGGCATGCCCCATGGAAGTCAGTACAGAAGTCTGCAGAAAACAAAAATTACAATTACAATGTAGTTAAAAGTTATTCTACAAAGAACCCAAGCAATTACACAGAAACACAAAGATGTGCATAAGTATGCATATGGCATAACTCACCAAAGTCAATAGATAAAATCTAGACTAGATGTTTCTTGTTTTGTAGATTTCTGATGGAAATGTTGGATGATGACATATGGAAATCAGTTTAACCAAAAAAAAAAGAAAAAAAGTCATTTAAAAATTAATAAAATTAGAGATCACTTTGTTTAACAAAACACACACACACACACACACACACACACACACACACACACACAGACATGCACACACACATATGGTAAGGCTGTGATCCGGTGGACTGACAGCCTTAGAAACATCCTTCCCTCCCATTATGTAAGAAGGGAAATGTGGGAGAGTAGAGGAAACCAGGAGCTTTGATTCCTTTTATTCCACAGAGCACCAAGTTGAGCTAAGACAATCTAAACAAACAAACAAAAAAGCAAACAAACACCCTTCAGGCTTGCCAGAGTTGTCTTCAAAAGGTCGGAAACATTTTGTAGACTCACTTTAAGAGCTGGCAGAAGGACTGGAGGAGTGGAGAGGGATTGCAGCCCCATAGGAAGAACAACATCAGCTGGCCGGACCATCCAGTGCTCCCTGGGACTAGACCACCAACCAGAATGTACTGGGAGGGATCCATGACTCCAGATACATATGTAGCAGATAATGGCCTTGCCTGACAGCAATGGAAGGGGAGGCCCTTGGTCCTGTGGGGGTATGATGCTATAGTAGCGAAGGGGGATGCTAGAGCAGTGAGGAAGGAGAGGGTGGGGGGGAGCACTCTCATGGAGGCAAAGGGGAGGGGAGAGAGGGTGGGTGTGGGATGGGGACTTTGTGGATGGGTAACCAGGAAGTGGGTTATCATTTGAGATGTAAACGAATGGAGTGACTAATATATGTACATATATACATACATACATGTACACACGTGTGTGTGTGTGTGTGTGTGTGTGTGTGTAAGATATAATAGCAATAGCAATTAGAGTCAGACTTGGAGCCTGAGTAACACTGTGGTTCAGAATAATCTTGGAAATAATGTACAGAGGAATGAAATTGGTTACCAATAACTCTTAGCAGTGAAACAGCTTCTACGGTATGAAATTTTTTAAAAAGTTATCAGAACAAGTGTTTTTCATATCTTTTAGTTCTACCCAGCTTTCTCCTCCCATATAGACTTGTATTTTATTTTATATCTGTAACTGTAATATATTATATCAAAATAATATTATTTTCAATAAAAGAAATATAAAGAGACCAAAGATAGTATGTTGAAAGCTTCAAGGCAGAAATACAAAGTCCTATATAAAGACAGGTTATAACTTAAACATCTTTTCTTTTCCTTTTTTTTTTTTTTTCAGAAGAAACTTTAAAAGTGAGAAGCCCTTAGAATACTGCACTTCAAGGTCTGAACGACCAAAGCTTCTAAGAAAGACTAGCATCCTTAGCCAAACAATCTGCCAAGGACAGTTTATAATTAAAGCAGATTAAGGGAAGCTGTGATAACCAAGTTAGTACTGCAGAGGGGAGCTAGAAAGAGAAAGATTATTAGTGAAGGCAAGAGAAATACATATATACCAAACACTGCAAAGTTACCAAAATAGCCTTAACTATATATAACTTTTCATTATTAATAATATTACCATTCCAGATTTCCCAATCAAAAGACTCAGGCTAGCAGAATTTATTGAAAATGGATTCTTGTATTTATTCACTCCTGAATTAAACCTAACAATCAAACATAGAGAAAAGAAATCTATTGTTTCTGTGATTAATAGTTTTGAGTTATTTCTCTTCTTAAATGAAATAGCTGGGAAACAGCTAGTGTTTGTATAATAAAATCAAAATTTCTCAACAAAAACTAATTTGTAAAACTTTGACTCTTCTCCTCTTTGCACATAGTTATTTTCTAGTGGTTCTGACAATGTTTTATTCCTTGCCTCACCAGTGATTTTATATTAATATTCATTTTTTATTCAAGTACCTTCCTTTTCCTAATTTACACATCAAACATGAAATGTTTTTGTTCATTTATTCATACAAAATTATTATCACCATTCAATCTACATTATTCATACTCTTAATTATTCTATTCCAAAGAGCCCACTAAATACTTAATATGCAATTGAATATTAAGTTTTATATTTAATGACTTTTTCATTGCACTGGACCAGATATCCCCAAAAGATGAAATTATGCCTGATTTTACAGTTTGATAGTTTATAATTTATATGTCTCATAAAAAGATTAACAGTAAGTACATGTTGGTTAAAGGAATCAAAACATGTTAATCTTAAATAAAAATATTTTTTTCAATATAAATACATAGAGAATAGCTGAATTTCTCATATTTTCACACAGATAATGTATTTTAGAACTATTTGAAAATTTTCATCTCACTTTCCAGTATTTCCTATTCTTTCTTTTCTTTGCACAAGGACTGCTCTACTGTACTTGGAAATGGCTACCATGATTATGACTTTATCTTCTATAGTATGTAGACAAATGGCCCTTGAAAGAACATTATGTCCTACCTCTTAAGATTATGTGAGTTTTTGC
Organism: Rhynchomys soricoides; assembly: GCA_019843965.1. Taxonomy (NCBI): domain Eukaryota; kingdom Metazoa; phylum Chordata; class Mammalia; order Rodentia; family Muridae; genus Rhynchomys; species Rhynchomys soricoides. The sequence goes on along the minus strand of JADRCH010000004.1, from coordinate 32,479,433 downwards.
CAAAAGACATGTGTTCTAAGGGTGGATATTTGTGACAGATTAGCTTTCTAACATGCCTTGAGCTACGTATCCTTCTCGGTCTCCCCTTTCCCTGTGATTTCCTCATGCAGCTTTTCACAGATTTTTATTGTAACCAAAGCAATTAAGTTGGTACCATTGCTGAAAGTGTCTTTCTTAGCTTTTTATGTCAGAAAACATATATGAACTTTGAGGGATTTAGTGTCATCCCAGGAACACAGTGCTTCAACTTTCGTGGTACAATCTTCTCGATTGCAAACTGTCCTGAAACAGAGTAGCTAATCTTTTTAATCCTAGAATTAAAATACATTCATTTATGAATGTGAGATATATGGCCATAATATGATCAGAAAAAATTGAATCTTATTACAATAACTTTATGCTTATGAATATATTAAGCTTATACTAAAACTGAAAAAAAATACATGTTTACATGTTTCATTCTATCATTGTGAAGTAGCAATTTAAAAATAAAACAAGCTGTCAAGTCCCTAGGAGTTAAAGTCTCCTGCATTTGAGAGATGTCAAGATTATTGGGCATGAGGTAGGATCTGAACTCCAGTACTCAGGATGCAACAGCAGGCATTTTTATCATTCATCAATCTCTACAGCCCCACAAGAATGGTTTGTCAACATAATTTCAGAAAAAGCTAATGATGGCATGACCTTCAGTTACCAGGAAATATATGTGTCAGAGAAATAAAATATTTAAGATTTTATTCAGCATACTTTAATCCACACATCTCTCCTTCCTTCCCCACAAAAAATCAGGAATACATGTTTTCTCATTAATAATTCTCAAGTACAGAACTAATAATATTTTGTATATCAGTAGAATATCTTCTTCATAGAGGAATTATTTTGTATAGAAAAATGACATTACAGTTAAGACAATGAAAATACATTATTGTTTCTAGAGGATTGTGCCTTTTGTTTCCTTAAGTCATTATGTGAGATAAACAAGATTTAGAAAGCCAAACGTCACATAGCAGTCAAGTGTGGAATGACTTGTAATTTTTACATGATTTGGACTGAGTGTATATAAAGAACGGAAAACTGGAAGGTGGTCCATTAGAGGCAAAGATATGAGTCTGGAGGGGGAGTTTTTGGGGAGTATAGTAAAATTTGTGACTTGACTGTGAAAGGAGCTGTGGCTGGATGGGTTTATAATAGAAAAGGCAGAATGAAGATAAGACAGAGGTAGGGTTACAGTGGAAAGCCACCCAAACCAAATAAGTACAAGAATACCATAAGGAGACCTGTTCCTTTATAAGTTAATTAAAAACAAAGTTAAAAATAAAAGATAACTGGGTGGGAATAATTTTCATCGCATTTTTTTGAATAGTAAAATTTTCTAGTATACATTTCTCTCATGTTTACTGTTCATCAATATCAATATTAAATCAATTGTTTTAAAACAGTAAAATTCCAATTAAGAAACCAAACTCATTATAGCATGTTTGGTTTTGTTTTGTTTCAGGATGGGCTGGTTTGGATTGGGTGTAGACAAGGCTGGTCTAATCTCAAGCCAGTTTTCTGTCTTTTCCTCCCAAATGCCATATGTACACCATGAAAAGATGCATCATCATGTTTTAGAAACAAATCAGTGTATATAAAAGGCTTCAGGTATTTTCAGATTTTTTTTTCAAATGCTAGTTTAATAAAAGAAACTAAAAATACTAATCAAAGACCTGCAATGATCGTTCAAATATTTTTGTTTGATTTTTATTTTCTTCTTCTTCTTCTTCTTCTTCTTCTTCTTCTTCTTCTTCTTCTT
>JADRCH010000004.1:32326631-32477628 GCA_019843965.1 Rhynchomys soricoides | reverse complement strand
TTCTTCTTCTTCTTCTTCTTCTTCTTCTTCTTCTTCTTCTTCTTCTTCTTCTGCTGCTGCTGCTGCTGCTGCTGCTGCTTCTGCTGCTGCTGCTGCTGCTGCTTCTGCTTCTTCTTCTTCTTCTGCTTCTGCTTCTGCGTTTCTGCTTATTCTCCTCCTCTCTGTGTCTCTGTCTCTGTCTCTGTCTCTCTCTCTTTCTCTCTCTTGGGGGTGTGGGATAGGACTCTGGATTGTCTTCCAGGCATGTCTTGACAACTCTTTCATCCTTTCAATGACTGACCATTCAGTCATTCTTCATTACTTTTAATTTTGTGTTCTCCTGATTAAATTACAAATAAGGAAGAAAGGTTGTTTAGGTTCAGAACATGCTTTACCTGTGAGTATTTTGTTTATAAATTCTCATCTGATAATATCATTCTCCATATTAAAGAATGCATTATGGATATGGTGAATGAATTCTATGTAGTTAATGAACTATACGACCCTAAAGAATATGTGAATGCAAACACTGATTATGCTTATATCACTAAACACACAGGTAAAATAAATCCAGTGATATTCAGAACATTGAAACCTAGATATGGACTATTTTAGCAGCTTTCTATCTATTGACTTTCCTTCTTGCTTATTGAAGCAAATAATGCTGCTTCTCTGTCTTCCTGCACTTTAGAAATGAACACATCATCAACTCCTGCTCAAATTATACCACTGGCATTTTGGGATCAAATTTATAACTGCGATCACTTTTAAGCTCTGTGGGTATAATTTGCAAGCTGCTTCACAGCTACTCTTCCCTCACACTTTCCTGCTCTCTTGAATACACAGGATTATATCCTTTCATACAGGGTTTCCCTCAAGCTTCATTTTTAAAAATGTTTGCTAGTGACAATTACAAATAATTATTTCCCATTTGTAGTGACTTCTCAGTACAGAAATATATTTTTCTATTGTGTGGATTTGGATTTCAAATTGATATTGAAATATTGCTTTAGTATGAGACTATTCTCTGAAGTTAATTATATGTACAAAATCTTTAGCATGGATTTTTTTCAAATTCAATTTCATATTAAGTGACATGGTGCAGTTTCATTAGATGATGGAGACACTTATTTACTCATTGACTCAAGTATCAGAGTAATTTAGCTAATCAGATTATATTCTAGATATTCGATCAAGAAAAATTAGTCATCTTACCTCTGTTTTAATGGACTATGTATGAATTCAGCAGTAGTACCTTCATGCTCTACACAGCCCACTCTATTAAGGAAGTGTAGAAGAAGGCAAGGCTTTGTTTCTCGGAGTGCAAAGGGAACGCTCCACAAGCGAAAAACAGGTAATGGGAGGGTTTTATGATTTTATTAATTTTATTGTAAAACGTGAAAGGACTATGAAGTATATTGCTAAAATGAACCATTAATATTAGCCTAGAGAATTAGTTACCACTGATATTGACATCATATACAGTAGCTATATCATTACAATGTATTGAGCCTTTTCTGTCTTCAATAAAGAATTGGAGAAGAGTAAAACATACAAGCTTATGGTCATTCTGTAAATGGAAGATATGTAAAACACAGAGAACCTGAGAATCTGGTCGGTAAATCACAAGCTCTTTATTTATTTGCTTATTCTTTTACTGAAAGTATTCTGGCCAAGAACAACCTTCCATAAGCTAAATACATGATTACACATTTTATACACAGCCAAGAATTTCAAAATCTACCATGAACTAAGTCAACATTCCAAATTGAGAGCTTAACAAGGAGAGACAGGAATATATAGACATTGAAAAACATGATAAAACCATTATCGAGATTTGGTCTATTGCCATGTATTGTAATGCTAAATTCTATACTGGAAAGTCTAGGCCTATGAATCACTTCTCCTGTTTACAAACTTTTGTTGTGCAAATCTTGTTACTTAATTTAAAAATTATTGGTTAAATAAAATTGGCTACAGCCAATTACTGAAGGGATTCGATGTAAATGGTTTAGGGGTGACCTGGTTGGAGGAGACCAGGAAAAAGAGGAAGGAGAGAAAGAGGAAGCTGCCATGAGGGGAGAGGAACTATAATTACCTGGTCAGGAGAAACAGTAAGTATCTGGGGTACACTGATGGGAAATTAACAGGCTAGCAGTTAGAAATATAGAATAGGATTCATCAGTAATGATCAGAGCCAAATAAAATAACCATAGTCTGATTTTCATTTATTTGTAAGCCAGTCAGGAATAAGCTTACATTGCTCATACTATAACAATTAATGATTATGCTTCATCACTGTGTATATGTGCCTATAAAAGATATTTTGCATATTTAATGTCCATACCTACTGTTTTGTTGTTTATTATTTACTTTGTATGATTGCTCATTTTGACACTAAATCTCATTCTGCAATCCAGGTTCACAGTGAAACTGCTGGCAGGCTTAAATCTAGTTCCATCCTTTACTCAGCAATCCCAATACTGAGATTACAGGTATGAATCACCTTTTTTTGTTTTTGTTTTATAAAGGCAATATATATTAAGATGATATATAGGCAAATTTTGTTCTACATGAATTTTATGACCATAACATATATAGTGTCAGTCATGTCCAACATGGCAAGGAATATAATCCATACCACACAACTATTGCATTTCATTGTTATTTATTTATATATATTCCACTTTCACAAGAAGTGCTGACAAGACCAACTCATGGACAGCTGCTAAAGACTCTCTTGCTATTACTAAGGAGTTAAAAACATAATATCACATTGTAATCCATATTATCCTTAAGTCAAAGGCCATCTTAGCGTGACTGTTAATGATGGTAAATCAAATTTCTTAAAAATCCCTCTTCATAATAAAAACTTTACTGATTCACCTGTAGTTTGAGAAATTCTTTGAGTTCACATACCCAGCACTGTTTGTCTATGTATGGATTGATTGCTAAAGTGTATTTTTTAATTCTTTATGTTGCCTTTCATGACAAAAGTGATTAAAATATCCATTTGACTGGTCCACAGTTTCTTATTTCATAATTTATTCTTTCAGGATTCTCAGTAATATTGCTTTTTAAAAGGAACCTTTGCCTTCAACTCAACAGTCATGCACAGGTTATTCATACAAAATCTTTTTAAAATTTTTATGGAGATATCAATTATTTATCTAGTGGTTGAATATTATTTTGAATCATTTTTAATAATTTTAGGCATAATTGTGCTGAGTGCTTTTTTACTTGAATTATATATTAGCATAATATTCTAATTTTTTTAAAAAACATATAATGGTCTGTGTCTATAATTCATAGAGCACTCTCATCTTAAAATGTTTTGTTTATCATTCTATTTTGTCTTATAAGTTTCATAGACTTGAAAGGTAAAGTTGTGCTTATGTCTTTAAAAATATTAAAAGAGGCTTCTAAAAGGATGGGTCGAATTTAAGAATTTGTTCTTCCAGAGACTCTGAAATCATATAGACTACCATCAACTTTCAAGTGTATTCTATTTTCATTGAGAGTCCACATTTATCAGCAATCTAAGTCATTGTAAACCTTTAGCCTCTTTGATCCCTTAATATCCTAATCAATTTGCTGTGCTGAAATAACTATGGCCTGGGTGGATTCTACAGAACTTAGGGAGAATGGATTGTCCAAGAAGAAATGATGAAAGATATAACCTCACCTCATCTACAGAGTGACCTTTGTCTTGGTATCCACAGAAATCACAGCATCCCTTCTTATAAAAACAGAAATTCTGTTAGGAAGATCCCATTCCCTGGAATAGTTAGCTTCTTCAGTGAACAACCTCCAAACATAATCTCACGGGAAATTGTATATTGTTTGTCTATTTTTAGAACAGTTTCTTTAGAAATTCATAGAGAAAGTGACTGTAGCAGTTAGAATGAAACCACAGGTTCACAAAGAATGTCTTGTTACCAGTTGGTGGACTGTTTAGCAAGGATTCAGAGGCATGACCTTGTGTAAACTTTGTCACTGGGGGTAAGGTCTTAAATTTCAAAGTCCATGTGGTCTTAGTGTATCTCTCTCTCTAGCTCTCTCACTCTTGCTCTCTCTCGCTTTCTTGCCCTCTCTCACTCTCTGTTTGAGGATGAGACTTAAGTTCTCAGATACTGCTCTAGGCCAAGACTACCTGCTTGCCTGTCAAAGTGCTTCCTACCATGGTGGTCATTAATAAACCCTCTGAAACTATAAGCAAGATCTCTCTTAAATGTTTCCTTTTAATAAGTGTTTTGCTCATGGTATCTCATCACAGCCCAAAAAATAAAATAAAAATAAAATAAAAAGTAACTAAAACCCTGACCATAGATTTTTCAAATTGTTTTTTATATATCCTGCTTCCACACTTTAATGGCCTGTATATTATCAAAAATTTTTCCCAGAAAGTTGCAGTTATATGTAATTAGCAGCATTCCCCCATGGTTGGACATGTAAATTACTGCATGTATCATCATTGTTGACAGTGTCACCTATAGTATATTCACTACCTAAAACATCTCTGTCTGTAACCTACCCACAGTTTCCCTCTCTAAGCCATGGCAACAAATGTCCTCTACGTCTATCATTTTCCTGAATTCCACATGGAATAATACAAGATTTGGCCTGTCCAAATTCACTTCTCTCATTTAACCAGACCCATTTAACTTTGTCACATCTTGTAATGCATTGCGGAGTAATTTCTTTTCGTTGATAAATATTCTACTGTTGGAATGCTCAGTATTTTACTTTCCCAGTAATTTGCGAGAAATGTCTTCTTTTTAAAATTTCATCAGTCATAGTCAAGCTAGTATTGTTATGCATGTTCATTTTGTCATGTGAGTATATATTTGTTCTTTGTGTATAAATCAAGGAAAAAAAAGTCTGATCATGAGGGAGCACATTCAGCTTCTTGAAGGCACTAGAGATTATTAATGAATTTAGAGGTTAAATACTAGTCAGTGCATAGTACTGATGAACGTTTCTCTTAACCGTGTGTGTGCATGCCTGTGTGCCTGTGTGTGTGTGTGTGTGTGTGTGTGTGTGTGTGTGTAGTTATTGATGTGATGTCAATTTAAAGTGCTATTCTTCAATATGGTGTCACTTAGGCTTTGTACTATTTGGCCGATTTTATTCTTTTTGCCAGCCTACAGGTAACACTCCTTAGAGACTAAGAAACCACAACCTCTTTTGTTTTATATTAATGTTTGATAAGGAAACCTCTGTTTTACAAAGAGTTTTTGCCAGAGGAAGATAAAACGTATTTATTGAATATTTATTTATAGTCTGTAGGGATTTTCAAGAAAATGTGAATTCATAGCAAAGCACAAGACAAAATAGAACTACATCACTATGGTATGTCTAATACAACAGAATGTGTCAAATACAAGTGAAATTGACATTTCTACCTGTGGAAATTTAGAGACCACAGTTTTCTTTTTGGAAATTCAGCATTGGTATTACAAATATAAAAATAGATCCACAAAGTGTGATGAAAATAGTGAATTTTTCCATAACTCATCAGATTTGTCATAAACATGACACAAATCTGAATTCATAAATAAGTATTGTATCTCTCAAGAAGCCTAATATTTTGAAAAATTTCACTTTAAAATTAAAATGGTCTTTTACTTTATATGATTCCAGTTGAAATTAAGTTTCCTCCTGATTGTAGATAATATTTGGTTTTATCTTCTTATAACTCAAATTAAATTCAGAGACTCTGTACATATAGTCAGGTGTGTAGTACAATGGTTTGTAAATACCAAGATTCTAATCTCTAAATACTTAGAATTATATAATTATATAATTGATCTTCCAAATATCATTAATATAATAATAATATTGATCTTCCAAATTGTATATCCACTGTTTATATGTGTATGCATATGTACATGTGTGTGAATGCATATGTGTTTGTATTTTGTATAAGTGTTTATATATCTGTTTTTGTACACATATGTGTTTAGGTATGGGGAGCTGGTGTTTATGTGGTTATCTAAAGCAAGCAATACAGTTTTATATCTCTCAGTAATTAAATTATCAAAGTTAATTTGATACTTTTAAATGATATTCAAGAAATAATTAAAACCACTTTACCACTTAATCATCAAATATGGTGCAGAACTTTCTGATTTTTTATAGAAATACATCTCTGTCCACTGATTTATTATAACTAGTCAAAACATTTTAAATCTTCATCCTGATTTTTTTTTAATTTTTCTCTTTATACATTCAATAAGCTCCATGATTCATTGCCTGAATTGATTAACAATTATCATGGAATGCACAATATTGTTATCTTATTTTTTTTTTTACTTTTTAGTACACCTGTCACCATACTTTATGTTAAGTAAACAGTAAAGATCTATTGTGTTTCATACACCATCTCATATTTATTATATATATGTGAATATATACATATTCATACATCCTACCACCATTTTCTTGCTGTCATCTCCTCCATCTAGTTCCTCCCCCATACTGCAACCCTGTCCACCAACCTCCATTTCTCTTCAGGAAAGAGCAGACCTCCCATGGTTCTCAATCAGTTATGGCATTTCAAATAGCAGTAAGATTAGACACCTCCTCTCAATTAAGGCTGGACTGGACCAAGTTACCCTGTAGGAGGAAGAGTCCCAAAAGCAGGAAACAGAGTTAGAGACAGCTCCTGCTCCCACTGTTGGGGGTCCCACAAGAAGAGCAAGCTACACAACTGTGGTAACATATATGCAAAGGTCAGTCCCACGTACATTCTTTGGTTGACAGTTCACTATCTGAGCCCCTGCAATTTATCTGCATTTAATTTGATGTTGGCTATTATCTTGCTGTATGTTGCCATTATTATAAATAAATATGTTCTTTGTATCCCTCGTCTCTCCAAAACTCTTTTCAAGAAGGGGTGTTGGATTTTGTTAAAGCCATTTTTTTTATCATATCAGGAGATGATCATATGGTTTTTATACTTTTAATTTGTACATATGGTGGATAACATTGACAGATTTTCATATGTTGAACCATCTCTGCATCTGTGACATGCAACATACTTCATAATGTTGGATATTTGTGATGTCTACTTGCATTCTGTTTGCAAGTATTATATTGAGTATTTGTGCATCAATGTTCATAAGGGAAATATGTCTGAAATTCTCTTTCTTTGCTGAATCGTTATAGGATTTAAATATCAGCATAACTGTGGCCTCATAATCTTTCTGTTTTTATTTTGTGGAACAGTTTGAGGAGTATTGGTATTAGCTCTTCCTTAAAAGTCTGGTAGAATTCTGTGTTAAAACCATCTGGCACAGGGTTTTGCTTTTTCTCTTTCTTCCTTCCTTCCTTCCTTCCTTCTTTTCTTCCTTCCTTCCTTCCTTCCTTTCTTCCTTTCTTTCTTTCTCTCTTTCTTTCTTTCTTGTAGGGAGACTTTGGTCTTGCAATTCTAGCCTCCAACACCATTAGAAATAAAAGTGGTTTTGTTATTTTTTTATAACAGCCTAGATAGATATATATTTTCTCAGAAAAAAAAAGTGAAATTAAACTAGTAAAGGTTATTTCTCTTCTAATATTTAGCAAAAAGGTATGGTTAGTTTGCTCATGTTTCTTATTCATTTCAATCTCAATTAGTCTGGTTCTAGAGAATAGAATCCTAGAAAAACAGAAAGAAATACTTCCTATTTCTTTAAGTTTGCTTTCAATTTTGACCAAGAAAAATGAATTATTTTATCTTAAAAATGGATCACCTCCCTTATACATGCCCACTGAATATTATCTTTCACCTGTCTTTTTACTATGCTAAAAATATATATACACTTTAAAATCTCTTTACAGAAAAATAAATCCATCTATCATTTGAAAGGAAGCATATGCAAGTTGTTCTTCTCTTTAAGATAAAGAAAATCTCATATATACATCATCCTTTTTAGTTAATTAATTAATTTACATTCTAAATGTCGACACCCCTTCTGGTTGGCCCTCATAGAGTGCCTCCCCCTATACTTCTTCTCTGGCTCATCAAATATTTGCCATATTAGGTGATGTATTTATAAAAATATATAGAGATATATACGTTATATGGGGTTATGGGGAGGTAGGAGTGGGGGAAGGGTGTGCCTCAACAAGCCCAAGCCCAGGCATCCCTTTCCCCTGAGGGACCAGCCACATGAGAAGGTATAGTATAGAATAGAGTTTATTCATGGCATGGGGAAGGGAGTTAAGAGGGTAGTAGAGGCAAACAAAGGCAGAGAGAGGGAGAAAGTAGAGAAGTAGAGGAGTGGAGACTGGCCATGACCACATGGTGAGAGGGGGAAAAGGAATGGGGAGATTAAAAAATAACAGATGTAAGAAAGAGTCAAGAACAAGAAATAATAGAGAGAAGAGGGGCAAGAAGCCCCCTGGCTGTTGCCAAGCAACTGTGGGGTTGAGTTTAGACAGAATGCTAACATTAGGAGCATCGTCGCTCACTAAGGCGAGGCAAGAAAACAATGCTGCAGTCAGGCTACATCTTTCAGAAGACCTTCTGTTCTAGTTGTTGGGGAACCACGTGGGAACTGAGCTGAATGTCTGGTATACATGTGCCAGTGGGGGGCTCCTTCTAGCCAATGTACGTTTTTTGCTTGGTGGCTCAGTCTCTGAGATCTCCCAAGGCTCCAGGTTAATCCAGTCTGTTGGTTTCCTGTGGGATACCCATCCCCTTCAGGACCTTCAATCCTTCCCCTAACTCTTCAATATGAGTCTGTGACCTCAGTCTAGTGTTTGGCTATGTGTATTTACATCTGTTTCAGTTAGTTATTAGGTAGATCCTCTCACCTTATGCAATTTTTATGTAAATTCAGAAATTCAAATAGTGCTAGTTGAGGAAATACACAAAAGTAGACAGTTTAAGAACTTTTTTGTCCATAAACAAGTAAGTCCACAGTACAGTCTATGAATATGTCTGGCATACTCAGGCTGGGTGCATAGGGAATCAGACTACAAAGATATCGGCAGCCTTTTTTATTTCCCCTAGAAAGTAAATTTGTGTGTTTGTCTGCTATGTATTCTGTTCATCTGGGCAACTAGGGTAGCCATAGCATACATCTGGCTGACAAATCAGGAACTCAAGAACCTGGCCAAATAGTTTTCTCAGGAGACATGACTGACAGCTGTTGTAGTTTTCAAGCATACGTTAGCATAGAGGAAGATGAACCACCAAGAAAATGAAAACAGTAAAAGTGGTTTTAGTTTTAAAAAATAGCCACCTATAAAGAGTAAAATACCAGGATAACCAGACAGTGTTTATGACACCTAATTTTATTTTCTTTCTGTTTTTTACTCTAGGTTCATCAAAGTATATTAAAGATTCTCAAATGTTTTGGGGAAATACTTTTCATATATGCATACATGTCTCTATATCAATGTCTGTCACTATTTATCATTCTAGTCTCTATGTACATGAAAGGAAATGAGGAATAGACACACAAAAATCAATTTAGACTTAAACAACAAGAATATTTGCTTAGCTAATAAATCACACCCAATTCTGAGAATGTCAATATAATATTAGCAGATAAATATAGCTAAGATGATATCAATTCTGGATCATATTTGAATCATTTTGTTTACTTCCTATTTATCAAATTCATTTATGGCTGATTGTAGAAAATACACATGTGATGGTGGAAACCTACAACCTATGAGTCACAGGGTTCTTGAAAGACAGATGAAATTGCTTGAAAGGATCTAATCTTTGACATGACTGAATAAGGAAGGAGAGGAAAGTTTTGGCTAAACAAAGGGAGTCATTCAGCTCCGAGAATTCGGCAATGCACACACTGGTTGGTGGCAGAATTCTTGAATGAAGATATCTTCACAGTCTGGTAGTGAATTTAGACCATAAGGATCTGGGCTCTTCCTAGCATAATGGACCTCAGGCCATGAGAAAAGTTCTTTCTTCTTACCGATATTTTCCCACTAAGATGTTGAGAGAGACAACTTGAGTTAGTCATTTGTGGATCTATAGCTTTAAGGGTAAAAAGTCTTTCTCTTCCTGGTGATTCGAATGACAATGACCCATAGGCTTAGATATTTGAATGTTTTGTCCCCAGTTAGTTAAGGACTAAGAAGTGTGAATTTTTGAGGAAGATGTGCCACTAAGGAGTAAGCTTTGGGATTGTAAACTGATAAAGCATTCTCTTTGTTTCTATCTCTGTCTCTTTGCTAGATCAGAAGCAGCAAATGCCTACTTGCCTGGTATCACATTCACCACCACAATGGTCACGGATTCTAAAGCTCTTGAACCATGATCTCCCAATTAAGTGCTTTCTTTTATTAGTTTCTTTGGTCATGGTGGTTTTCTTTACCCCATATGGCTATAGAAAAGTAATTAAGACTGTCTTGTTTCTGGTAGCCAACAATAAGGATCAAAGAAATTATTGTTTTGCAAGATCCAGTGGAGAGCAGTGGCGGATCTCTAGGGAAAAACTAATGCACAGGCCCAAGTAGCACAGTAAGTAGCACCACCGGGATATGAAGAACAAATGTGGCATCATTCTTGATGTCATCGGCTTGGCAAACTAGTTTTGAATTGAAAGACATCAAAGAGTGAGGAATAAATTCTTGTTAGTATTTACATATGGGAGATAAAGCACAAGCTCTACATTTGTCTACACAATAGTGGGGATCCTTAGTGTTTCTGTACTGTAGAAAAGAAGAAAAAAGAGAGAAACACATATCAGGCAGAAGAAGCTTCTTTTGCATCAGAGTCCTGTCAGACAGGCAGGAAAGCCACAAATCCTTAAAACATATTTGACTAAATATGTTACCATTTGCTTGCTAGGTCTTTCTTACATTCTATATATGTCTCTGCCTTTCTCACTGTGTGTCTCTGTCTCTCTCTGTCTTTTTGTCTTTCTTTTTCAGTCTGTCTATCTGTCAGTCTCTCTCTCTCTCTCTCTCTCTCTCTCTCACACACACACACATGCACACACACACAATTCACACACATGATTTAAAATCCACGTTCTCCATCTTAGGTAAACATGGTATACGTAGTCTTTAGCAGCTTGGATCTTACATTGTAGAACAGGTTGGTCATGAACTCACAGGGATCCACTAAATCTACTTGCTTCTGTCTTCTGGAAGTAAAGGCAAGCACCACCAGCCCTCGCTTGCTTTTTTATTTGTTGGGTTGGTTGGTTGATTCATTGATTTTTTTTGTTTATTTGTTTTTAACTAATGAGTGATATTTGAATCCATTTTCTTACATTTTTCAAATAGAATCATTTATTTTCCTTTGTGAATATAATTTTATTGTGTACACTACATTTTTAAAAACCACCTGTCTGCCACTGAACATTTCAGTTGCATCTATTTTCAGAATATTATGAACAGTGCAGCCATACAGACAACTATGCAGTTTCTCTTTCATTCACTTTTAAGCCTTAGGATATATATATATACTTGAGTGGAATAGCCGGAAATACTAGAGTTGTTTTTAGTTTTTGAGGAAACTCCATACCGATTATGTGCATCAAATTATGTTCTCATTGGAAGTAAATAAGAAATTGTCATTCCGGACATGGTTATAAATATTTCTTATCATTTTTTTTTTTACATTTAAAATTGTATAGCTTTAAAACTTATTTAAAATTTTTCATAAAATATATTTTGATTATAATCTTTCTCATCTACTAGTTTCTCCCAGATCCTCCTCACCCCCTTACTTATAAACACCATGGTCTTTCTCTAAAAATAAATCAAAGCCTCCAAATTAAAATAAAAACAAACAAAAAGTGAGACAAAAGTATGAAATAAAACAAAATATAAAACAAAACATGCACAGAAAAATCATAGTTTTCCAAAGTCTCTTACTCTCTGTACTATCCCATTGTGCATGCTGTGCTAATTCCCAAAGAAAGCAAAAAACGAAACTTCTCAAGGGTTAAGCAAGATACAGATGAATGGGTATAGCAATGGCATTAGGAGCTATTTAATTGCTATGTCACATTAGAAGAATAATAGAATTAGGTTTTCTCTTAGATCTAAGACCTAACAAGGCTTGGGTTCTTTGTCGTTTAATCAGACTCAAGCATGTGTTTCATTTCAAGAAATGTGTTTTAATTACAAAGTAAAAATAATTGGTTATCTTTATATTAGTCTCCCTATTGTATCAGTATATCTTTCAGGGAAGTCATGGAGTTTGTATCTGTGTTATATACTATATGGGGCAGTGGTCTGTGACAGGCAGTCTGACACCTGGTCGAGCACACGCTTAAACTCCGGGCGACCCAGCAGGCAACCAGCAAGGGACCGGAAAACATTTTGCCAATACTCCCTGGAAGCCCTGATCTTCTGTCAAACAGCTACAACCTCCATAGTCTGCTGTAGAGAGGTTTGTCATGTGAGGTTTGACACGTAGGGCCTGTTGTCAGACCCCTGATCTACCCCTCCTCAGGTAGATGCATGGCCGAGCAGCCCCAAGCCATCCCCAGATTAATGAGACACCCAGAACCTTAGCCACATGCCCCTTTCCAGTTACTATACCTGCCTCACCTCTCCCAGAGGGCACAGGGGTACGATTTCACCAACACCACTCATTACGATGTCAATAAATGCCTTAGAATTATGAACTATCTATTCATCTTGATCTACAGTGGGAAGCTAAGGGTCCGGCCTTCTATTAAGGTGCTGCATCTAATCTCTCGCTGAAGGCATCCAATATCTCAGCACTTCTATGTGGTACCCATTTATCCAAGCCGAAGCAGCTAGCCCAGTGCCACAAGCCGCACACCAGGTCCCATCAGGAATCCCAGCTACGATCCAGCTTGTCCGTCTGTGGCACCCTGTGACTTCTAAGGCGACCTGGACTAGAGAACCCAAGGAGATGGCTGCGTCGAGTTCCTGGAAATGGCCCCCTCCACCATCCACAGGTAGGTCTCTGCAAATGCTTCCCACAGCCTGACCTGCCCATCAGACTGTGTGGGAAGACTTGTGGCTACTTCCTTTGTGTCCCAAGCCCCTTCCAGATCCTCAGCGCCCAGGACATGCATATGGGACTTCTTTCCACCTCTCCGGATTGTTCCCACAATACTAATAATTATATGGTAATGTGGAATGTATGATCCAGTACCATAATCTCTACTAAGTAAGGTTGAAGCTTCTATGAGGGTGCCAGTCTGAGACTTTTCCATGTTCAATAACATAAATGTTACATTCAACAGTAGAATCTTAACATCAGGTAAGTTTATTATTATCATTACTACTATTATTGTTATTATTATTCACTATACATTCTAATTCTGGTATGAGGAATTCTCAAAGTAGTTTGAATATGCTATTACATGATTGGTAAGATGTTTACCGTTTTTTATAGAAAATTTTTGGCCATTTGTACTCTTTTGTATGAGGAACAATTTACTTCATTCCCCTGTATTATGTTAGGTTGTGAAATTAATGTTAATTTTCTCAGTATTTTATATATTATAGATAAAAACCCTCTATCAGATGGATAGCATGAAATAACTTACAATTTATAGGCTGTTTTTACATATGAGTGATGGTGTGTGTACATTGCTTTATAGAAGCTTTTCAGTTTACAGTGTCCCATTCTTCAATTGCTAACTTTCATAAGTATGCTATATGGATTTTTCTTTATTGAGAAAGTCATTTTATATTTTATTTTACTTTGCTTCATCCTACATGTGACTTAGGATGACTATTTTCATAGATTTGAGATTAGTAAGTAATCAGAAGCTTTTCTGTCCTATAGTATTTGCTTTAATTTATTTCTTCAATATCTTAAATAACAAATAAAATATCAAAATCTTTCTTATCCATATTCAGATTCATTACAAAAATATTAAGGTAACAGTGAAACATGCTATTTCTTTAATGTCTTTATGATTTATGCTGTTATATAGACATGCTACTGACTAGCTTGTATTAATTTTCTATCCTAATATTTTTCTGAAGGTGTTTCTCAGTTGTGTTTTTCTGATACAGTCTTATTAATCTCCATTTAGTATGATGTTGACACTGTGCTTCTTGTATGTAGTCTTTGTAATATAGAGCTCTGTTCCCTGTATCCCAGATTTTCCACAATTTCTATCATGAATTTGCACTAAATATTGGCATTTTCTGCATCAAATTAAATGAGCATATTGTTTATATCTTTGACTTTATTTACATCAGGAATTATATTTGTGGGTGATTTTTGTTGTTGTTTTAAAATTTATTTTCATGTCTTGCATTAAAATTTTTCATATATATTAATCCTAAAGTTTTATCTATAATTCTCTTATTGTTGTCAATTCTTTGTAATTCTTATCATGGGAAGACTGGGTTCATGAAGTAATTTGACAATGTTTCGTACTTTTCTCTTTCTTTTAATAATTTTAGGTCTATTGATTTTAGTTGTGCTTTGAGGAGCTGGTATTGTTCTATACTGAATTTACCAAGCCATGAGATTTTTTTACTTTGTAGATTTGTAGTGACTGCTTCTATTTCCCTGATTGATAAATGTCTGATTAAGTAACTCTGCATTGAGCTAATTTTGGTAGGTTATATACAATGAGAAATTTATCAAGTTCACATAGAATTTCAAGTTTAGTAGAATGTAGATATCTAGTAAAATGCTTATGATTTTCTAAATTTACTGTTACAATATCTAAGGGCTCATACTTTTCACATTAAATTTACTATTTAGTTTTATTCTATCTCAGGTCATAATTTAAAAGAATATTTCTTTGATAACTTTATTCACATGTTTCTTTTTTTTTTTTTTTCAAAATACTCCCAAATCCTATGCTCCTTACTTTGAACTCTCATCATTGAATCATTTTTGTCTCATCAAGAACACTTTTTTGCTGTCTTGGATATTTGCCTCCCTGCCTGAACACACACTATATAAGGGTGAATATACTCCTTGCTAGACTTTTCCTTGAATAATTTTAGCCAACCAAGTTTGGGCATAGCAAACTGTGAAAAGTTGAGTGCCTGGGAAAGAGGCTTGTGAAAAGTGTATTGCTCCATGTGGTCCTCAGGTGGTCAGTCTGTGGTCTTCATGCCAAGGGTCTCAAGACTGGAAATGGGTATGGTGCACCATGATATACCCAGGTGATTAGCGCAGGAATTGCTATGTGTATGCAGCTCACATGTATCCTTGACTTCAGAAGTTTAATTGTTGAGACCTTTTTGGAAGCCATGCTGCTTTATACAAACAAATTCATTGTATTTACTGCAATTTCTACTTTAATTACTTGGTCTATGTATTATGGATTTTTTCAGGGATTTGTAAATTAAATATCTTGTATTGAAGGCCCAATCCCTATTTCCACTCAAACAGTTGTAACATCAAAGATATGAAATACACTTAAAATTGATGACAATTCACTAATGCATTACTGATGAACACAGAGTGGAAAATGGAGACACTACTATATAGAAAAAGCTATGAGGTTAAATGTCATTTGGGGTTAATGTAGATATAGTAAATATATTTCTTTTTTCATTTAATCTTTTATTTATTTATTTATTTATTTATTTTTATACTATAGATTTTATTACCCTCCTGGTCCACCCTCCAAGTGTTCCACATCCCATACCTCCTCCCCACCCCACTGTCTCCATGAGGATGTCCCCACCCTGCCAACCCCCCACCCCATCCGACCTCTAAACTCCCTGGGGCCTCCAGAATCTTGAGGGTTAGGTGTATCTTCTCTGATTGAACCAAGACCCAGCATTCCTTTGCTGTATATGTGTTGGGGCCTTCATATCAGCTGGTGTTTGCTGCCTGGTTGGTGGTATAGACTTTGAGAAATCCTGGAGGCCCAGGTTAATGGAGACTGCTGGTCTTCCTACAGGTTGCCCTCCTCCTCAGCTTTTTCCAGTTTTTCCCTAACTCAACCACAGGGGTCAGCAGCTCTTGTCCATTGGTTAAGCACAAATATCTTCATGTGACTCTTTCTTCTGCTTGTTGGGCCTTTCAGAAGGCAGTCATGATAGATTCCTTTTTGTGAGCACTCTGTAGACTGAAAGGAAAGTGACAGGAAAAGAAGAAAACATGGAGAGTAAAATAAATGAGTTTTAAAATGAAAAAAGAGTAGAGGTGAATAAAAAGGTTATGGGAAGAGTACACACACACACACACACAGACACACACACACTACCAAAAGTCTAAGAAAACATCAGATACCATCAGAGATCTAAAGTGGAAATCTTTTCTGCTTGGCCTTAACTGGACTAACTAACGTTTCCATTAACATTTGCAACATTTTAAAATTCATATTGTTTTCTTTTAAAATATTTTGAAATGTGAGGCAAGTGGGCTGTGCTACCAGACAGATGGATTGGTAAGGTGGAGTGAGCCCAAACCTCATGAGAATAGCAGGAGTGGGGCCATCTCACTGTCTAACTCCATGTGCTCTAGAACACATAACCAACACACCCCACTGAGAGGACCTTGGCAGTCAGATATGTAGGGAAAACACCTGAAGTCCTTTCCATGCAAATGAAGCATTACTAGCATCTCAAACTGAGCCAATGGGAAGTATCTACTCCTGGATCCCACCCCACTCCTCAAAGCTTGTGAAGTCCCTTTCTCTCCACATGGAATAAAGTGCACAAGTTATTTCACTGAGATCTGTCCAAGGGTGGCTGTTTTACTGAGCTGTAAGACTTTGAGGAAGAGTTTTTTTTTCTCCTGAAGCATTTGCTGGAAGTTGGACCCGCCTGGCAGGCTGGGTCCATGCTTTTGCTGCCCATGCTGCCCCTGCTGCTGCCACCATGGCCACTGCTTCAGGTCCTGCTGCTGGCACTGGCGAGATCTGAGACCCCTGGCTATCTGCCCTGTGAAGGCTTCCTTTATGAGAGCTGTAACACCCAGTCCATTTTCGGCCAGACCAGAGACTTGCGGAACCTCTTCATCAAGGTTCTCCAGAGGCCTACAAGGAATCACTATTACTGAATGTGATTATAGAATTTTAGGTCTCCAAAAGCTGTATTTGTAGACCATAGTCACTGATATTTGTTTCCAGAATAAACTATGCTTTCAGGTGAGAATTATATTTTGCATTTATAGGACACACATAAGACAAGGAGAGAACCAATTTTAAAAAGTTGCTGTCACCTTTTTGTGCTTGTTGTTGTATGTACACATCCATATAGATATGCAACTACAAACACAAAATACACCTAACACATAAACAAATGAATAAATATATAGGTAAGTAAGGAAATGTGGTTTAGAACAAACAAGTGAATCTATAAGGCTTCCCCAAAACTTAAAATACAAAATATTACATGTAGAGAAGTGAAACAATTTTAGCAAACATGAAGCAAACAAACAAAAACCTAAGGAAAAATTTCTAAATGTAAACAAACTGATTAACAAATTCAGGTAAATGGTGTGATGAATAGAAGAAACTGTGGTGAATAACTAGATAAAAGGTTGAAAGAGAAAAATAAAAATAAACAGTTGAACATTTTACACAGTAAAAACTTCATTAAATATGTGGAAATAAATGAAAATTAGAGAGCATTTGGTGAAAAGAAAATGGAAAAGGAAACAAATGAAGCATTAATACAACTTTCTAGGGTCTTGTCTTTGGGAATTGCCAGTTCTGTTCATTGACTAGGGTATCGAATTACCTCATGGATTATCTTTCTGTGATGCTTCTTAGTCCCTGTACCTCCGAATTCTGGTGTCAGCATGGCTGTCTTCACAGGTATTGTGTTTCTGCTCCATGTATAGGAACCTAAGATAGCCATGCTCATATTGCATTCTGGCTGAGTTTAGCTAGTGGGTGACTCCTGAGAGCATTAGATGCTCAGAAGTATTGACAGCACTAAGACAGGTACCGGTGAGGGCCTATCCTTGTGCTTCTCCACAAAAGCTGTTTCTTCATCGATTTCCTTTCATTTGAATGAGCACAGATGACCTTTCCAGACATAATATCTTGTCCATGTTTACCACACTACACTACATGCGTTTTGTGAGAAAAGTGTTTTTCATGTATTTACTCATTGTGTAGAGATTATATTTTTATTCTAATTTTAAATCAATAATTTTGATGAATAAATGACAGATGGATTCAGGCCTAAACCAGAAATGTGAGGATTGGGATGGTGAGAGTATTACAATTAGTCCTCAGAGAGCTTTGTTCTGTCCTCACAACAAGATAAAAGGATAGCAGTTCAAATGATGGGATTTACATTTATGTTATCAGTACTTTAAATGACATAACTTTATATAAGTTTAAATACAGTTCTGTCTTATTTATTTTAATTAATCATTTTTTACAGTCCATATTTTATCCCCATCTTGGCCCACCCTCTGACTGTTCCACATCACATACCTCTTCCCCCATTTCCACTAGGATGTCCCCACCCTCACCTCCCACTCCACCAGACCTCCCCACTCCCTGGGGCCACAAGTCTCTTGAGGATTGGGTGCATCATCTCTGAGTGAACCCAGACCCAGGAGTCCTCTACTCTATAGGTGTTGGGGGCTTCATATCAGCTGGTATATGCTGCCTGGTTGGTAGTCCAGTGTCTGAGAGATCTTGGGGGTCCAGGTTAGTTGAGACTGCTGGTCCTCCTATAGGGTTGCCCTCTTCAGCATCTTCCAGCTTTTCCCTAATTCAACCACAGGGGTCAGCAGCCTCTGTCCATTGATTGGGTGCAAATATCTGCATCTGACTCTTTCAGCTGCTTGTTGGGTCTTTGTGAGGGCAGTCATGATAGGTCCCTTTTTATGAGTGCTCCATTACCTCAGTAATACTGTCAGGCCTTGAGACCTCCCTTTGAGCTGGATTCCAATTTGGGTCTTTGCTGGTCTTACTATTCCTCAGTTTCTTCTCTATTTTTGTCTCTGCAATTCTTTCAGACAAGAACAACTATGGGTCAGAGTTTTTGACTATGATGGCAACCACATCCCTTACTTGATGCTCTGTCTTTCTGCTGGAGGTGGGTTCTACAAGTTCGCTCTCCCCACTGTAGTACATTTCATCTAAGGTCCCTCCTTTGACTCCTGAGATCCTCTCACCTTCCAAGTGGTACATTCTAGAGGGTCCCCACACCTCCTACCTACCGAGGTTGCCTGTTTCCATTCTTACTGCTGGATTTCAGGACATCAGCTCTGTTCAACCCACCCTGAACCTAATCATCTTCCCCCTCTTCCCATCCCTGTTCTTTTTCCTACACAGGTCCTCCCTTTCTCCCTGACTCCTGTGATTGCTTTCTTCTCCCTTGCAAGTGAGAATGAGAAGTCCTCACTCGGGTTCTTCAGCTTGTTAAACTTATTGAGTTCTTTGGACTGTATCCTGTACTTTTGTGTGTGTGTGTGTGCCTAATATTTACTTATTAGTGAGTATATATCATGCATGTCTTTTTGGGTTTGAGTTACCTCACTCAGGATGATATTTTCTAGGTCCATCCATTTGCCTTCAAAACTCAGTATTTCCTCATTCTTAATAGCTGAGTAGTATTCCACATTTTCTGTATACATTCTTCTGTTGTGGGACATCTGGGTTGTTTCCAGCTTTTGGCTATCATAAACAAGGCCACTATGAACATAGTGGAACACATGCCTCTGTTACATGGTGGGCATCTTTTGGGTATATGCCCAAGAGTGATATTGCTGGATCTTCAGGAAGATCTATTTCTAATTTTCTGACACTTGATCTTTGACAAAGAAGTCAAATACATACAATGGAAGAAAGAAAGCATCTTCAAAAATGGTGCTGGTCTAACTGGCAGTCTGTATGTAGAAAAATGAAAATAGATACATGTTTGTCACCTTGCACAAAGCTCAAGTCCAAGTAGATCAAGGACCTCAACATAAAACCAGATACACTGAATCTAATAGAAGAGAAGTGTCCTAAACAGAACACCAATGGCTCATGTTCTAATATCAATAAGGACTTAGTCAATAGGACAAATCTGCAACCTACAGATTGGAAAAAGTATTCACTAACCCCACATCTGATAGAGGGCTAAAATCCAAAATATATAAAGAACTAAAGAAGCTACTTCCAAAACCCAACAACCCAATCAAAAAAATGGGGTATAGAACTAAAGAGAGAATTCAGAACAGAGGAATCTGGAATGGCTGGGAAGTACTTGAAACATATGTTCACAGTCCCTACTGATCTGGGAAATGTAAATCAAAACGACCTTGAGATTATGCCTTACACCAATCAGAATGGCTAAGATCAAAACCTCAGGTGACAACACATGTTGGCAAGGCTGTGAAGAAAGAGGAACACTCTTCCATTGCTGGTGGGATTGCAAATTGGTACAACCACACTGGAAATCAATATTTAATACCTCATTCTCTTCCATTGATAGACCATCTATAAGAAAATAAACAGAGAAAAGTTGAAGTTAAAAATTTCATAAATTAAATGGACCCAAAACTATCTACAATGCATCCCAATAAAATACTAGGGAGTATACTTTTTTCTCAGTAGTCCATGGATTTTTTGCCAAAATTGAACACATTTTAGAAGTCAAATCAAGTATCAACAGATAGCAGAGAATTGAAATAATTTGTTGCTTCTTATCTGACAACCACAGATTAAAACTACTGATCAACAAAAGTAAAAAACTGTGAATAAGTACATAAACTCACTTAAGTTGAATAACTCACTGATGAATGAAAATTTGTCCAAGAGTGATGAAAAGAAGAAAATTAACTTCTTGGAATTGAATGACCATGAAAACACAACACAAGCAAACCTATGGGGTACAATAAAAGCCATTCAAAGTTCATAGCACTAAGTACCCACAGTTTAAAAACAAACAAACAAACAACAACAAAAAATAGACTAATATAAGTGAAATAGAAAGTATTTATTTCTTACTATAATAAGTATCTTGTTTATAAAACTTTTGTAGACCATTAAATATTATTCCTTCATTCTCTTTACTCGTGTTTATAGGAAGTATAATTTAGAAATTAAAAACTTAATCTATTTGCTTCAATATTTGTATGCATTATTATCAAACAATTTTCATTCTTTAGCAGAAAGAACTAGAAAGAGCTCATATTAACAACATGAGAACACATTTAATAATCCTAGGAAAAAAAGAAAAAATCCTCAAAGTCATAGCTAGAAAAAATAATCAAAAACAAGGCCAAAAATCAATGCAAATAGAAAGAATAAACAAAATTTCAATTAATCAAAAAATTCAACTAATTAAGGATGTAAATATTCAGTTCTTCAACAAAATCAGTAAAATTGATAAATGTTTGACCAAAATATTAAAAAAAGGTGGATATAGAAATTCCAAGTTAATAAAATTCACAGTGAAAAAGAAGACATTTTAATAGGCACCAAGAAAATTTAGAGAATCATAAGGTCATATTCTAAAAAATCTATATTGCACCAAACAGAAATAAATCAAAAGAAAATGGATGAATTTCTTGTTATAAATGATCTAAAAAATTCTTTACAAAATATTTGATAACTCAATTTGAAAACATATGTAAAAGTTTATCTATTACGATCAAGTAGGCTTGATCCCAGATATGTAAACATGCTTCAATATATGTAAAATAATAAATGTAGTGTGCCATATAACCAAACTGTAAGAAAGTAAGCCCATAGCCAATATTTCCAATATAATGAGAGCAAGACATTGGTGGTCACTTTTTTCGGACCATTCCATATCATACTTGAAGTCTTATCTAGAGAAATGAGGCAGGTGGTTAAGATCACGGGATACATATAGGAAAGAAAGAAGTCAAATATGATTAGTGTTTTAAGGGGATAAATGAGAGACTAGAATAGAAAATTTAAATGGAGTAAATAATGATAGGGCAGATTTTAAAAGAGGGATGGAAATCAACATTAAATGCCTTTTGAAAAGCTGTATGAAAAGTTATTTGCAATTGTTTCATGCTGGAAAAGAGAAAATTCATTTTCTCCAGTTGGAGTGTCAGTGGATTTATCAACCATACTCAAGGACAGGTCCCATACCAAAGAATAGTTAGCCAATAAAAAAATGAAGATAATGATTCTTTTGTAAACACATGTGTGTGTGTGGGGGTGAGTGTATGTGTGTGTGTGAGTATGTGTGTGTGTCTTTGATGGGAGTATTATGGTGTGCAAAATGAAATACAGAAAGTATAATGAGATAAAAACTTCAACAATAGTATCTATTATGTATGCATATTTATAAATGTACATATTTTCCTGGAAAACCAAAATCTGAGATTATTTTTCTATGAAGTTGGGAAAAATAAAATACTGTGTCTAGTAAAGGCAAAGAAAGAATTAGTCTGTGAAATTCCATATTTTGCTTTTATTTGTTAGAGATGCAAGAGAGCATGAAAAAGCTAAAATATGAAGTTTGTTATGTAGTAAGGCAAGAAGATTTAAAAGCTGGTGGAAGAAAATAAATGTAATCAAAATATATTACTGAAAATAATGAAAAATAAATTAATTTAAACATAGATTTTAGTGACGCAAACATGTATAAGGCAACATTAAATATACTTGACTAAATATAAATTCAAAGGGAATTTAATTTTACAATTGAAAAACATGATTGTCGGTTATCATAGTTAAACAAAATGGATAAAGTAATACACAATTAGTACTAAAACAAATATCCAAATAAATACATATCCAAATAAATATATATATATATCAACATTATCTAAAGATAGTGCAGAATAAAGAAGGGGCTTTTACTCACTGTATTTTATAATTCTTTAATGATTAAATCTAAGCAACATACTGAAGATTCAAAGTAAAAAAAATATGATTTAAAACAGCTATGATTTCTACTTTGAGTCATGATTTTCTATAATTATTTGTGATGGTTTAAATATAATTTCCTGGACCTTCTTGAACCTTATGCAGGTAGGCATTTTTTTCCCTCAGAATGAGACAAGTACTGAATGTACCTCCTACTCTTGCAATCATAGCTCAGTTGTCCCAATGAACTCGAAAATGTACTGCAATCACAGGACTGATTAAAGAAATGTTTACAGGACAAAATCCCAATATGATTTAGTTGTCAGATTGCATGAAAGATAAAACTAAAACAGAAAATGAAAAATAAATTTTAATTATATTTTTGTAACTGATAGGAAAATTTCTGCTCACATAAGAATATTTTAGATCAAAATGTTAGTTTCCATAATCACCACTTTAAAATTGTTCTATAAGATGTTTTAAAAGCTAAATACCAATGATTATTATTACAGCTTTCAAAATAATTACCATTCCATATTTTCTGCAGGAAATCTCTATGCAATACAGATTGTAGCCAAACATAATAGAGATAATATTAATTCTCTTAACACTTATGGCCAAAATTTATAGAACTTGACAGACTAATTCTGTCCTTAATTTTACTAAATACTGAAATTTACTTTATACACTTTTATAGCAAAAATATTCACAGTTTCTGGATGTCCAAAAATATATTTTTAAATATGCACATACAATAGAACCTATTGTGAATAAGTAAACACCTCATGAGAGTTTATCTACATCCCATTTTTATAGATCATGATATGCTACTTAATGAAACACATCTTTTTAAAAAGAAAAATAATGAGATATGGGAAATTTTTTAGCTGTCAAAATACTGTAGAGCTTAAGATATTACATCAAGGAAACATCTGTGACTGCAGTTTTGTGTCACCAAATATGACAAATAAAATTTCAATCCATCTTGCAATTATGGACATTACAGATAATGAAACAAATCAGGACAAGCCAACCTTATTTTTCTTGGATTCATAGTATCATCTTCATCAAGAGGGAGATCATGATCCCTAGTATGTGTGTCACTATATGTGAATGATGATGTTTGACTAACACATTTTTTGATGGTAATCACAGTGGAAAACTGTTATGTTTTAAATGGTAAAATGCAAATGTAAATAATAACAGTTTATAGTTAAAGTTCCTGTGAGAATAAAGATACAAAGTGGTCATTGTGTTAAGAAAGTCTACCCAGGGTCTATCATTTGCATTATTTAAATGCTAAACATGTTCATGCTCTTATTATGTTTTTGTATAGATCTGGATGAGTTAGAACAATGTTATATGGAATAAAAGTGTGATAGTTTTGGTTGAGATTAAGGATATTAGAATCAATATCTTTCTGTGAAATCCCACAGAGATTTCTATTTTTTCTCTTTTCTCTGTCTTCTTGATAGTCAGTGTAAATAATTGCCTTACATGCCAAGCACCTGCATCAGTGAAAAAGATAGATCTACATGGAACAGCACCATGAAAATGATCAAGCAATCTTATCCAAATGAGAAAGCTCTTTCTTACTGAGAATGGAATTTTTCATCAGTGTCCAAGACTATTACTGCTATAAATGGACAGCCCTGTGGTTTCTATGAATTGATTGAGTATCTCACTTTCTCTGAAACCTGCAAATCCTTGAAACCAGTGTGGAAAAAATCTTCTAATATCTAGAAAATCAGCAACTCTCCTGGCTACAACCTGAACTTAAGAAAATGCCTCTTGTTACACTATCAATTCACACAATTTTGAGCCTGAAAGTACCTTCACATATTACAGCATTCTGGTGAAGAAAATCACAGGGCTAAAGACCTGAAGGCTAGGATAGAATTCACAAAGCCAGCTTTATTATATTCTGAGAAGCAGGCAAGTTCTCTGACAACTGAGTGAATTCATTTTTTTCCCTCTGCTACATGTCCTGTGCTACCTTAAGTAGACATTTCTAAAATTTCTCTTCCTTGGACACACAGTTTCTTCCAAAAAATTATTTAGAGATGAATCACAGATGTATAGGTGACAAGTGTTATAGAAATTAAATTAAAATTAAAATTCTTTTATTTTGCTTCTGAGCCTTGAGACTTAAAGTCTCAACTGGAACAATGACAGCTTAATGCTATGCTATGATTATTCAGCTAGATTTTAAAAGTTCCTCCTTGCTTTGCAGTAGCTTCTTGGAACTAATGCTATACAGTGCTACAGGTATTAATAAGCACAGACACTATTTGTTTACACACAGTGCATGGATGAGTACAATAACACATCCTTTTTGTCTATTTCTCTGATTATTTCATAATCGTCAGAACTGTAAATGAGCCATCTCACTGCATTAATTTGCTATTAGTGGCTCAAATGGCTATGGACAAAAGCTCAAATTAAATTTTGGGGGAAAGTTATAAAATAATCCAATTTAAAATCCATTACTATAATACTTTAGCATTTGGCTTTCTCTTCAAGGACTACGTCTAAGGTCATTTCTAGTAAGTCAGCTGTTTGTTCAGGAAGAGACTGTATCACAAAATATTTATCGGTTGTTTGAAATGTCATGGCATGTCTCATGAAATGAACACAATTCAATCATTTTAAGAGTTTCTTTACTACTTCATTAATTTCAGAGTTTAGATACTTTAGTTTTAAACAGAAGTTTAATAGAGAATAAATTTTAACTCACTATAAATGAAATCAAACTTGCCTTTCTGCTAGTGACCTGTCCTCTTTCTCTTTCTTCATGTGATGTAATTTTGACCTTATTCTCAAATTCAGTAGAGTGTTTTGGAGATTTTATAGGTAGCCTTTGGCTTTATAATTTTCTGTGCTTACTCAAGTCATTTGTAGACAGTTGATGCATTTCCTTACATTTCCTGGTGAATACAATGACTTGCATTGTATTTGAAAAGGGGTAGGTCATTTGTTCACCTCAAGAATAATAATGAGCAACCAGTTACTAACTGCTGTAGGATATGGAGGTGAGAAATTCACTTCCATCTTAAGATTACAGTTTACTGATTTAATAATAAGGAATGAAAAAAATGCAATTTTATATTTCTTTTAACAAATCTTGAAACTACTTTATTAGAAGTCAGAGTAGATGGAGGACATCAGTAGAACATTGCTCACCAAATCAGCTAAGCTGGGCTCACTTGGGCTCACAGAGACTGAAAGGCAAGCACAGGGCCTATACAGATCTGCTTAGGTTATTCTGTGCATATGTTATGGCTGTGAGCTTGTTAATTGTATTTGTGGAACAAATTGGTGGGGACAGGTCTATTTCTGACACTTCTGTTGTTCTTGGCATGCTTTTCTTCCTATTAAGTTATCTTTTCCAACCTGGATATAAGAGGTTTTGCCTTGCCTTACTGTATCTTGTTTAGTGCTGTTTGGCTTTTGTCTCGTGAAGATCAGCTCTTTACAAAGAGAAAAGATAGAAAATGAGGAGAGTGACTCTGAGGAAGACAGGAGGGGAGAGGAAATCAGATGAATGGAGGGAAGAGAAACATTGGTTAGGATGTATTGCATGAGAGAAGAATCCATTTTCAATTAAAAAAATTAAATATGCCAATTAAGGTATTATTCTGCTACATAAGCAGCTGGAGCCATGGGTCCAGCTCCATGTGTACTATTTAATTGGTGGTTTAGTCCCTTGGAGCTCGGGAAGGTGGTCTGTTTGGTTGATATTGTTGTTCTTCCTATGGGGTTGCAAACCCTTTCAGCTCCTTCAGTCCTTGCCCTAAAACTCCTCCATTTGGGTCCCTGTGCTCAGTCTGATGGTTGGCTGTGAGCATCCTTATCTGTATTGGTCAGGCAGAGCCTTGCAGGAGACAGCTGTATCAGGCTCTGTAAGCAAGCTCTTCTCAGTACCAGCAATAGTGTCTGGGTTTGGTGTCTTCAGATGTGATGGATCCCTAGGTGGGGCAGTCTCTGGATGGCCTTTTCTC
This sequence comes from Rhynchomys soricoides, assembly GCA_019843965.1. NCBI lineage: Eukaryota > Metazoa > Chordata > Mammalia > Rodentia > Muridae > Rhynchomys > Rhynchomys soricoides. The sequence continues at coordinate 32,450,975 of JADRCH010000004.1, read as the reverse complement.
CAGTCTCTTCTCCACTCTTTGTCCCTGCATTTCCTTTAGACAAGAGCAATTCTGGATTAATAATTTTAAGATGGGTGGGTGGCCCCATCCCTCAACCGGGGGCTGTGCCTAACCACTGGATATGGTCTCTACAGGTTCTATCTCCCTTGTGTTGGGTATTTCAGTAATGCCATCCCCATTGGGTCCTGGGAGCCTCTTGCTTTCCTCTAAACTGGGACTTTCTAGTGGCTACCCCTGGTTACCCATCCCCCATTGCTACACACCTCCATTCAATTTCCTGACCCTCCTGATCCTGTCTCCTCCCACGCCTGATCCTGTCTTCTTTCTTTTCCTCCCCATCCCTCTCCCTCCCTCCCTCTACCTCCCAAGATCATTTTGTTCACCCTTCTAAATAGGATTGAAGCACTTTAGTCCTCCTTCTTCTTTGGCTTCATATGGTCTGTGAGTTGTTGGAATATTGAAAGGTATTCCAAGCTTTTTGCCTAATATCCGCTTATCAGTGAGTGCATACCATGTGTGTTGTTTTGTGACTAGGTTACTTCACTCAGGATTATATTTTCTAATTCTTTCCATTTGCCTGCAGAGGAGAATCCCTTGGTCCTGTGGAGAATCTATGTTCCAACATAGAGGAATGCTAGGGTGGTGAGGGAGGCAGGAGTTGGTAGGTGGGTGGGGTAGCTCCCTCATTGAAGCAGGGGGAGGGAGGATGGGATACGGGGTTTGCAGAAGGAACATCAGAAAGGAGGATAATATTTGAAATGTAAATAAATAAAACAACCAATTAAAACAACTAAATTAATTAATTAAATATAACTGCAGCTCTGGATTACTAGTATTCTGTTTGTTTAGAAAACATTCAGTATGATATTTTAGAATATTCCACACTACACTTTTTATAATGTTTTACAAATCAGGTATCATGCTACATTTTCTTTAAAGACGATATGAATTTATAGTTTTGGTGTTCAAAATTAATGGTGGAGGATAGGATCAAGAAAGCCAGAGGAGACAGGGAGACCTACAGAGTCACCTAACCTGGGCTTATGGAGGCTTACAGAGACCGAACCACCAACCAATGACCATGTGGGGGCTGGAGACTGGCACGCTGCACATTTATAGCAAATGTGCAGCTTGGATCGTATGTGGGTTCTCCTAATAACTCGAATGGGGGATGACTCTTAACTGTTGCCTTCTATTGGATCAGTTTATCCTACCTGGAGTGCCTCGTCGGGCCTGAGTGGGAGAGGATGTGCCTAGTTTAGCTGCAACTTGATCTCCCATGTCCTAAGAGGAGCTTCCTCTTCTCTAAGGGGAAGGCAGGTGATGGATCATGATGTAAAATGAATACATAAATATCATGAAAAGCAAGAAAAAGGTAATGGCATTAGTAATGTAGTTATTTTAATCAAATTTGATTTAAAAAATGAAAGCTCATCAATTGTTTTGTAGATATACACAGACAGAACCAATTTTTTAAAATGCATTTGTCTCTAACTCTGAAAATATAGTACTTTTTCTTTTTTGTATCTTCTGTTAAATAACTTTTAAATCAAAGAAATTTGCTAATGCTTTCTTTTTTTTTCATTTTCATGCCTTGTCAAAGATTTTAGCTGGGATAAATATTTAATATAAATAGAATGAAATTTTTAAGAAGAAATAAAATATTAAGAATGAAATAAAATTTTGGATATACTTCTGTGGTAGAGTATATACATAGCATGTAAACTGATTCAGTTTTGAATGTCAGAAAAATAGACAGAAGCACCAAACTTTACATGAGTTAATTTCCTTTTTAATAAGAAAGAACAGTGATGATATGAGTAATCAAAAAATTAAATAAATTTGTGAATATATTACTTTTACTGCTATGATAAAACACCATGATGAATACAATCTATAGATGAATTGGTTTGGGGCTTACTGTTTCAGAGACATAGGAGTCCATTGCCATAATATCAGTGGCATGGTCACAGACAGACAAGGATTTCACCTGAACAGCAGTTCAGAGCTTACTCACTGATCCACCCTCCCCCACCTCCAAAAAAATAAAAAGAGCAGAGAGAGATGTTTCAGTATTGCTTATTGCTTAATGAAGTAGCAATGTATACCTTAAACATGGAAGGTATCATTTTAAGTGGGGTACTAGAAAAGATAAAATGCCAAAAGTATCCTTTTACCTGTTTTATATGCTTCCTGTATGTGGAAACATTATAAATAAAAGCATCTAGCTTATGATTTTTCTGCCATGATTGACTATACTCTTGAATGGTGAGCCACAATAAACATGTGTTTTCTGTTTATGATTTTTGAAATATGTTTTTATACAATATATTCTGATTATAGTTTTGCTTTCTATTCTTTCCTCTCCCTCCATACATTACCTCCCATCCAGATCCACCTCCTCTCTATCTCTTCTTATGAAAAATAAAAAAAAGACATGTAGGATATCATAATAAAATATCATCTGATAAAATAAAATGCTATTTGATGAATACAAGTTAACATGACAAAATTGGACAGGACAAACAGAAAGAAAAGAGACCAAGAGAATACACAAGAATTAGAGACCTTGGAATCCATAAAGAAGAAACCACTGAAATAGAAGCCATAATATATACATAAGATCATATGAGCTTTTATCATATTGATTTAGAGAGCCTTATTTTCTAGATGTCCCCAATTCTCTTTGGATTTTACTTTCTTTCCCTGTCCTCTTCTCCAGTGATTTCTTAGCTTGGAGAAGAAAGATTTCATAGAGACATCCCAGTTAGGACTGAGTAATTCAAAATCTATTACACTCCAAGTAATGTCCAGTTGTGAGTCTCTATGTTTGTCCCTTATAAGATCCGGCTTTGTGTTTCTATATAAGCATCTCTGATGATGGCTGAGCAAGGACTGATCTGTGAGCAAAGCAGAATATCATCATGAGTCATTATATTTTGTCTCTTCTAACATTTGATCAGTATGGTGCTTTATTAACAACTCTGCACATTTACAGCAGAATTATTAGTAAACACAATAGGAGAAACCGCTACACTTACCACTGTCTGCTAGTGAACAACACCCCATTGCAGTATAACCACAAATAAAACAGCTTACATATAAAAAGAGATTTCAGTTTGGTTTCAGAGTTACGGAGATTTCAGTTTATGGTCACTTTGCCCCCGTTGGTGAGTATCTGTGGTGAGGCAAGATGTCACACTAAAAGTTCCTGATGGAGAGATATAGAATAAAACAAGACCAAAGCCCTCACTTGAAGTCTAGAGTAAAGAGAGGAAGAGACCAGCATCGCCATACTCCTAAGTTCACCCAATCATGATTGCTATGTTTGCCACTGGGCCTCACATTCTTATATTCTTCTAACTTCTTAATACATCTTTCATGTAAATAAGTCATTAACACATAGACTTTAGAGCACATTGAATACTCAGTCTCTGACACGATCAACTACTATAATCTGTACAGTTTCCCATTTATGTTTATTAAAACAAAAATAGGTGAATTTTTATCATGTATTCTGTTCCTCCTTCCCTAAGTTGCCCCTAGGAATGCTCACCCACATAAATCCACATAATTTCTTGCTCTCTATCACTAAAAATTTAACAAGAATCTAAAATAAAAGACAAAAAAATCAAACCAAATAAAATAAGAACATTAAACTTGAATAGGAAAAAATAAAATATTGAACAGAAAAACAAAGACCTAAAGAAAAAGTATAAAAAATACATAAAAACCCAAATACACATACACATTGGAAAGCAAAGAAATCCCATAAACACATAAAATCAGAAACAGTCTGGCCATTGGGGTTTTGAGTACAATATGTTTCTAAGTATTGAGTCATAAACATAGAATAGGGATCACTTAAAGGCAGTTGGTGATAGCAGTCCACAGGTGGGAGAAAATCAGAGTGTTCCACCAGAATCTGCTTTGTCCCTTGGAAATGAAACTAAAGAATGAGAAGAGGCCATGGCAGGTAATATGCTATAAAGAAGAATGGGGGCTGGATTTGGTGGAATGAAGTGAATGTGAAGATCTGTAGTTAACCTACCTGCTTTGCTGGTCTATATTGCAGGCAGGTCACAAGGGAGTGCATGCTGAAGATAGAATCTTGAATACAGTGATGAGTAAGAGAAGGAAGCTTGAGGGAGAAGATATGATTGATCCAGTGGAGATTGGGGCAGATAACCCCACTTCTATACGGAAATTGCCAGTGTCTTATATTTTGTCAGCAATGGAAAACTAAGTCATTCAGAAAAATGGTATCAGCCTTGGGCTTGTTATTATAATAAACCAAACTATGCACTTCATGAACATTTACAACAAATTTACAGGAGATATCTGGCAGAGCTGAGTAGAGAAATTTTGGTTTTTTGGAAGATCAGAATGCTAAGTGTAAGGAGAACAATCCCCAATTAATTTCTGAGCTTTCATAGAAAAAATGATCTATTATTTGGAGGCAATTTGCTTTATATTCAGGTGAGAAATTTGATTTCATTCTGATCATGTCTGAAAACCGTAAGTGAGGCTGAAGTCAAATTAATGTATAAATCCGTTTACCTGTAAAACTTTCAACACAATTAATACTCAGATCGTGGAATAGCTACTACCTCCCAGTTTAACTCAGCACTACAGTAGAAGAAATGTAGAGCAGACAGATAGGAGAAATGGTCAGGTTCTTTAAAGATTGTGAGCTAGCTTAGTCATATAATATAAATTCAAAAGGAGCTCAGTAATCCCATTAAAAAGGAGTCCTACATGTTTGTTCCCCTCTGACAAGAGAAAAGGATTGTATCTAGTCTGATTGTATCTTGTTGTACACTGCTTGGTTCATATCCCTGTGAGATCTGATCTTTTCTGAATGAAAATGGAAGAGTGCATGTTAAGAAGGAATGTGGGAGGGAAAAGTTGAGGGGAGGAAACTGCAGTTGGGATCTATTGTAGGAGAGAATAAAAAGAAGTCAAAGCATAGAGAGGTGTGAAGAAAAAGAGACAGACAGACAGAGAGAGAGGGAGAGAGAGAGAGAGAGAGAGAGGAAGAAAGGAAGAAAAATAAAGAAAGAAAATGCAAATATTCTTTCATATAAAGGAAAGAAGAGAACCTAAACTAGGTACTCATCTAAAGGGCTGCCCTGTTTCTATTTCTATTTCTTTCTCTTTTCAACCTCCACTTTCCTTTCCTCTGCTAATGTCTTCGTGTTTTACTAGATCTCTATGTTCTCTCTAAATGGATGTAATCGGTTGACTACTATTGTCTTTAAAATGGTTGCTGATGGATGTTTAAAAAACACATATTTTGAAATTATTTCAAAAATCACTTGGAAATACTGTATTTTTTTAGAATAAAGAAAAGGTAAATTGCTCTACAACAAGTTTATTATCTGGGAGGATGTAGATGCTATTGATTGAGATTAGGAAAGTCCTAGTAGAATTGGACTATAGTAGTGATTTTAATGAAATGCTGAATATCAGTGTTTCTCCTCCAAATATTTTTTAAAAAAACATAACAAATCCTTAGTAAGAAATTCTACCACATCTGTTTTCAGCTTTTCATTGATTCTTTATGAGTTTCACATCATGTACTCTAGCCACACTCATCTCTCCATCAACATCATCAACCACCCTTACCTGCACCCAAGATTCCGAAGCCAGTTCACTTGTACTATCCAGTCAAGGTACAGTGGCTTGGACAGGCTAGGTTCACCCTCACCCTTGGAGCTGGCTTACTTGTGCCTTTACCATCAGCACCAGGTTTACTACATTGCACAGTGGGTATCTATCCTTTCCTGTGCTGTAGGTTGAAATGCATGTCTCAGGGTGGCTTGATAGTCTGTAGTTCTCTGACTGTATTTCTCCTCTTGGACTGCACTGCCGGGATTTTGTTTGAATTGATTTGAGTTTATTTGAGTTGAGGTGAGCTTTTTGTGTCCTAGGCTTCAAACAGCTTTGTCCACCAAACTAGGCATCTATCTGGTATGAACAAAGGGCTGCCATCTGCTTTATCCCTGACTGATATAGGAACAGTGCCACCAACAAGGTATCTATTTGCCCATTGCCAGTTGGCTTACCATATCTTAATGATGGTTAGATAAGAATTATGAAGAAAATGCAGTATGCATCAATAAAATCTATAGTTATCTGTTTACAGCTCAAATACATGTTTTATCTAGTGCACTTCCTTTTGCATCACTATTTTTGAACGTTGTTTTCAAAACAAATTTCAAGTTTTCATTGTTTCTTTTTGTTTTTACAAGCACTACACAGTGATTCTTTTCTAACATAAACCTATAAATGTCAAAATGCTAGCATAAACAATGTTCACAAATATGATTTCTTCCCTTTGTAGAAGATAGGGAAAGTCTCTAAAACTGGAAGAAAATAAATACTTCACTAAATGTAATTTTGTGGAGCTAGCAGGGATATACATAAAAATCTGGAGACCATAGAAATGCATCAGCAATGATTGCTCACAATTGTGCAAACTTAAGAAGCAGTAGTGTAGTGGACAGAGGAAACAGTGAGTGACATCCTGAGCAAATGTGGACTTTGACACAGTCTGTGCCTGTTGAGAATGATGAGACCAATTGACCCATGCTAAATTTTCAAAGCCATTAACCTTATGGGCCAATCTCAAAGATAGCAAGGTTTTCATCTTTAGTAAGAATATCAATATTTATGCATGTTTGTAAGTATATGCAAAGACTAATAAATACTGCCTCTTCCTCCAAGATGTTTACAGCTTATGGTTGCTTGACTAACAGGTACTTGCTATAGCAACTAAGCAAGCCCCTTAGTGGTCTCCAGGTCTCTGAGTGTCTTCCTCCTCTTGGGCTGCACTGTCTGAATTTTATTTCAGTTTATTTTAGTTGAGTTGATTGGAACTGAGTTGATTTTTATGATGAGGAAACATTCTAAGGTTCATGTTTCAGTGTTAAAACACATAGGTTATTGAACCACACTTGATTGCACATTCATCATGAGTGAGTGTCTGTGTGTTTGTCCTTTCTTCATGACACACTAGGGTTACCACAAAGGTAAATTTAGTAATATATTGTCTACTTTAATTTCTGTCTAAACTTTAATTTAATGTTAATTGCTTTCTAAACTTCAGTTAGCTTAAAAATATCCTCCTTTTCTCCACTGACACACTGGTATCTGTTAGACAAGTTTCCATCCCTGTAAAAAAATCATATCAGACACTCTGTAAAGAACAAATGAATGCCTCCCTCCATATTTTGTAGGTCTCCATCTTCGCCTGATTGTGGATTTTGCATTGAGGTGGTAATGAGGAAACAAAGCGATTCAATAGCACTAATGCTCAGGAAACAAAAGAAAGTGAAGTAGGGATTAGAGAATGATCACATGTGGTCAATGTCATACTCTTCATGACCTAAATTTTTTTAGTAATACTTCTTCTTATAGGTTCCTTGACCCCCAAAAAGAGCCCATTGATGACCAAAGCTTTTACATTTGGGACTTTGGCATCTTTCCAGATGCAGGCTATGCACAACGTAAATGATAAAAATATTTTTTTTTTAAATTAACATCTCAATTCCCTTCAGCTTTAATTTTCTTGAAATATTTGTTCATAAGAATCACTGAATCAGTATTTTTAGTAAATTGATCATATTAAAAGATTTACTGTATAGTCACAATTTTAATTGAGATGTAGGACTGCTAAAAATGTCACAGTTCATTAAATAAAACTACATTTTACAGATAAAAATATTGATATGCAGAGTGATACTCAATTCTCTTACTATAAGATACAATCCATTTCTATTCAATAACTAGTATTTGGGAAATGAGAATTTTCAGAATGGCAAAATCCAGAAAACACATATCTCAAAACAACACTGTTCCAATTTTCTCAGTAATTTTTGTTGACTTGCTTCCTATTAAGTCTGTACATTCACCTGATTAGAATCAATTTACGAATATCAGCACTAAAGAATAAAGACAAAGACAGAATAATTGAATCATATCCTCTATCCCACACATTTCATTTTAAACATATGATAATCTTTATGAAATGCAATTCTCCTATGTGGAACAAACCTGGTGTGGTGGAAAGAAGCCCCATTTGTCTGTCCTGGGTGCTGATGCTCTGGGTGGGACAGGAGACACGCAGGAAGTGGCTGTGTGTTCTTCTACAGTCCGATGAGCCAGGCAGGCTGTGTGAGAGGCCTCTGCAGAGACACAGCCCCAGGGTAGATCCTTGGGGAACTACGTAGCGGGCTCTGGCATTCTCATGGTTGGACATTGCAGATACTGCTGGAAGCCGAGGGATCTGGAAACAGACAGGGCCAGCATCGCACAGCTGGCATCCCTGATTTGCAGCAGCTTGGGGTTCTGGGCTAGCTGCTTAGGCTTGGGTGAATGGGTACCATCTGGGAGCACTGGGAAACCCTTGACAAGAGATTAGACACAGCTCCTTAATCGAGGGCCACATCCCTTGCTTCCCACAGCGGGTCCAGATGAAGAGACAGTCTGTAATTCTAAGACATTTATTATCATTGTGGAGAGTGGCATGGATGAAATTGTACCCAGTGGCCTCTAGGAGATGAAAGGCAGATATAGTAACTGGGAAGGGGCATGGCCAATCCTCTAGGTGTCTTATTAACTTAAGGATGGCTTGGGGCTGTGTGGCCATGCCTCTACCTGAGGAGGGGTGATATGTGACCTCGACCAGAGCCAAAAGCCTCCTAGGAGCATTGGCATAACGTTTTCTGGTCCCTTGTGGATTGTTCGGCTGAGTCGTCCAGGGTTTATGTCTGTGCTTGACCAGGTGCCAGACTGCCTGTCACAGATCACTGCCCTATACTCCTAACTCAAAATCCTGCACTAAATCTTTCATTATTTAATTAAAAATCATTACTTTTTTTTACCTTCATTTGAGAAATATTAATTAGTACAGGTTGATATTAGAAACAAGTTTACTATCCTAATTATCGCAGTTTCATAACACTACAGCTGATTTTTCCATCAGTGTTGATAACATACAGTTCCTATAACTTCTTCTTTGTAGATCTGTTTGATCACAGTTGTTCTGTCTGCCTGCTTCTATCCTTCCATCCTCACATGATTCTGTTGAATTCTAATTACAATAGTCTTTATGTTGTTCTGTTTGGATTCCTTGGATAACTTATGACTATTAGATTACTTATTCTTATATATTTGTTTACTACTCTGAAGCTACAAACTGATAATACAAAATGTTATTCAAAGGGGCTCTAACAATTTTCCCAACAGATTGATTGTGACTCTTATATTTTCATGATTTAAGGTTTTACTTTTTAGTTTATTGCCCAAAATTATTTACAATGACAGTTCTAACCCTAGAATTAATGTGGCATTAAATAAGAACATTAAGCATAAATGAACAGTTAAAAGAACAATTAAATTCGGGTGAGTTAGTGACTTACAACTGGTCCCAAAATAAAAAATAAATAATGGACAATTCAACACTTTTTGCTTCTGGTGATCAAAATAAAAACCTTGGTACTTATATACCAAAATATTCATCAAACTCTGAAGTCCAATTGTTTTACTAAGAAATAATTTTAATAAAATTGTATGTTATCTTCTAGGCAGAAATTTTTGAGGGATTATTAAAATGACTAATCTTATTTTCCATTAGAAACCTACGGTATTTTTCTGGTTTTCAAAAATACGAAATGATTGTTGATAGCTAATTTCAGTGTCAGCGTGACAACTCTAGAAAGAGGGAATATCAGATGAATAATTGTTTAGATTACATAAATCTATCCACATCTCTGTGAGGTGTTTGGTTAGCTGTTAATTAATGTCAAAGGGCTGTGACCAATGTGGGTTGTTACATCATATGCTGGTGGACCTGAGAAAGATAACAAAATTAACATGGAGAAAGCCAGTAAGCAGCATTTTCTGGTTTCTGCTTCCAACTCCTGCTTTCAATTCTTGCCTTTATTTCCCTTAGTGATCGGCTATAGCCAGTAATCTATAATAAGATCTTTCCTCTCCCATCTGCTTTTTGAGAAGTGTTTTATTATAATATCAAACTAGAAGGTTTGATTCAGAGCTTCAGAATAGGTTACAGCTTCAGAGGCTAATGCTAAGAAGCCTTTGTCATATTGCTAACATAGGTTGCTTTTTGTGGCTGATACTCTACTAATACATTCCTTAAATGGAATTACCAAAAGCTGATTTTATTATTTAGAAAGGGTAGTGTTACTACAAAAATGTGCGGGATGGATTTTCTTGTCCTTGTGTTTTAGTGAGACTATGATGAGTCTTAGCTCAGCTGTCAAAGCTTCTGCAGTGATGAATAACTTGGAGGCACTGAGGAAGAAGCAGCATGGGCTGTGGGTTATCACGAAGCCAGGAGGAGATCAGCATCTGTGAAAACACACAAAACAGTGATCTTTTCTCAGAAAATATTACACTACTATCTCAAGATGTAGTTCTACAATGTTAGCAATTCTGGAACACTTGGGGAATGCATTTGAAATTTTTTCAGAAATATCTACTCTGCTCATCATATTACAAATTACCAGTTTGTCTTTCCAAGAGAGAAATCACAGTCGTAGCTTACATTTAAGGAGAATTTTTATTTGAGATGCCTATTCCTTTCAAAAAGCTTCATTAGATAGCAAAGCATTATATTTATTTCCTCTTAACGTCATTTTGAGTTTATTTTAGCTGTGAGAATACAGAATTGCACTTTACAGAAATGATTCCAGATTGTAATGTGTTGTCCTGCCAGTTACTATTATTGAATTAGAAATTAAAAATGGAATTCAAGGACTTCTTTGAAATTAAATTTCCTTTAAAAATTTTACAAAATAATATTTCATTTGTAAATATTTATTTAGTTCTTATAACCTGTTTTTTGGTGACTTAGATACCAGGTAGTAGTTTACATCTCTAGAAATCTTGTGAATGAGATAAATGAAATGAAGGTCTTTCAAGATTTTATAAGTTACTTAAAAGAACATCAAGAATATAATATTTATTTCTATATAAAAATACTGTCTTAACTTTTGCTGTTTGTGAATCAGTTTAGAGTCTTCTATGTTTCTGAAAATATCAATCCATTTTTTTGTAATTTGCATAATATGAATAAAATTATAAAAGGAAAAACCAACAGTGACATTATGTGGCTCAATTTTTCCTCATTCATACTTGTTATGGCATTAATTAAAATGTTCTGATGGTAATAATACTGAATTACTATACATAAAGTATTATGGTTATTTACAGAAATTTCTGGTTCTGAACACATACAAATAATAAGCTTATGATATTAGGTAAAAATTCATTAGTAGATGTTGATAAAAGTGATCATGGTTATATATAATAATTACTTTTTGTTGCTATGACTGAAAACAACTTAAATCAGTTGGTTTAGTTGGTTTATGGTTTCAAGGAGTTTGGTGGGGGACAACATGGCAGCAGGTGGTAGCCATAGCAGTATGAACGGGAAGCTGAGAATATAACATGTTGAACCACAAGCACAAAGCAGAATGAAAAGTTGGAAAACTTCAATCAAAACTTCCTCCAGCAATGGAGTATCAATTTTACCCATGCCACAGGTTGCAACTAAGTGTTCAAATGTCTGAGAATATATGGGATTTATTCAAACTACCACATAATTCACAGAGTAAATGCATGTACTGTTGAATTAAAATGTTATTAAAAATAATTCCATCGGCGGGTTCACTACCCACCTTAATGGTTTGTATTCCCAAATGAAAAACACACAGCCTTTATATTTTAATATTCCTTAATCAGCTCCATAGCTGAGCCAATACCTAACCTCCATGAGGTTAATCTACCTCTCCCTAATAATCCCAAGTTACTACTTACCTAACCCTTTATTCCATCTTGGCTGCTCTGGACCCAGAGGATGGCCCAACTCCTCTCCTCTATATTCTTCCAGCATTTTGAATCTCCCACTTCATCCTCTGTCCTGGTCCCAAGGCTGGGAAATTCCAAAAAACTGTCCCTGTCTGCACTGCTCAGCTATTAGCTGTTAGCATTTTTTATTTACCAACCTAGAAACAACTGGAGACAGGTTCCATGAAGCTAGGTGAAGACACTCATGTAAACAGTTTTGGTGACCCAAATTAACATTGGATTACAAGCAGCATTAGGCCAAACCCACTACAAAGTACCAGTTAAATATGTGAAAAGGTGTCCAACTTCATTACTTATTAGTGAACAACATATACATGCCATATTTGCTTTCTTTGGTTTTATAAACAAGATTTTCTACATAGCCTTGACTGACTTAGAACTCACTCTGTAGACCAGGCTAGCTTCAAACTCAGAGTTCTTCCTGCATCAGCCTCATGAATCCTGGGATTGATGGTATATACTACCTTGCCAGACAATTTGTTCATGCCAGAATGTTAAGTAAAAATGAAAAAAAAAAAAAGAAAGAAAGAAAAGGAAGATCCTGTCTGCTTACATTCTAAAGTCATATCCCATCGCTCAGGGAATTTAGTTCAGGTGTTTAGGCAAGGCCTTACAATTTCAAACTGTTTAGAAGTTTAGTCTCTTTAAAATATCTAATGAAAGAACTCAAGAAGTTAGACTCCAGAGAACTGAATAACCCTGTTAAAAACTGGGTACAGAGTTAAAGAATTCTCAACTAAGGAATCTTGAAGGGCTAAGAAGCACTTAAAGAAATGTTCAACATCCTTAGTCATCATGGAAATACAAATCAAAATGACCCTGAGATTCCACCACACAAAAGTCAGAATGGCTAAGATTAAAAACTCAGGTGACAGCAGATGCTGGTGAGGATATGGAGAAAAAGGAACACTCCTTCATTGCTGGTGGGATTGCAAGTTGGTACAATCACTCTGGAAATCAGTCTGGCGGTTCCTCAGAAAATTGGACACAGTTCTACCAGAAGACTCAGCTATATCAGACTGAGTGCCAGGTCCCCAATGGAGGAGTTAGGGGAAGAATTGAAGGAGCTGAAGATGCTTGTAACTCCATAGGAAGAACAACAATGTCACCCGATGGACCTCCCCAGAGCTCCCAGGGACTAAACTACCAACCAAAGCGTACACATGGAGGGACCCATGCTTCCAGCTGCATATGTAGGAGTTGCCTTTTCTGGCATCAATGGGAGGGGAGCCCCTTGATCCTCTGGAGGCTCAACGACTCAGCATAGGAGAATACTAGGGCACTGAAGTGGGTGTAGGAGTACCCTCATGGAAGCAGGGTAGAAAGCAAAGAGATAGGGAATTTGGGAAGGGGAAACTGGGAAGGGCGATAACATTTGAAATGTAAATAAAGTAACCAATAAAATAGAAGTGATAAACTGAAAAACAAAATATTACAAAATAAAATATCTAGTTATTTTCAAGTTCAAATTTCCTTAAAATATCCAAGGTCTCTAAAATATACATATTTTCTTTAATTTATTCAAATCTATCCCAAAGTTTCAATGTACCTCTTAATCTCCAAATTCACTTTAACATTTCAAAATGTCTCATCTCTAGGTTTCTGTAAAATAAAACTATGAGTTATATACTTGGTTATTCTGAAGAGGAAAGAATCAGGACATAGTCAAAATCAAATCAAAGAAAAACTAAGCCAAAGAGTGTAAATCTCAATGCCAGAATTCTGATTATCAATATCTTCTTGGTTCCAGATGCTTTTGCACCAGTTCTTTTCCAGGCTGCTTTCTATAAGACTTGCAACCTGTCTCCTAGACTCAAGTTGCTTCTACTCCATAGCTGACACCATCATGTTGGTACAAAATCTTGGGGTAATCCATTGGAACGTGAATTCACCTTCACCAATAGCCACTTGTAAACTCTTCTTTAACACTGCAATGTGGTGCCAAGCCACTACTTCTTTCCATGACAATTCAGTCATAAGGCTTGGCCTTCCATTAAGACTCCTCACTTACCAATGGCATTTCCTGGTCTTTCATAGTGGCAAGCTTGAGCTGCCTTCCAAAGCCTCTTCGTGCTTTCAAAATCAATACCACCTGGGAAACTACTACATATTTCCAAGGTTAGCCTTCAGCAAAAGGTATAGGTTTGGCTACTTCAGGATCACAACTTCTTTGTGTTGATAATGAGGAAACACTGCCAGAAGATATCATTGGATGATGCTGTTTTCTTTGTAATCATTTCTAATTTTTCCGGCCAGGCTGACCAGTACTATTTTCTCTGTAGTTCTTCTTAATTCAAAATATAATTCAAATGGCCCTGATAGAGTCTTTAATGCCCTCTGACACTTCACAAGCCATACACTGCTCTCAGCATTCCTATCTTCCAAGCTCCAATAGAAAAGAGCCCTGAGCTCTGAACACTCAATGTCTTTTCTAAATCAGAGTTCCAATAGCCACAAGAATCCCAACTACATGGCCAGGTCTATCACATCTAATACTTGATCTGCAGGGAAAGTCAGTGCAGAAACTCAAGGCTGGAACTGAAGATAGGAAATGAAGCAGAGATCACAGAGAAATGATGCTTACTGGCTGACTTTCCAAGGCCTGGTCAACCTGCTTTCATGTACACTCCATGACTCCATGCCATGAGATGCTGTGTGTACTTTGCTTTCCCAAAGTGTTCATTAAATTATATATATATATATATATATATATATATATATATATATATATATATATTAGGACAATCTGCCGACTGCATTTTCTCAATTGAGGTCCTTATTCTCCAAAGACTCTAGCTGTGTCAAGTTGACATAAAGATTCTCAGCATATCTACTCAGTAAGGATAATCACTTATATTCTTACCTATATAAGCAAAAAGATCTAAATATTTGTAGTAAAAGAAATTAAATTAACATTCACATGTTATCTACAAAAAAGACTCAAACATAGGAGAAATATTATATTTTATCCAGTATGTATCTCTTTCAATAAATGAATATTTTAAATAAACCATATAATTACAACCAAGTTGTTCAGAAAAATATACAGTTCATTTTTAGTTGTACAGCTATATTCATTAATATCACAAAACACAAAACAAACCTATCCTTTATTATTTTATCTGCATGAACACATTAGCAAATCAAACTAAAATATGAAATTAAATTTAGAATGAGAATTGTCCTGGGCATGAAGTTAGTGGTATGGAGAAGGGCTGGAAGGTTTTGGAGTATGCTAATTATCCATTTTCTGATTTGAATGTTGTTTTATATCTTTACATTATATAAAAAGAACTGAACTACAATGGATGATTTAAGTACTTGTCTATTATGCAGATGATGATATAAAATAATATTCTACTAAAATATAAAATGACAAACAGTTTGAAATATGGGATTCAGTCAAGAACTCTGAAATTTAAACCAAGATTAGTAATGTTAAACGTGTGGACTGAAACTAAAGACTGGATAGAAAATCTCTTTCACAGTGGGAGAATGTAAAATGAAAGTACAGAACTCCTATGACCGAATTAACAAACAGAAGGCAATAAAAATGCTAGGAAAGGGTACACATGGAGGGATCCATGGATCCAGCTGCATATGTAGCAGAGGACCAGGTGGATGGGTGGAGAAGAACCTCATAGAGGCAAAAGGGAACAGGGATCAATCAGATGGGAGCTTTGTGGAGGGGACAACATTTGAAATCTAAATAATGAAATTCTCAGTTAATAAAAAATATGTCACTAATAGATTAATTCTAAATAAAAGAACTGCCAGTGTAAGTTATATTAAGTAGATAAGTCAATTAAACTATGAAGTAAGATATTTTGTAGAGAAGGCATATTACTATACGGTATCAGATGTTTTGCAATCAAATAAAAGATGAAAACTTTATATTTCATTTAATGTGTTATATTTAGAATAATAAGTTCATTATATATATATATATATATATATATATATATATATAGTAATAACCCAGCTATGAAGAAGTTCACCATCATTACATTGATTTTTCTCATGTAATAACAATCACCAATACTAATCTCACTTCATTAGTTCCCTTAATTACATTTTAAAGTGAAAATCATAGCAATGAGGTTTAAGAGACATAATAATGTTTGATATGGAATGTTTCAGGTTCTGGGTAAGAGTCACAGAAGTCCACTGTCTGTTAATTCTGGATTTTCCTCTTATTTTATGATTATGAATAATGTTGATAAATTCATTATGATTAAAGTATCTCAGTGTAACTGAAAAGGCAAAGGTAATAGATTTATCATATCACTTAAAAAACTTTATGCCAATTTAATTATCAAATTAATTCTTATTGGAAATTTGCATTTCATCTTTGTAGTATGTTCTACAGGTCATTTTAATTTTATGTGATTTAAAGAAAATGTGCTTCTTCTTCTCATGAGAAACCTCATGATGAATTAATAAATGTCAACATGATAGTGAAATCAATATCGTTATCTATCTACAATCATATCAGGTGTATTAGTTTCAAAGATACACTTTGTTTCTGTGTATTTTTCCAGCTTCCTTATAACTATACAAAGTTGCTTATCAAAGGCAACTCTTAATCGTGTAGAACAGAGTCTTTGTAGATAAAGCGCCTGTGTCTTGTTCCTGATACCTGTTTTACCATGGAGACTTTGAGAGTGTACTTAGGTAACAGTGAGAGCATCACACAATATATCTCAGTTCCAGTTAGGAATTCTGACATCAGTGACAACAAGCCTGCCAGCTGAATATCAGGTAATGTTCTCTGCACAGCCAGTAGTCGCTGTGTCAAAAACCATCACAGAGTTAGATATAAAACCTAAAATAGTTGTGAGGTGTCACATGTATCTTGTAGTGTTTCAGTAGTTTTTAGTTCTGGAGTCCACAATAATCTAGTAGGTTCCTGCTTTCCAATGTTTACAGTGTTCACCACAGTAAATAAAAAACATATTGTTCATTTAACTTTATCTTCTAAGATTGTATAAAATAGCCATAAACATATCATTTTGTAAGAGATATTGTGGGAAAAAGATACAGATAAAATAAGAATTTAAAACTGAATATGCATAATATTATTGTATGAAATTCTGCTAATATTTGGCATAATATATTTTAATTTGTTATTAGGGTTTTCTTTTTAAATATGTTTATACTCTTAAGTAATGTATGTTATAACATAGCTCTACTGCATATATATTAACTATTCAAGTAATAATACTGATTAAAACTTGCTTTATAAAAAACAGTATGCCATTCAATTTGATGACTCAAGAAGTGCAAATGCAGATAATGAAGAACTGTGCTTTTGGAAAACAATTTAGTAATAATAAAAAATAATGTGCTATAACTTTAATGAGCATGTTATTTCCCCTAACATATTTAAGTCTCAGAATGTCTTTGAGGAGTAGAATTTGGAAAGAAGCTTGTGATGTTTTAACTTAATTTAGAATAACCTGGTAAGAAAATCTTTTCATAGAAACTAAGCTAAGAAAAGAGTCCCACTATAAATTTGGAGATGATCATCCCTTGGGCTGGGTCCCCAATTAAGTAAAAAGGAAAACAGGTGAAAGTTGTGAGACATCATTTATGACTCAGAATTTCTCTCATCTTCATGGACTACACACACAAACCACTTGACAAAACAAAACAAAAACAAACAAAAGCAAAAACAAAACAAATGAACACAAAACAACAAAACAACAAGCAAAACAAACCCTTCCTTCACAAAGTTGTGTATTTGATGACAGAGAGTTAATAGCTAATAGGGGGCTATTAAATTTGAGTAAGGCTGTCAGTGGATTGTCTTTGGTATCCTTAGAGAAGAAGGACATCAGCAAAGATGTCACCAAGCTAGGAAGTAACTTCCAGAAAAACCTCATATGGTCAAGATAGGCTGCCACACCTTTGTGAATGACTTCTTGTGTTCAGAAGATGAATCCCTTCTTCTTTCTTTTTTAAATTATTTTTTTATTTTTTCTTCAAATTTTTATTCATTTTGCATCCTGTTCACTGTCCCCTCCCAGTTACTCCCTCCCTTAATCCTTCCCTCATTCCTCCTTCCCTTTTTCTCTTAGAGGGTCAAGCCTCTTGGGTATCTTCCCCCACCCTGGCTTTCTCTTCTACTGAGATCAGACAAGGTAGCTCAGCTAGTAAAACATATGCCAAGTACAAGCAACAGCTTTTGGGATAGACCCTGTTCTAGCTGTTCAGGACCCACATGAAGGCCAAGCTTCACATCTGCTACATAGGAACAGGGAGGCCTAGGCCCAGTTTGTGTATGCTCTTTGGTTGGTGCATCACACTAAGGGCCCCAAGGGTCAGGCTACTTAACTCTTTAGGTCTTCCTGTGGAATTCCTATCCCCTTCAGAGCTGCAATTCATCCTCATATTATTCCATAAGAATCCCTAAGCTGGATCCACTGTTTGGCTGTGGGTGTTTGTATCTGTCTGTGTCAGCTGCTGAGTGGAGCCTCTCAGAGGACAACATGCAAGCATAACAAAGTATCATTAATAGTGTAAGGATTGATGGTTGCCCAAAGGATGGGTCTCAAGATAGGCCATTTTTTTGTTTGGCCATTCCCTCAATTTCAGCTCCATCTCCAGTCTCTTCATTTCTTGTAGACAAGGTAAATTTCAGCATGAAGCTTTTGAGGGTGAGTTGGTGTTTCTCTCACTCACTGGAGCTCCTTTCTGGTTATAGGAGGTAGCCTCTTCATGCTCCATATCTTCCATGTATTGAGTCACTGCTAAGATCATCCTATTGATTTTTTGGTATCTCCCTTATCCCAGGTTTCTATCTCATTCTGAAGATGACTCCCACCTCCTCACCCTTGTCAGTTGCAGGCTTCCATTCATTTTCATGGCCATCTAGCCATCTCTTCTGTCTTTCTCCACTCCTGATCCTGAACCCCCATTCCCCTCCCCATCCCTCCTCCTTCCCAGTACCCTTCCTTCATCTGCCTCTTATGACTATTTTATTCCCTCTTCTTATTGAGATTCAAGCTTCCTACCTTGGTCCTTCCTTCTTGTTTGGCTTCTTTGGTTTGTGGAGCATAATATGGTACCTGTATTTTATGACTAATACCTACTTATAAGTAAGTACACTTCAGGAGGAATCACCATCCCTGACCTCAAGTTATACTACAGAGCAATATTTATAAAAACTGCATGATATTGGTACAGAGAGAGACATGATGATCAATGGAATTGAATTAAAGATCCAGAAATAAACCCATATACCTATGGACACATTTGTTTTTATAAGGAAGCCAAAAACCATACAATAGAAAAATGAAAATATCTTCAACAAATGGTGCTGAACTAACTGAATATCTAAATGGAGAAGAAGGAAAATAGATCCATATCTATCATCCTGAACAAAACGCAAATCCTAGAGGATCAAGGACCTCAACATAAAACTGGATACACTAAATATCACAGAAGAGAAAGTGGGAAATACCCTTGAACCCTTGGGTGCCTTGGAACAGGAGAAATTTTCCTTAAGAAAACACCAATGTCTCAGCCTCTATGATCAATAATTAATAAATGGGACCTCATGAAATTGCAAAGCCATTTCTCTGAGATCCCATGTCCATCAGTGCTGATGTATTAAAACGTCATTTCTTTGGTGTTCTTGATCCACTCTAACTTTTATTCTCCCTTTCTGTCTCCTTTTTCTCATAGTTCCATTATCTGGAAAGAAGAGATTTTATGGAGACATCCCAATTTATTGGTGAGTGCTCTGAGGTCTCTCACTGTGCATACTGTCTGAAAGTAGACCTCTTTATTTTTTCCCCACTGGAGAAAACTTCACTGACAATGGCTGAGCAAGGAAGGCCCTAATTCCAGATTCTTTGTCACCTGAGAAATATCAGGTGAAATGAACTGTAAATCAATTCAGATAGTGGGTGTTTATTCTGAAAACCTCTGTCCTTCTATGGCATCAGTGTATCCTGCAGGCAGGTCATCATGGCACCATTGTAGACTGCAGGTTAGAAGGATTTGTAGCTGTATTTCTTTTTTAATATTTCTTCTTTGGTAGCTTGCAATGTATACCAAGAATATTTTTAACTTATTCACTTCACATACTGATCACTGACCTCCTCCCAGTAATAATCCCCCAAAACCCTTTTCCTATCTTCCTCTCCCCTTCTCCTCTGAGTAAGAGGGTCCCCTTGATTATCTCCCCATCTTGGCACTTCAAATTGTTGAGAGGCTAGGCACTTTCTCTCCCACTAAGACCAGACAAGACAGCCTAGCTAGAAGATGATATCACACTTACAAGAAGCAACTTCTGTGACAGCCCCATTCCCGTTGTTTGGTACACACATGGTACACACATGAAGACAAAGCTGCACATCTGCTACATTTGTGTGGGGCCAGCGTAGGTCCAGCCTGTGTATATTCTTTGGTTAGTGGTTTAGTCTCTGAGAAACTGAAGGGTCCAAGTTAGTTGATTCTGTTGGTTTTGCCGTGGAGTTCCTATCTACTTAGGAGCTGGAATCCTTCCTCCCATTCTTCCATAAGAATCCCCAAGCTCCATCCACTTTTTGGCTGTGGGTGATTGCATTTGTGGGAGTCAGATGGTAGGTGGAGTCTCTCAGAAGACAGCTATGCTATATTCCTGTCTGCAAGCATAACAGAGTATCATTAATAGTGTCAAGGACTGATGCTTGTCCAAGTAATGGGTCTCAATTTGGGCCTATTATTTGATGGCTGTTCCCTCAGTATCTGTTTCATCTCCAGTACCTGCATTTCTTGTAGACAGGATAGGTTTGGGGTCGAAAGTTTTGAGAGTGGTTTGGTGTCCCAATCACTCCACTGGGGTCCCTGACTGGCAAGAAGAGGCTAGTTACAGCAAAGAAGGTTCTTGGGTACCTCCCCTATCCCAGGTTTCTGTCTTGAAAGATAGTATTTTATGAATAAGTAGATAGAAATTGTCACATATTATAACTACATTATGTTTTTGAAACTTCAAAACTCTATGACATGGTATTAATTCCCTAGTTTTGGGACTCTATATTTGAATGGATTCTAAGCTACATACATATTCTTAATTTTCTTTCTATATACAATTATGTATAACATTTATATATAAAACTATATATGTATAATTCTAGTAATAATTAATGAACTAAACTAAAAGAGGCTTGTTTATACTAGAAGATCATTTCTTTTTGAAAATTTCTTTTTAAAATTTGCTCTTCTCTCATGGTTTACCTCCCTACTGCAGTTTCCACTCTCTTCTTCCACAAGTCCTCCCTGCAACACCTACTGCCGTCTACTCCTCTTCTGCTTCTCTTCAGAATTTGGCAGCCTTCTAAGGCATATCACCCAAGCATGGCATGGCAAGATGGAGTAAGACTAGGGAGATACCTCCCATTGTATTAAAGCTGGCCAAGGCAACCCATTCAGAAGAAAACAAGACTTTCTTCATATATGAGAAGTAAACAGAAAATTCCAGAAAGAAATGATGGAATTATTACTATTTTTTTTTTTTAAAAAAAAAAAAAGAAGACATGAACTTGAGAAAGAGACGGATTCCTGGGCCTTGATTAGTGTAGGGGAGTGATAAAGAGTGTGAGATAAGATAAAAATACAATTTTGTATTATAAAATTCTGAAATAATAAATGGGACCAATACTTTAAATAAACATTAGCATATTATAATTTAAATTTCAGTGTTTATATAAGCACAGGGTTGTGAGCAAAAGACTTACCATTAAAGCACATGAAACAGACAAAAGAAGTAATGAATAAAAGCCATTCCTAAGGAAGGCATTGACTGCAAATGAAGCTCCCAGATTTGAAGACTACATTAGAAATTTCCATGTAGATAAGCTGCAAAAGCATTTCTATTTATTAATAATAACATTCTGGAAATGATGAGAATACTAAAATGTTTCTCTTTCATTAAGTAATATTTTCTATCAAAATTGCCTTTAAAACTAATCCCCAAATGATGATGATTAAAATTCTTAGAATTAATCTGTGGTCAGTTTTTTAGCATGGGTTTGTTTATTTTCTTTTTTTCAGAACTTTGAATATATAAGTGAAAAAGTCTGACTTGAGATTCCAAATGGCGGTTCAAATAAATATGAAAAAAAATGTCTTTTCTCTTGCTCTGTTCAATGCACTTTTATGATGTGGCTTTTATAGTCTTTTTTTTTTTTTTAATCATACATTTAGAGATTTATTTATTTTATGTATATGAGTACACTGTCGCTGTCTTCAGACACACCAGAAGAGGGTATCAGATCCCATCATAGTAGGTTGTGAACCACCATGTGGTTGCTGGGAATTGAACTCAGGACCTTTGGAGGAGCAATCAGTGCTCTTAACCGCTGAGCCATCTCTCCAGCCTGGCTTTTATAGTCTTAATGGCATTTTGTCTTGTAATATTTTTATTTTGTTTATTTTTGCTTAATTATTCCCATCTTACAAAATTTAGTTCCTCATATGTCATCTTTTCCCCTCTAATTTATTTATTTATCTACTTTACATCTCAATCACACCTCCCCTCCTTCCAATAATCCCTCACATGGCCCCTGCCCCACCCCTCCCCTTTGATTCTCAGAAAGTGCGAGTTCCCCCTGGGTACTAACCTACCCTGGCACCTCAAGTGACTGCAGGAATAGGCACATCTTCTCCAACTGATGCCAGACAAGGCAGTCCACTTAGAAGAACCAGAGACACAGGCAGGGATTAGAGAACACTAAGTACATCCACTCCTGGCATAATGAAATAAACTTGTGTTTCCATCATATGCAAAAAGGACACTTGTATCTAATACCAAGGGGACACCCCAAGTCCACTTGGGAGGGAGAAGAAAGCAATCAAAAGTGAGGAGGGAGGGACCTGTGAGGGAAAATGGACAGGGAGTGTAAGGGAAGATGGGTACCTGATCTAGAATTGTGCGAGGGAAAATGACTGAAACTCTGAGGACCAGCAGAAAGAATGGAAACTGGCAATCTTGGGAGATAGGAGGTAGGGGGACCCTCCAGAATGTACCAGAGACCTGGGAGGTGAGAGACTCTCAGGACTCAAAGGGAGGGACTTTAGATGAAATACTGGACAGTAGGGAGAAAGAATTTAATAGAGCTCACCTTCAGCAGGAAGACAGGGCATCTATGAGGGATTGGGTTGCCATTCTGCAGTGAAAGGGTCTGACCAATAACTGTTCCTGTCTGAAAGAACAGCACAGAGGAAAATGGAGAAGAGCCTGAGGAAATGAAGATCCAGCAATAGGCCCAAAGTGGGATCCAGCTCAAGGGATGTCCCGAGGCCTAAGACTATTACTGAAGCTATGGATTGGTGACAAAAAGGGACCTAGCATGACTGCCCTCTGAAAGACCCAACAAGCTACTGAAAAAGCCAGATGCAGATATTTGCACCCAACCAATGGACAGAAGCTGCTGACCCCTGTAGTTGAATTAGGGAAAAGCTGGAAGAATCTGAGAAGGAGGGTGACCCTGTAGGAGGACCAGCAGTCTCAATCTGGACCCCTGGGATCTCTCAAACACTGGACCACCAACCAGGCAGCATACATCAGTGGATATGAGGCCCCCAACTTATAAACAGCAGAGGATTGCCAGGTCTGTGTTCAATCAGAGATGATGTACCTAACCCTCAAGAGAACGGAGGCCCCAGGGAGTTTAGAGGTCAGGTGGGGTTGGGGTTGGAGGATGGGTATACCCTCGTGGAGAAAGGGGCAGGGGATAAGGTATGGGATGTGGAACAGTCAGAGGGTGGATGGGGGGGATAAAATCTGGAGTGTAAAAAAATAAATAAATAAATAATAAAAAAATAGACTAAAATATTTTAACATCAAAACAAACAAACAAACAAACAAAATACAGTGTACTAGAAGAGGGACATAGTAGATTTGCAAAGTTGGTTTGCAATGGTTAAAGAGCATGGACTAAAAATCTTGTTTACAAAAATTATCAATTTCTCATATCTGGTGAACAATAAATAAGAGTGATAGTGAATCCACTGACTGATTTGACTGTGGGATTGACTGTGAAATGTGTCCATAACTAAAACCATCATTTTAAATTCTGTAAAATTTTGCTATATTCATATTCAAATTCAATATTCTTAAAATTGAAAAAATGAAAATAAGATTGAAGTTGAAGTAGTTTGAAACCCAGAATGAAAATGACTCTGGTGCTTCTAGTTCTATATCTTTGGAACACATCAGCTACTTGAATCAACCCTTGCAAGCCTAAGGGAAAATAAGATTTTATGATTAATGAAATTCTTCCTCTTGAAGCCATCAGAAACCTGGGTTGCCTATTAGATATCAGTTTAACTATAGGAAAATAAAGGATCCAAGCTGAAGCCTCTCATCACCCACCTTCTCAGCTCAACATGAACTGTCACCCTACAATTCTGTGACTAAACCCTATGGCTCATTTTTTAATGCCAAAATGATTAAATATTTTTTATTCTGTGTTAAAAGATAAACATTGATATAATAGGTAAGGTATAATAGATATAAAATATGTGGCGTTGTCTTTGGTAATAAATTATGGAATAAAGTTAAAGTCCATCTGGCTAAGGCTCAATGCAGTCATTGACCAGTCAATGTCACAGGATCTGATTTGATCCTTAGCACACCATCAGGTGATCAAAACACCATGGCTACTAGTAGAAATCAGCAATGAGCAGATAATGTCTAAAAATATGGTGATGAAATTAATTGTTTTAACAAATAGAAAAATGCTGACACCTAAAACTTTAATCGACACTAACAAAAGTGAATGATTTTTGTTTTGTTTGAAAACACACTATTTATGTATTCATAAATATATATATATATATATAATGGTAAGCTCCATGCCCTGATTCTCCAGAGAAACAGTGAAAGAAAAGCAGTATATATCACTTTCCTTCTTTTTTTTTTTTTAGAATTCTGGAAAGCAGTCATAGCTATGCAGCAAGAAAAAGAACACAAATTCAATAATTTAAAAAATAATAAAATGGTCAGGAACTTTGCTGATGATTTAAAGTCTCTTGATTGAGCTGAGTTTCCTCCCAGCCACACCCATGGTCACCCTGACCTAGAACAGAGTTCTCAGAACACAAACACTCTCTCAATCCAGAAGGAGCACAGTAGGTCTAGTTCATATTTATGTCAGTTAATTGAAACTCCTCTGGATATTTACATCTGATATTTATTACCTGATACCACTCTATAAAATGTCTATCTAGCAACTTATTATTTATACATATATGTAACAACTTAGAGTCATGAATCAGAAAGCTCCATCTGTTTGTAAGGATAATAGTTTCTCTATTCTAGAGCTTGATTTTGGAATACCTAAACCTTTCTTAATGCATAATTTTTCCTGTTGACGGTTTTCACTGTTTTCAAAGTATTGCTCCTTAAAGGTACTCTGGCAAGCTTTCTTGTCTTTATGTGCAGAGCTCTTTCAGACCTGTATTATCTTTTCCTGGCCTGCAGAACTTATATCCCAACAGCCTTTCAGGTATTATGTGTAATTATTATGTTTTCAGATAACAATATCACCAGAAACTTAAGATACAGCTTAAGTCGAAAACCATTCTATGGTTTGTCTCTCTCAGGTGTTTAAGTAAATCTTAATTATTTATTTTCTTAGATTATTTCAAGGATATAATTAGATGATAGTCTTATCTACCCCTTCATCTACAGCGTTAGCTTGTAAAGTATCACCTTCCTGTTTTCATGTTTATTATTACCCTTCTTCTACTTTCATATTCAGTACTAAAAACTGTTAATTCTTAATCTGTTAAAAGGAAGATATTATCTATTCCTAGAAGTTACCTCTTCCTCTTTACCTTGTCATGTGAGATTGGCCAACATACCACTTTCTTCCTTACATAAAAGTCACTAACAAAAGAATCAGACTTATGTAGTGTAATATATGTAAGAACACTGTCTTTGATATATTTTATTAATTAGAAACATGTGACCAGTCTCACTTCCATTAAAGCATGGATATGATACAAGGATTAAAACCACACTATGTACAGATGCTGACACATGTAGTTTGCACAGTTACCTTTACAGTAAAGATTTCAAACACTGTGTACATTGTAACATTACAGCACATGTATACCAAAATACGTATACTAATGTCTTTGAAAAATTTGAAGGCTATTACCACTACTTCAGTCTCAGAGACAACATGTGCTGCAATTACATCAGTAAAGAGGGAATTTTGGTTGTCAAAATGCAATACAATACAATACAGTACAAAATAAAATAAAATAATATTTTATATATATATTGTTATAAATCGCTTTCAAAATCTTGATATCATGGCATTTACTTCAATTTACTAAGGATTTTTAAGAAAACAAATTCTGACAAGTACTTTAGAAACACCAAATTTTTAAGGACACACCTTTTAGCTGGAACAAATGGAAAAATACAGAAAAGTTCCCAGTTGAGCAAAGGCAGAAATTAATTTGGAATGTAATCTTCATGGTTTTGTTAACTGCACAAAATATTCCAGAGCCAGATGGCCTAGTTTCTCTTTTACTAGAAATATTTGATGCTTCCACAGTATTCAGTTACTGGACACCTCTGGAATTGTCTTGGTTGCTATGTGGAGAGATTTTGATACCAAGTGAACCACACAGTATGCTATAGCTTTGCCTGGTGATCTCCTAAAAGCATTCAAAATAACTGGCACACAAAGCTTCTTTCAGAACATGACAACAGGCGGTCCTTTACTGAATCTAAATATATCACTTCTACTTCCTCTCCGTACTGCTTTCTAACCACTCACAGGTGAGTCACTCCATAGAAATTGTCTTATTATGAGGACATTCACCTTGTCAAAGCTTTTGTACACTGCCAGAGGGTAGCCTGTGGCAAGTATCTCATTAGTGTGGATTGAGGAGAGGAAAGGGGGTGAGTATCGTTTTTACTGAGGTTTGGACCCTAAGGACTGATCCCTGTGCAACTGCTGCAGGTGTATGTTGCCAATGAGTCAAGGTTTAACACAGCCCTCTAAAGATGGGTGTTTATTGCTAAGTGATAACTACAAACATGCAGTCTACTTGCATGGCTTTGAGCCTCAGGGTCTGCTTTCTAAGAACTCATTTATCTAAAGGCTCTGTGCGTGCGTGTGTGCATGTGTGTTTTTGTGTATGTGTATGTACATCTGTGTGCTTCTGTGTGTGTGTGCATGTGTGTATATGTCTGTGTGTATCTGTGTGTATGCATGTGTGTGGGTGTGTGTGTATGTGTGAGTGGGGGGCTTTCCTATTATCTATATGTTCATATTATTTTTCACCCTTTCTAAGACACCATATTCCTTTCTGATCACTACTTTCTTTGCTTGTTTTGCTGACTCCTGTTGAACACTTTGGTTGGCTTAATCCAGAGTTCAGACCTCAACTCTCCTCTTTGCTTATTCGCTGGAGAATGCCATAATATCAGAGGACTAGATTACTTTTTCCAGTAGTTTTTGACAATTCTCCTTGAATACCTAATATAGATCCTAAAAGCAGCTTGCTCAAAACATAACACGTTTTCTTCTTTATGTCTACTTTGTTACAATAACAACATAAGAAGGTAATATCATTCAGTGTTCTTTATCCCTTTTTTTATTTTCTTTGTTTTCTTAATAAAAAGCAATTAGATTGATGTACTTGAGAACACAGGAATTTTTACATTGTTTTTAAAGGCTCCAAAACAACACAATAAATCATAATCTTCCTAGAGAACAGCTCAGATTATCAAAGGCCCCTTGAAATGGACATATTTTAGGATCTCATCCTACTCAATATCTATGACTAGCTTCAATGGTTTTTTATTTATTTTAATTATTATATTTATCATTATTACTACTATAGTCTCTCTTCATTCCTGTCTCTGTTTATGTCTCTGTATCACTTTCTCTCTCTTTCTATGTGTGTGTTAATGTGTATGTGTGTAAATTTTAGCACACAAACATCATGTTGTGCATGAACAAGTTATAAAAATAATTAAGATTTACTTGTTTCCATCTACCATGGGTTTCAGGAATCAATTCCTGCATTTTTGTCAAGCACTTTCACTAGCTAACCCTTCTTAGTAATCCTGATTGATTCCTTTTTTTAAATTGGTAAAGTAATTTTTATTCACCAGATGCAACAAACAAACTCAACTAACTAACCAACTAAACAAAAAAAACACAAGGCAAGTCTCAATGTAGCCTCAATGATGAAATTGTATCTGTTTGCGGAGTTGTGGATAATCCTACAAAAGATCAAGATGTTCCAACTGTTTACAGTGACCTTTTTGATGAAGAATTCACCAAGCTTATCTACGGACTGCATGTCAAGGAGCTTTTAGCATAGTAGATCCAGTAATGAAAGCATATATTTCACATGTCATATAAAGCATATGTGAAGAGGTCATCATATTCTAGAGCATAGATGTATTGCTTAAGTGATGTACTTTTAATGATGTCACACATTCACGAAGAAGAGAACTGTAGAAAGAATAATGGTTCTTATCAGCATTCTATGTAGTAACCTTATTACGAGGTATTTGTTCCTCCCTTTCTAGAGCTAAACCCTACTAGAACAGAGTCTTCAAGTAGAGGTGATAACAGTAATAGTCACAATAAATTTAAAACAAACAAACAAAAATGCCTGTACATGTGTTCTTATCAAAACATTGGGTATTCAATTTATTTGATTACCTAAGATAGAAATCATTTTATTTCTAAAATTATTAGAATTCATTGGAATATTGCTACACAAGGAAGACAATGAAGAAAATATTTGAACCTTTCAAAACATTTAGGACATTGTTGGACATATTCCCTTCAGAAATAAGTTTGTTTGGATCTTGAAAATTAAACTAATACAGGATCAAGCAAAATAAGTTAGTGAAACTATATTGAATGTAGTTAAAAAACCAAATGAATTTCTGTTTAATTAAGGAAATATAAAATATTATATAACGAAGAAATGTATATAGAAAATATATATCAAAGAAAGCGATGACAAAATATTTGCACAGCTTGTTTCCCTTAGTATTTAATTTTAAAAAGTTTTGGAAGATTATGACCAACATCTTTCAAGAAGCTTTAAGAGATTATTTTCTGCACCAATACAAGCAGGCCTTGTCAAAGGCTTTAGCTAACTAGGAATGTCTTGGCCTCTATCCTTTCAGTCCTCCAGGAATTACCTCAAAGATATTTTCTTCATAATTAATTCCCAAACTATTACTCTTTAAAAACCCTTCATCCATATTTAGATGCAAAGGGAAACAACTAAGATCAGGAAATGAGTAGCTAAAACTCCTCTGTGGAAACTCTCAGCTACCTCTCAACAGAGTTGGTGATACTCCCCCCCGCCCCCCAAACACATATTTTTTGTGTAGGAAATATATTTTTTAAAGCAACGCTATATTTTGCTGCAGGACTTGATTAAGATAAGTATTAGAAATTTTACCTAATAATACGTCAATTAATGTGTGTTTAGCTTTTTATTTCCTTTGAAATACTCATTTTCTTAAGTTCCTCAAAAATCCAAAGTAATGATCGGAATAAATGACCTCAGAAAAGAATTGGTCTCAGATTCTAATAGATTCTTGGGTACAAACACACACACACACACACACACACACACACACACACACACACACATGCTCACACAGCAAATGGAGTTTATTTGGAATATAAATGTATAAATATACATTTATGAATAACTTAGCAATGATTAACACAACCATTAATTATCACATACTTAAATGTTCTTATATCTTGCTTGTTTGAAATCCTGTGCTATCAATATCACAAAATGTTTTCACTTAAAAATATTGTGTAAAAGGGAGAAATATCCCAGAGACTATTTGAACTTTCTATTCTTCTGAGATATGTATGTAATACTAAACTTGTCACTTCATTTTATCTCTGGAAACAAAAGATTTCTACAAGGAACTCAACCTTGGCAAAATATTTAACAATGAGAAAAATATCATTATACAATGCAGGAACATATTAATTCTAAGTCTTACCTTATTTTGATCATATCTAAATGAAAATTAATATTAAATATGATCTTAGGCCTTAAAGTCACTTAAAATTTAAGACTGATATATACTGGTGGCAGTATCCCATTTTGTGTGTATATTTGACTAAACTGTTTCACCGAAAAGTATACATAACTTTATCCTAGCATATCACATTTCTCGAAGAATACAATTACCCATTCAAGGCATTACTTATTTTACCATGACACAAAATATCCTATGAGTCTTAAATTATCATGAAAGCCATTGTAAATGAATCTAAACTATTTCTTCCTGAGAACATAACCAAGTAAAAGCTTAAATAGAATGGAATTAGATCTAGAAAAATAAATCGATTAGGTGTGGGGGTGCCTACAAACACTACAGCAGGCTTGATAACAACCTGTATGATGCAAGAAGGAAATTTGGGACAGGATGAATTAGATAGCTGGGCTGGTTCAATGTTTTAGAGTCTGACCCTGTGCTGTTTATATTTGACATATGTAAAAACAGTACATCTTGAAAGAAAGTTTCCTCATAATAATTATTACAATAAAGTCATGGCCAGACTATTTCTAAACTCCCTTGCAAAGTACATGTCTTTTTCAAAGTGCCTATGCCCTCTTCCATAAGAATGGATTCTATCTTTGGAGAAATAAAGCTCTAATATAAATGTCTAGGGAAGAATTGAGATAAGAATAGTAGTAAATGCATTTGTAAAGCACATGGCCCTCTTTCATAAGAATGGGTTATAATGACTGAGAAACAATGCTTGGGAATCTGGAATGAGCCAGAGATAAACATAATAGTCTGGGAGATTTGGCTGAGGCCTGGCCCTACAGATAGTTATTAACTACATCTAATCCCAGTATGCCAGACAAAAACAGGTATAAATCCTCTTAGTTGAAAAAAAAAAAAGCCTGTGTGTATAACATTCTGGGTTCACTAGTGTTTCTCTATGAGCATGAGGACATTCTGCCCTCTACAATCACGCTTTCATTTTTAATTCTATTTTATATGACTAGTGTTAAAACTGTCAGGAAAACTACATTTTATTTTAATGCTGATTGAACATATTAATGAGTATAAATACTAATTGTTTCTCCCTCTGATATTATTATTAATCTGTGAAGGAAATTTCCCATATAACCCATATGTGTTTTCACAGATATAAAATATTTATGAAGCTCTATTTCTTCCTGATTTTGATGAACTTTCTTAAGATGTACTAATTTTACCCACTCCACATGTTAACACCATATGAATTTGTGCTGTAAAAATACTTGAAAACAACTACTGGACATAAATAAATATTTTATTATGAGTATAAGTCTTATTTTAAATATATATATTGTTTATGTTAAGAATCAGATAAGTGCAACATAACCATTCCTAAATATACTTTCTCACAAGAGTAGAACTCTTATAATTGTGCTCTCCAGAGTAGATCTGATTTAAATTTTGTAAAGTATATACTGTCCCTAGCAATTTCACCCATGCTAATTACAGGTATTTACTTATTTTTTTTTTACAAAATTGTTTTATTGGAATGTTTCAAATGTGTTGGGTAATGAGATGTATTCTAGCCTTTCTTTCCCAGCTTCAACTTGATCAAAGTTTCTAAGGAATGGAACAAATAAACAGGACAATGAGCATCAGAAATAACATTGCTGCCTTGGGAGAAATGATTAAAGCACTAATTTCTGTTGCAGAGGTATAAGTGGGTTTGGTAATTCAAAAGCTCTGAATTGTTTGGGTGAGGTATTGCAGACTTGCTCTGAATGACAGCAGAATTCTCTGGTTCAGGTACTGCGTTAGTCACAGATAACAGATGCAAATGTACTCAAGCTTCTGAACGACACCTTTAC
Organism: Rhynchomys soricoides; assembly: GCA_019843965.1. Taxonomy (NCBI): domain Eukaryota; kingdom Metazoa; phylum Chordata; class Mammalia; order Rodentia; family Muridae; genus Rhynchomys; species Rhynchomys soricoides. The sequence goes on along the minus strand of JADRCH010000004.1, from coordinate 32,419,202 downwards.
TATCTACTATTTAAACTCTAAATATATTTCTATTGAATATGCATGCAATTTATTTTAAAACTGTTACATCATAGTTTGAGAAACTTCAGATTAATTGAAAAGCAGACTTGCCCAACTTCAAGTAGACTCATAAGGAAACTGTGGCTCAGAGACCTGAGTGTGACTAACTTAAGAGTTCAATGCTAAGAGTACCAAAGAGAGGTACACAGGTCAGCATTCTATAGGCCTACCTTTGTCCCATGACATAATATAAAAACACACCAGCATGTAATATATTTTTATAAGGATGTTTTCAGTCACAATTTCTGAAGTGCTGGCTGATTTCTTTTAGCCAACATAATGAGACATGGATAGAGAAATGAGCTATGAAAGAGAATGTCTAGTTTTCAAACACAATTCAAAAGAAATATGACAGAATGAAGGATGAAGCATTTGAAAATAAAATTATGTCTTATTCATCGTATATTTTGACAGATAAAATGCTTTTAAAATGAGAACATGCTTCAGGGTAAAATGGTTCTAATTTTCAGGCACTATGACTATGTTAAACTTTGGAATAATTTAACAGCTCATCACAGAAAGACTAGAATAGAAAAAAAAATTGTCTTAGAATTTTAAGCATGTTGCCCTGCAACCTAATGATTGTCACCATGGAACAAAAAAAAAAAAGACAGGAAGATCTTTATTTTGTGATGATTGTGTTTACCATACCAAAACTACTTAAGATCCTTAGGAATCCTATAAACCACATCTCTGTAAATGTTTGCCCAGAGAGGGCTTAGAAACAAAGGAAAGCAACAAAGCCTCCATTCTACAAGATGAGCCCAGACAAAAAATATTACACAAGTGTAAACATGACTGAATTCTTATGTAAGGCCTAGTCAAAGGTTGCATCTGAGACCTCCTTAGGTGGACAAGAGATAACTATGGATGCTATTAAGAATTCAACTTAAGGACTAGAAAATATGTTCTTCACAGGAATTTAGAGTTTTGGTGGATGATTTATTATTATTTTCTTCCAATTCCTTCAATTTTTGATCAGGAATATTTATGGTATTCCTCATTTCCCTATTTTATTCCCTTTTCTTTTTCCCTTTCCATTCTCATCTTACTTTTCCTCTCCTCTTCTCCCTCTCGCTTTTCCTCTTTCCACATCCATCCCTTTCTTCTACTCTCCTTTATTTTTTTGCTCCTTTCTTTACCTTCTTGTTCTCATTTCCTTTTGTGTATCTCTATAGTGAACATGTAGAGAAAATAAATTGGTTTGTTGTTCATAAAACCTTAAGTTGTAATTGATAAATTATGCTATGAGATCCTGAATTAGATAATCAACAATGAGATGATTGGGTCTTCCAAAAGGGAATCATGATAGGTTCCTTTTTGTGAGTGTTCCATAGCCTCAGTAATAGTTTCACACCTTAAAACCTCCCCTTGAGCTGGATCCCACTTTGGGCCTGTCTCTAGACCTTCTTTTCCTCAGGCTTCTCTCCATTTCTATTTCTGCAGTTCTTTCAGACATGAACAATTATGGTTCAGAGTTTTGTCTTTGAGATTGCAACCCCTTCCCTCACTTGATCCCTTATCTTACTGCTGAAGGTGAGCTCTATGAGTTCCCTCTCCCTACTGTCAGACATTTCATCTAAGATCCCTCCCTTTGAACCCTGAGAGTCTCTCACCTCCCAGGTCTTTGGTGTATTCTGGAGGGTCCCCCCCAACCTCCTACCTCCAGAGGTTGCCTTTTTCTATTCTTTTTGTTGGCCGTCCTTGCTTCAGTCCTTTTCTGTCACCCAATACCAGATCAGGTTCCTCTCTTCCCTGCCTCTCCACTTTCTCTCTCTGGTCCCTCCCTCCCTCCCCACTTGTGATTGCTTTCTTCTCCCTCCCAAGTGGGAATGAGGAGTCCTCACTTGGGCCCTTCAGCTCGTTGGACGTTTTGAATTCTCTGGACTATATCTGCATGTTTGTTTTTTGTTTTGTTTTTGTTTTTTGTTTTTGCTTTTCTTTTTGTATGGCTAATATCTACTTATTAGTGAGTACATACTATGCATGTCTTTTGGGGTCTTAGTTACCTCACTCAGGATAATATTTTCTAGTTTCATCCATTTGCCTGCAAAACTCAGGATGTTCTTGTTCTTAATACCTGAGCAGTATTTTATTAATAGTAAATATAAAAGCTCACCTGTACTTGTGCTTATATATGTATAGCTGATATTACCTTTAAATCAATAAAACTCAAAACTGTATATAAATTAGAAGAGATACAGGGAAGACTATTCCTAACATTATACAAGCAATTTTCATTTACATTTTATTGAGATAACATCTCTGTGTAGAACAAGCTTGTCTGCTACTCACAATAAAGTCAAGATTGGCCTTGAACCTGCAATGCCTCTATCTCAGGCTCCTAAGAGCTATGGTATAGATAAGTACTACCTGACTGCTTCTCATATTTATTATTCATAATGAGCATTACAGAAGCTGCTACTGCTCAAACAATAGTCTTATGGTAAGGAACAGATGACTCTCACTGACCACATCAATCTCTATGTCATAAGCTCGTTATTTATCATCTTCAGAAACTTTACATTCTAGATATTGTTGTGCTTTATGTGCCAATTGTAGAATAATGTCTATCCTTTTCCCTGCTAGAAGAAAAATAAATAGTGACTAAGGCCCAATTATACCTCATCCATTCATGATCTACTTATTAGCTCAGCAATTTTGTTCATTATCTGGAAGAATTATGGAGTCTATATATCCTGATCTTTATCTACTCACATGAAACATATGTGAAATTCTTTTCTACTGTACATAATATCTCTTAGCTCATGATAACAAATGATTTTATCACTGTAGTAGTTAACGCATTCTTGATACGCACTTACTCAAGTTCAACATATAGAACTTATTAGTTATACCAAAATGCATAGGGTTTCGTCCAACATAGCTTCCAAGATATTGAACTCTGAGGATGCTCCAGTCTCTTATTTTGAAGAGTACTCATTTGTGTATAGTCTATACATAGCTCCTATCTCACATATTTCAAACTGGATAATTTGTAATACCAAACACATGGAAAATCTAATGATAATATTGTTTAGTGTCTAATGACAAGAAAATTGTTTGTGTATATACAGTGATGATGCATTGTTTTTGATCTATGGGATTGAATCCAGAGAGGCAAAACCCACAAGTACAGAGTTCTGAAGGTACTCTGCAGCACACCCAGCAAGCCATAATGCTTCTACACATTGGATCTTAGGAAACCTGACCTGTCTTAGCTCTCTAGTATCTCTGTGATTTTGTTTGTTTGTTTGTTTTGTTAATTTCTTTCTTTCACCTCCCCTTAAATAATTGTCTATTGAAAACACAGAGCTCAGCACTTGCTATCACTGCAAATTTTTTAGAGATCAGCATTTCCTGTAGAGTAATCTCTTCTTATATCAATTTATCCCTTCCAGAATACTAATTTTTTCATCACTAAAGAATTATTCAAACTCTGCTTTGTTTTTCTTCTCCTAAGACTATGTGGTACCTGGTTGATTGCTCAGAGTCTAAGAGATCTTGGGGTTCCAGGTTAGTTGAGACTGCTGGTCTTCCTGTGGAGTCGCCCTACTCTTCAACTTATTCCAGCCTTTCCCTAATTCAACCACAGGGGTCCCCAACTTCAGACCATTGGTTGGGTGTAAGTGTCTGTTTCTGTCTCAGTCAGCAGCTTGTTGGGCCTCTTGGAGGGCTGCCATGCTAGGCTCCTGGCTATAAGTGCATCATACCATCAGTAATAGTGTCAGGCCTTGGAGCCTCCCTTTGAGATGGGTCCAGATTTGGGCCAGTCACTGGACCTCCTCTCCTTAAGTTTCTTCTCCATTTTGGTCTCTGCAGTTCTTTTAGATAGGGGCAATTCTGAGACAGAGATTTCGACTATGGGATGACAATCCCATCCCTCCACTTAATGCCCTGTCTTTTTACTGGAGGTGGATTCTACAAGTTCCCTCTCCCCACTGTTTGACATTTCATTTAAGATCCCTCCCTTTGACTCTTGAGATTCTCTCACCTCCCAGGTCTCTGGATTTTAGAGTATCCCCTGACTTTAAGCTACCAACCAGGAAGCATATACTTGCTGGTCCGAGGCCCCTACACATATACAAAAGAGGACTGACTGGTCTAGCCACAATACGAGAAGACACACTTAAACCTTGAGAGATTGGAGGTCCCAGGGAATGTAGATGCCTGGCTGGATGTGTGGTGCTGTGGGTGTTTGGGGACATCCTCTTGGAGATGGGGGAGGAGGACTGGTATGGGAACAGTTGGAGGGCAGGATTGGCATAAGATAACAACTAGACTGATTTAAGTATAAAATATATGCATATATATAGACATATATTCATTATATATATATATATATATATATATATATATATATTTATTTATATACTTGTACACATACACTTACACACACACACACACACACACACACGCACACATATATATAATGTTCAGGGTCTTTTACGATTGTGTAGGTGGGATTTGTGTTTGTCTCCTTACCACAGAAAGCCCACTCAACAACTATAAAGTAAACTTAGTGTGACATCAAACCATTATGATTTACAATATATTTTAGTGTGTCAGCAACGTAACTCAATGAAATCACACTTGCCTTGCATGTGTGAAGCTGGGTGTTGGGTATTCAGCAGCACAAATGTGTGCACCCACACACAAATCATCTAAGAATTTTAAGGAAGTTTTTAAAAACTGTATAAGCAATTCAATTTACTTCTTTTTTAAAAAAAGACTATGTGCTACAAGTTGTCTTTTGCAGGGAACTCAGAGAGTTGAAAGCCTGGTACTGTCCATTTTTTATATTACAGTCTCTCTCTCTCTCTCTCTCTCTCTCTCTCTCTCTCTTCCTCTCTCTCTCTCTCTGTCTTTATGTGTGTGTGTGTTAAATGCTTTATGGTTACATGTGTTATTTTCAGAGGTCAAAATAGATTTCTTCTATCTAGTGGAACTCTCCTCACTTAAGATAGGTCTTGCTATGAGTCTGGAATTAAGGTTTTGGCTGGGTAAATGACCTGAAGCCCCAAAGACAGACTGCACTCAATCCTTCCTTGCTCCACTTCTACATACAGAAGGCCTCAGGTCAAGGACAAATATGTCCATACCAAGACATTTTACATGAGTGCAAGGGATTGCATTGGGTCTTCAAAAATGGCCATAAAGCACAGTTAGCTATTCTCAGAGATCATATTTTATCTGGATTTCTAGTAACTATCTTCAAGTATTTATTTTATGTATGGTACTGTACATTTTCTCCATTGCAATTTTACTTTCTTTCCTTTTTTTTTTCTTTTTTGTCAATATAAAGAGTGGCTAAAACAGATAAGTGTTAGTTTATCCAGAATTTTCTTTTCAAGCTAAGGTAACTGGAAAGATAATTACAGATTAGTCTTCATCTCAGAGCATTTATATCATAACATACACACACACATAAATATGTAAAACACAGTTAAGGGTCATTCTATCATTGGATATGTTTGAATGAGGCATGTTAAAACTAGTTGAAATTATATTAGGTATTCTTATCTGATCTCTGAGCACTACTTTTTACAGTTGTCTACTAATTATTTTCTTATATATCATCTTAAAAAAGAAAATAAGAGACTTCCCTTATTTGTGAATATTGTATTGGGTTGTATTTTGTATTTCCTCTCTTTTTATGTCATATTGATTATTTCTATATACACTCAGAAACTATAAATATACTTTTAAATATAAAAATATTTCCAAGACTTTTTGTCCAATGGGAAAAAACCTAGGTTTTCAGCTAAATTTGAGGAATCAAATCACAATGGTATAATAAAATGAAAACTAAAATCTATTATTAAAAATCATTGTATCTTGGAACAAAAGGATTTTGACAATGGACAACTATGAATAAAACACAATCCATAGTATTAAATGGAAAATATGCTGAAAATCATATGATAAAATTGAATACATATTGCTGATAAAAGCCCAAAGTAGACTAGAAATAGAAAAATGTATTAATAATATGATATCTTAAATCTGTGGTTCATGTAGCTGATAAACAAGGAAGCTCTTAGACTCTTTAGTTAAAACTCTTTATGTGGCAGAAAACACTCCATTATTCTAGTTTTAAGAATGTAAATGACTTTGTTTAACAAGCTGTAACTAAAGTTTAGAAAATATGCAAATTGATATAAAAATAAAAGATATATTTTATCCAAACATGATCACAATTTTCTATAACTTCATAAATATTGATTATAAAATAAACCTGGGATATTGGCAATGTAACAGACAAAAATTTATCTCTTTGCCTTTGATCTTAATTTTTCAGAAAATTAATTAAAAACTATAGTCTGAGTTGAAAGAAAATCACAAATTAAATGAAAGAAGATGGAAATTAAAATTAGTCATCAGTAGTGCTCATGAAGTTCAACTATAAAAGAGTGACTTACAATTAAGATTCATCACTTATTACAGCCAATGTTTATATCCACAGGCTTAGAAAATTGCAAATAGAAATACATAACCATGTTCAGATGGATATAACATATAGTCCCTTCAGAAAATTTGTTTTTATTATTTAATTTAATTATGTATATTTACATAAGCCTGTGTAAAATTATGTGAATGAGGTGTCCACTGAGGTCGGATGCATCAGATGCTCCTTGGACAGTTTCACTGTTCTAGGAATTAACTGGAGTCTTCTGTGAGAGCAGTCTAGGCTCTTAGCTGTTGAACATGTCTCCAGGCAGCATGCTACATATGTTTATCTACTTCTCAGTTTGACATTTCTTAACATTTTGAGTAGTGTTATGATGTATATGAATGTAGGGTTCTCTTCAATGTATTCATTACACTTCTTCGTGTACCAAGTATTGGAATTCCTGAGTCACAAGTAAGTTTAATTTCTGTTTTTAATTTTTTTTTATTTCCAGAGAAAACACCCTACTGTATTTTAAATGAGTTATAATAATTTACAATCAACAGTTTAAAACACTCCCTCCTTTTCAGATATTTCCCACATGTTTTATCATTACCATTTTGATAACTGACATTCTTAATGTTGTAGTAGATATTTTACTTTGGTGTCACATGTATTTCCTCATTATCAATCATATTGCACATATATTTTTTTTAAATTTGTAGCCATTTTCCTACCTTATTTTAAGAAATGTCTATGCTAATTATTTATTTTAATTGTATTATTTATTTGTTTTGATCTAAAGTTCATTACTTATGAAAATTAATCCTTTATGATTTGTATAATTTGCACAAATTTTTTCTCATTACTTAGTCTACTTAGTCTGTGGTTTTCTTTATTGTGAAAATCTTTTTAATTTTATATGGTTAGATATATTTTCTTTTTAGTATATTTTTTTTTTGCTTTTGACATTAGATTTATTATAATGTCTTGAAAAGTTTCCCTGGGTTTTATTCTACAAGATTTTTTTTAAAAAATATATCTTTAATCCATTATGAGTATGTTTTGTGATAGATAAGAGATAGGAGTCTATTTTCAAACTTCCTCTCATCATTTACTAAAAGGGCCTTTAACATGCAGAAATTAATGATTTGTTCAATCATACTGCCTATAGTCATGTGTGTAGACCTTATAAATATTCTTCAATGCATTAGTTACAACATTAAATTTGACAATACATGTTCTCAAAAGGCATTGTATTTAAGATCGACATAAATTATGGCCAAATATGAGCTTAATACCAGAAGATTATGGAAACCAGGTTGTGTTGACAAGTGTTACATTTCCTATGCTAAATAATTTTAGATAGTTAGTAAAGATGACATTTAAAACAGAAGATTCTTTGAAAAATCTACTATGAGCCAAACTAATAGTTACAGTGAAGGGTAAATTTAGCAAAACTTTTCCAGGAAATCTGGAGCTTCATTTACTTGAAAGAAACTGTTATGACAAGATACTAAGAAAAAAGAAGGCAAAGTGTATTTCAATTTATAATGTCAGCAGTTTTCCCTTTAGTTACTTGATTCTGTTATATTTGCACCTGTTTACCATCACAACATGATGGTGCAGAGATGTAGTGCTCTGTGCACCCGTAGAAAAATGATGAAGAGGACCCAAGCAAAATATTTTGCCAAAAGTCATGTACTCAAAAACACCTACTATCCTCAATTTGACCCTATCGTCTGTTACAAGTATCACTTTAAAGTCCATAAGATGTGAATTGATTAATAGATTGAATAACTGATTAAGTGAGAACCTTCTTGATCTGTTCTATTCCCCATTCCCTATTCTTGAATATTGCAGAAATAATCTAGATCTAAGCTGGAAGGTTTATCATTTGAAACAAAGGAGCATGCTAATTCCACAAGTCAAAATGTGTTTAACCCATTTTCAAATGTTCTAATATATTTTTTTTAAACTCATGTTATTGCTAAAGAATCCAAATGGGAGTGCTCCTTGAGATAGAAGCTATACATCCTTGTGGAAATAAATTTGTTATAGTAATAAATCATACAATAGTAAAACAAGCAGAGGATAATAAATCACTTTTAAAAAGGTAAAGGAACATCCTCTTGGAGATGGGGGTGGAGGAATGGGATGAGGAACTGTCAAAGGGCAGACAGGGAGGGGGATAATGATTGGAATGTAAAGAAAACTTAAAGATAATTTTTAAAAAGGCAAGAATAAATAATAAAAAGACAATGAAACCAAAGTAATATCAAAACACAGTAAAGACAACAAAAGTATCCATAAATTAGTTGGTTTAATATAAGCATAGAAAATGCAACTCTACAACATTGCTGGGTGTAACCCACTTGACCTTGATCTTTGGGTCACTAAATCACTCACTTCATGGTATTTTTCCTAAGAGCCATGACACCTTCCCAACATTTGCTACAGGCTTATATTTACATTGTGGCTTCAGTTTTACTCTAATAGCATGTCAGACATTTGCCCCCAGGATTGCTAATACTTTATTATACACCCTGGTTCCATAGACTTTGCTTGGAAATAAGAGAAAAAATATTTATGAATTCTCTGTTCTTTCATTTTGTATGCTTACAATAATTTCAGTATTATAACTTTGATTCCAAGGTCTACTGACAGATTGAACAATAAACAGAAACCAGAAAATTTTTACAGTGAGCATTGATGGGCTATGTTAATCATGGTAGCAATTTCGTAGGACTCTGAGTGAACAAAATAACACTATCTTAAATCAAACACTTTTGAAGGAAATCGTAATTTTGTAGATCTGAGTCTGCCATGTGTGAAGTTTGACAACTTGCTGAGATGCCCTACAAGCTTAGTGCTTATTTTCCAATGAACCTTTTTTCAAAAATGTTAATCTCCTTAATAATTATTTTTAAGAAGAAACCTTTTTTCAAAAATGTTAATCTCCTTAATAATTATTTTTTTCAAAATATATTCTGATAATTTCCACACCTACAATTCCTTTGTTACTCTTCTTACACTTCCAAATTTATATCTGCCCTCTCTCGGTCTCTCTCTCTCTCTCTGTCTCTCTCTGTCTCTCTGACTTTCTCTCTTCCTTACTCTGAAAATCAATATAAAGAAACAAACAAACAAAATCAATAGGAGCTAAATATCTAAATAAAACAAAAAGAAGTACAAAATTCTCTCCCACACACAGAAGTCAAGCTGGTACCTACCCAGCTAGAAGCTTCAACCTTCTTAATTAGGATTCATTGTGCTGAAAAGCACACTGAATCTATCAGAGAAGAAAGATAATCACCAAATACTATCACACAGATATAAACTCTATGTCCTACATCAGTGACTTGCCTGAAACTTATACTGGTATAAAAAGATCATAAATATTACTCAAGTAATCAACCACATTTTGATTAGTCTTAAAGCCCTCATCATGAATTGCAACCCATACCTGAAGCTGCTAACATGGCCAAGAAATTTAGAATAGATAGGTCATGGCCCTGGGAGAAAACCTAATAATATTATTCTTTTGAAAGGATATAGTAATAAAGTGACTCCTAATGATACATTGTTATAGCTGTATATTAGTGACTCAGTTCTCATCAAAGAAGGAGTTAGGGGAAGAACTGAAGGAGCTGAAGGGGATTACTACCCCATAGGAAGAACAATATCAACTAACTGAAACACCCAGAGGTCCCATAGACTAAACCACCAACCAAAGAGTATACATGGAGGAAGCCATGGCTCCAGATACATGTGTAGCAGAGGATGGCCCTATCTGACATCAATTGGAGGGGAGACCATTGGTCCTGTGGAGGCTCAATGCCCCAGTTCTATACTAGTTATACCAGGATACTAGAGTGGTGAGGTCAGAGTGGGTGTGGGTGTAGAGGGGCTTTCTTATAGAGGCAAAGTGGAGGGAGAAAAGGAAGGATGGGAAGTGGGGATTGTGGAGGAGTAACCAGGAAGGGGGATATCATTTGGAATGCAAACGAATAAAATGACTCATAAAAATTAAAAGTAGTACACAGATAGCACCAAAAAAAACAGTGTCTTGTAATAGAGAGGAACTAGCAAAGAGACCTACATTTGGTTAATGTGCAGAGACTACAGGTGCTATTCTCTTCAGCAATCAAACTATGTCTTTTATCAGATTCAAACTACAACTGAAATCTTGAAAAAGAACACTATACATAAAAACAAGTAAAAAGCATACATTTAAAAATGATTATTAGAATGTTTTTGTTCTGGTAAATTCACTCTAACTCAGACTCCAATTCTCTCTCTCTCTCTCTCTCTCTCTCTCTCTCTCTCTCAAACACACACACACACACACACCCCACAGAATTAAAATATTTATTAAAAATAGAAAAATTGGGCTGAAGAGATGACTCAGAGATTAAGAGCAATGACTGCTCTTCAGAGGTCCTGAGTTCAATTCCCGGCAACCACATGGTGGCTCACAACCATCTGTAATGGGGTCTGATGCCCTCCTCTGGTGTATCTGACAGCTACAGTGTACTCATAAATAAAATAAATAAATCTTAAAAAAAATAAAAAAATTAAATATTCAAGAAGTTTTCCACTTATTTAATAGTAAATAAACATAGAACTACTGCAAATAGTATTGCCTAAACAAATTAAAATATTATGTATTGTTTGATTTTTCTAAAAAAAAAAGTGTGAATTTGAAATAAAAGCGATGGAGCGTCTATCAATGGTAGAGGTAATCATGCAGAAGCACTTGTCAGCTCTGCAAAATTGCCCTCTAATTTCTTCCCTCCTATCTCCAACACATATCATGCACATGCACGTGTTTTAAGTCATAGAAACCTCATTCATAACAGTCTGAAGCTGGAAAAAACTGAGATGCCCCTCAACCAAAGAATGGATACAGAATATGGGGTAATTTACACAATGAAATACTATCAGCTATTAAGAACGAGGACATCCTGAGTTTTGCAGGCAAATGGATGGAACTAGAAAATATCATCCTGAGTGAGGTAACTCAGACCCAAAAGGACATGCATGGTATATAGTCACTAATAAGTGGATATTAACTGAAAAGTTCAGAGTACCCATGATACAACTCACAGACCATATGAAGCTTGTCAAGAAGGAAAGACCAAGTTTTGATGCTTCAACCCCACTTATAAGGCAGAATAAAATAATCATGGGAGGCAGAGGGAGGGAGGGATGTGGGTGGGAGAGGGGAGGTGGAAGGTTAAAGGGGTCAGGAACAAGTATGGGGGAGATAGGAAAGAATTCCAGAGGGTCTGGAGAATGGATAGAAATATGCATCAGTATGGGTGGGGGACTAAGAGAACCACTAGAAAGTCCCAGATACCAGGAATGTGAGAGGCTCCCAAGACACAGTGAGGATGACAGCTGAAATGCCTAAAGTGGGGAGATGGAACCTGAAGAGAACACCGCCGGTAGATAGACATAGCCACGATGGGGGCCACCCACCCATCTCAAAATATTTGACCCAGAATTGTTCCTGTCTAAAGGAAATCCAGGGACAAAATTAGAGCAGAGACTGAAGGAAAGGCCATCCAGAGAACGGCCCACATTGGGATCCATCCTATGTGCAGGCACCAAAACCTAACACTATTGCTGATAACAAGATGTGCTTTTCAGAGAGCAGCCTGGCATGGCTGTCTCTGAGAAGCTCTGTCAGCACCTGACTGAACCACATGCAGATAATTACAGCCAAACATTGGACTGAGCTAGCGTACCACTAGGAATAGTTAGAGGAAGGACTGAAAGAGATGAAGGGGAATGAAACCCCATAGGAAGAACAATAGTGTCAACTAACCATACCCATGAGAGCTCCTAAGGACTAAGCCACAAACAAACAGTATACATGGGGTCTCAGTGGGAGAGGATGTGCTTGGTCCCAGAGTGGGGATGCTAGTTGGGTGAGGTAGATGGGTGAATAACCTGTTAGAGGCAAAGCTGAGGGGTAATTTGGTGAGGTGCTTGTGGAGGTGGAATCATGAACAGGGACAACATTTGAAATGTAAATATATAAAATAACTAATAAAAAGAAAAATTCAATTAGTTAGAGACTGTATTATAAAACACTATGGCTATCTATTGATATAATTGTAAATCCAGAAAAACACAGAGTTAGAAAAGTCAATATGTTAGTTAATTTTATCATCTTTGGATTCAAAATAATCTATGAAACAAACCAAATTATTTTCTTTTTCGTAAAACAGTTAATGGAAGATCTAAATTTAAAACAAGGAAGTTTGAATTATAAAATTATCAAAAGTATTTGTAAAACAGTTACTACTTATGAGAAATTTTAATTGCAAAAGTTTAAACATATTAATAAAATGTTGGACAGTTGAAATAATAATTTTTATTAGAGAGAGAAAATACAACGTATAATATTTAATTTATCTGAATAGTTATCTCTAGTATGTAATTCAAATTACAATTTACATGTTTATATAGCAGTTTAAAATTTCATTAAAATTAATATAAATAGAAAAATACTTATAAATAAAATATATAGAAAATAAAAGATATTTATAAGTAAAGTAATAGTATTTACTATCATATTTGGCCAATAATAAAAAAATGAAGAAGTAATTTTAATTAAAATCCAAAAATGACTTTGAAAATATTTATAGATACTGTTGGCAAATCTCATATTTAAATTATCAGAAATTAAGTTTAAAACAATGTGCAATAAGAGAATTTTTGAAAAATATTTAACTATTGTTCCAATTTCTTATTCTATACTTGGGAAACTCTCTAATTCTTTACTTAAAGTAAATACAAATATGATGATTTTTCAATATCATTATAATTTTTCACACAAAATAACATTAAAGGACCAGTAAATATCTTCAACAAAAGTATAGAAGAAAACTTCTCACTAACCTAAAGAAAAAGATGAACATAACTATACAAGAAGTCTATAGAACTCCAATAATAAACCAGAAAAGAAATTCCTCCCATCACATTATTGTCAAAACACCAAATACACAAAATAAGGAAAGAATATTAAAAGCAGTAAAGGAAAGGGGGCAAGTAACATATATAGGCAAACCTGTCAAAATTACACCAGACTTCTCACCAGAGACTGTGAAAGCTAGAAGATCCTGGGAAGATCTCATACAGATTCTAAGAGAACACAAATGCCAGCCCAGGCTGCTATACCCAGCAAAACCCTCAATAATCATAGATGGTGAAACCAAAATATTCTATGACAAATCCAAATTTGCACAGTATGTTTCCACAAACCCAGCCCTACAAAGAATAATAGATGGAAAACGCCAACTAAAGGAGGGAAACTACACCCAAAAAAAACCAAGAACGAAATCTTTCAACAAACTCAAAAGAAGATAGCCACACAAACATAAAAACAACATCAAAAATAACAGGAAGCAACAATTACTATTCTTTAATACCTCTTAACATCAAAATAACATTCTTTGTTTATGAAAGTTCTAGATTTTTTTGAAAAGTCAAACTGACAGTTATATTTGTTCAAACATTTTGTTCACAGAGAGTTTTAAATATTTTCCCCAAACTTGAAGGTAACTTATGGTAGCTGATATTCCTTTATTGTTATCACAGTTTACATTAGATTTGATAGTAAATAAGTCATTCCCTTTACAAATCTATATTTTAAGAATTTATATACCATACTATATCTACATAATTCTCACTCTTCCTCCTTTACTTCTTCCCTTCCTCTTCCCAAGTTCATGATTTCTTATTTAATTATTAACATACATGTGCATAAACAAGTGCAAATATTCTAATGATTTTACTCATCTTTGCTTCTATGTATATATACCCAGGCCAGAGATGGCCACTTGATATTAGACAAATTATTTGGGAGTTCTTTATAGGTAACTCAATCTCCCTTTCAGCTGATATTTACCTCTTAGTTCTTCATCTAGGGAGGGGCCACAGGGAACATCCCTTGTTCTCATTGGCATGTCAACTGATGCTGCCATTAAGCTTGTTCAGGAAGTCATAACATGGAGAGTTCTTGGGTGCATAGGATGGATATTTCCTGTTGCATCTAGAGAGAGAGGCATCATCTATCAAAATTCATCCTTGGTCTCTGTCTCTTTGTACCTGTTCTTCCACAATTTTCTCTGTGCCTTAGGTTTAAAAGATCTTTTCAGATGTATCACTTGAGGTTGGGCATTTCATGATCACTGTTCCCTGCAATTTGGATGAGTTTTGGCTGTCTGTATATTTTAATTGCTTTTTGATTGCTGTAATAACACAGAATGATTGACAACTTATAAAAGAGTTTATTTTTCTTAGGTTCTAGAGAGATACATGTCCTACACAGGGTGGGGAGGAGTGTAACTACAAGTGGCATACATGAGGGTAGAATCAGGAAGCTGAGTGCTCACATCTTGCACCACAGGCACAAATTAGTAAAAAACAACTAGAAATATCAATAATCTTTACACTCTGAAAGGGAAGATCTACTGATGTGCTTCCTCCAGCAACGCTATTCCTCCTAAACCTTTGTAAACAGCTCCATTCACTGATGACTAAGTGGTAAAATACATGATCCTTTAAAAGCCATTATTAGTCAAGCTATTGCTCTGTAATAGTCTCCATCTGTTGCTAAAAAGTAGCATCTGTCATGAGTGATTAGAACTATATTTATCTGTGTGTATAAGGACATGTGTTTAAGAAAACAATAATGGTACTGGTTTAGGCAGCATATCAAAGGTAGTTGGCTAAGTTTCTAATACCAGGTACAAATTATGTCCTTTTCAGTCCAGTTCAACAACAGCTGATTATCCTCCATATAAAAGTGCCACCAAATCAGGATGTATTGCCAGGACATTCATTATTTTGGTCAAATGTTTAATATATGAATATGGATTGTTTATCTTCATTGGCCATTGAATAAAACCTTAAATTACCATAAGAGCCAATTCTCAGGGAAGAGAATTCTAACTCCAACTTGGTTTCTCTGACTCTATATCTGAAGTGTCCGTCCTCTTCTGTATCTTCCTTCAAATTGTGTGATGAATGCAAGGACAATGACAGTGTTTTAATTATGTTGGTGGTTTCTTGGTCTTGCCAATCAATGACTTTACTAAACATTGATCATGCTTGTAAGTAGAGATTTTATTAGATAATCTATAGCTATTGTGGGGAGCAATATCAATTCAAGTTGTGTAACTTCTTTAAACTATATAGTTATATACGAACTTTGTGTGTGTGTTTGTGAGAGTGTATATATAAAACAATTAATTTTTATATTATTAAAATTAATATAATTCTCTGTATCTTTTTAAATATCCTTGATGTTACTTATCCTGCTTTCTACCTCTCTCTTTTATTGTCCTCCATCATTCCACAGTTAACACTGCCTGCTCCGGTATTCACGTTCCATTGACTCTTCCCTGCTGCTGCCCAAGCATGAGCCAACTCCCATCCACACCACTTCCACATTCACTTTTCCAGGTTTTTGCATTTATTCTAGATTATAGGCTAACATCTATCATTTCAGAGCAGGAAGCCACAATGTCTTATTAGAGGTGACTAGTTATCAGAGCAAGAAGCCACAAATAAGAGGTAACTAGTTATTTAAGTTTTCGCTGAATTATATCACATTGTAAAATATGGTCTAGCTGTATTAACTTGCCTATTAATTTCATTTTTATTCATAGGCAGATAGAATTCTACATTGTGTATGTACCAGAATTTCACTATCATTCATAAGCTGAAATATCTAGGCCATTACCATTACCTAAGGTGATTAGAGCAGCAAAGACCAAGAATTATCCAGTATCCATGGAATAGTATTTATGTTATTTGAGCATATGAGAAGAATTGGTATAGCTGAGTATTCTTAGAGGAATGCAAATTAAAATTCCTTTGATATTTCATTTTACCACAAGATGGCTAACATTAAGAAAACAAGTCTGGAAGGAGAGACTTGGAATACATCAATCTTCCAATCCCCATTAGCCTACTGCTTCCAATTAGATGCCACCTCTTTTTTTTAATATTTACCAAGATGTATTATTTATTTACAGTAAGTTTAAGCTTTCATATTACACAAACTATTAGAGTACATGCATACTAATATATTATATATAATATATATACTTATATATTACATATATATCCTTCTTTCCAGGATTCTTGGCACATCTATATATGTGGATGATTCTTTTAAGGTTCTAGTTTTCTGATGAATTTTTTCACTACAAATTATAGTTATTATGAGCAAATAATACCTTATACATTTATATTTCTTCATTTTAGAATTATGTGTATGCTTTGATATGTTTTAGATAATTGACTGCTTTGTAAGGAGTTATGGCTTTAGTTAAAGTACAATTATGTACCATTAAAATAATAACAGCTGTCACTTACTCAATAACTCCCATACCTGATGCTGTGCTATGTACATTAACTACATTATCTCAGTTAATCTTCACAACAGGCTTACAAAGTACACACACTCATTAAACACCATTTTACAGAAGAAGATTCAGAAGGTCTGAGAAACTGAGAAGCACAAAGAAAGTCTCCTTAATAAATACAGAAGTGGTATTAGAATTGAGCTTTCCATCACTGTGGAAGCTTCAATTTATTTAAATTTAATTTTTTTGATACTTTATTTACATTTCAAATGTTTTCCCCTGAAATATTCAACACCTCACACCTGTCAGAATGGCTAAGATGAAAAACTCAGGTAACAGAAGATGCTGGCAAGGATGTGGAGAAAGAGGAACACTCCTCCATTGCTGCTGGGATTGCAAGCTGGTACAACCACTCTGGAAATCAGTTTGGAGGATCCTCAGAAGAATGGACATAATACTACCTAAGGACCCATCTATACCACTCCTGGGCATATACCCAGAAGGTGCTCCAACATGTAATAAGGACACATGCTCCACTATGTTCATAGCAGCCATATTTATAATAGCCAGAAACTGGAAACAACCCAGATGTCCCCCAAAAGAGGAATGGACACAGAAAATGTGGTACATTTACTCAATGGAATACTACTCAGATATTAAAAACATTGACTTCATGAAATTCGCAAGCAAATGGATGGAACTTAAAAATATCATTCTGTGTGAGATAACTCAGTCACAAATGAACGAACACAGTATGTACTCACTGATAAGTGAACATTAGCCCAAAAGTTTGGAATACCCAAGATTCAATTCACAGCAACCGTTGGACTGAGCATGGGGCTCCCAGATGGAGGAGTTGGAGAAGGGACTGAAGGAGCTGAGGGAGTATGCAGCCCCATGGAGGGAGCAACAGTGTCAACTGGCCTGACCCCCTCCCCCCCCAGTTCTCCCGGAGACTGGACCACCAACCAAAGAATACACATGGAGGGACCCATGGTGCTGGCCACATATGTGGCAGAAGAGGGCCCTGTTGGACATCAGTGGGAGGAGAGGCCCTTGGGCCTGAGGGTGTTAGATGCCCCAGTATAGGGGAATGCCAGGGAGGGAAGACGGGAGTGGGTGGGTGGGGAAATAGCCTTATAGAGGCAGGGGGAGGGGGATGGGAAAGGGAGTTTCCAAAGGGGAGACCTAGATGTCCCCTCTTAGTTTTACAACTTCCCATATTAACATCACAAGCTGATGGCCATATGTTCAAATACGTGTTACTGTGGCAGACATTTTAAATGTGAACCATAATATTATGTGCTGTCTGATTAGATTTTGTGGCCATCTCATAGGTCAAAATGTATTCAGTCTAGCTTCAAAGTTCCCTTTGAACAAACAAAGTCCCTTTCTGTTCAGAGGCCCAGACTCTAAAGACTTACACTCCACACATGCCTTATCTTAACTCTGAGTCATTGTATCAAACATCAAATTGTGTTGTACAAACATACAAGACATAGTAAACATTCCCATTCTCAAATCAGAAATGAGAGCAAATAAAGATTGGATCAAAGCCATGGGAAAACCCAGAGAATACAATAGCAACCCCTAACGTTCTGTGGACAGCATCTGGAGTTCTTGGTGGCATTATTAGTCCTACAGAGTGTATGAATAGTCTTAAGCTTCTACCCCTGTTATTGGCAGCTTACATGTGCTTTCTCTTAGGATTACTATAGTCAGTGTCTTCACTTTCCTTGACAGATACCTTATATTTCTGGTTTCTCTAGCATCTACTTCTACTTATTATTCACTTCATTGATTAATGCCAATTCTCTATAGAGACTCTATAGAGTCTCATGAAGAGGATATAAAGCTGAAATACACTGTGTTGCTTTGACAGCTTTTTAACCTTAAAATAGGCAATATATGTCCAAGTTTTCTTTCTATTCTTGGTGCATGATAATCAAGCACTACATGAGTGGTGGTGGTGGGGGTTTGGTGATGGTGATGGGATGATGGTGGTAATGGTGATGAAGTTTAATATGCCAGCTTGAGATGTATCTTTACTTTCTTAGAGAATGTTTCTGATACCTTACGGATACTTGTACATCTGAACCAGGCAAACATCCCCCTATGTAGGTCTATTCAAAGCTTGTGTACTGAGGGTACATAGATACCTACTCTGGAATCTATGAACTGAGGATTATAGAATCAGAGTCCCTATGATATCCACATCCCAAAGCCTTGAAACTGTATATAGTCACCTACATGAATATATTCTTATGTTGTATCTTTTTGTAGAAAGAGAAAACAAGATTGTCTAAGTAGGGAAAATATTTATCAAAGATCTTCATACTTGAAAGGAAGATTCATTTAAATAAGAGTCAGAAATGGAAATATGGAGTAAAAAATGAGGGATAAAGAAGTCTCTCACTTCTAGAAAAATAATATATTCAACTTAAGACCTTCTAAAACACACACACACACACATACACACACACATACTCTAATGAGATGTTCTGACTTCAGAACTAAAAGACCCACTTAAAACTGATGACACGGAATCATAATATTAATATGTGTTGTGTTGAAATATTTTATAGCAAATGTGTAGAGAAAATATTAATTAAATAAACATATCCAAATACCAAAACTAGTATATTGCTCAATGATATTTTAATTTATCTTGGTACAAAACCTTGATTTCTGGACAATATGTTCAGACCATCTGGCTTCCTCTTGTAATTAATAAAGCTCTTATTTTACCCTATCAGCTCTAAAATTTACTAAATACTAGATTTACGAGAATAGTAAAACCTAAGATAATAATCATTGGATGAAGACTGAATTCTCTCTGATAATGCAGGGAATCTTATTTCTCTCCATACAGTCAGAAGTTACAGTGTTATTTTAAGGCTTTGAATTTTATAAAATGGAGACGATTTAGGAATTTCAATTCTAATCAAAAGTACTATAACCACTAGAAATGAAATGCAAAGCTTGCCAGATAGAAAATGGCACCCAGGGCAGGGGTACCAGATGATAATGCCAGTTCCTTTTAGGATTTAAGAAAGTTTCAACTAGCTTTAAATAACCTAATCAACAAGCTGGGTTGTATTGTTTTGTACAATAAAACACTCCAGTTTTATAAAACATGGTATAGAAGTTCATTTTCTTTGATATTTAGTGTTTAATTTTCAAAAAGATTTGCTGTTACAACACATTTGTATGCATCAAATTTTTAATGAGTGATACTCCTATAAGAATTGAGTTGACCACAATGTCACTGGATCCAATTAATGAAATGCCAATATTGATTTTTATCTCAATTTTACATTTTTATTTCAAGTCTATGGAAAAATTCATTCCATTGCTAAGCATAACAGCTTGTAGATTTTATTTCAGAGTGAATTCTGGACAAGGCATTCTCTTACCATATGTATCTAATAGTATGAAAAGGTGGTAGCAGCTTCGAATAATTCTATAACAGAGCAAAGACAAACTATGGTGGACTTACCTTTCCTTATTTATGTGATTCATTAATCATTTGTTTTGATTCTTAGATCTCATGCCAGATAAACAGACATAGCCAAGGACATGAATCACTATGATGATGTCTAATTTCAAAGCTGGCAGTTTTACTTTAATTGTTTTTTATTGGAAGCTCACTGCATACCAGGTATTCTTACAATTCTTATAATTTGAGAAGGGAGCTACTGAAGAAAATGATTTACATGTTACTAAAACTGCATGTGCTTTGCATGCTGTTAATTAGATGAGTTGTGATCATCACTGAGGGTATTGGAAGCAAAGTACTCCTACTTCCCAGAATCTCTAGGAATATTGAAAACAGGCAATATTGAGGAACTGGCCTCACACATGGCAGTAGAAACCTAATGATCAATATGTTGAAATGTCAATACAACACCTGGATATGCAAAGCCAAATTATGAATATTTTCCTTTGCAAATAATTTCTGCTCACTGTTTCCTTCTTGATTTTTTTTTATGCAATGATTCCCACCTTGACACTCTTCTGTATTAGTTACTTCTACCTAGGCATTACTTTCTGTAATGGAATAAATTTCAGATTTCAAAGTTCCTCATATTTGAACAGTATAATTAAACTTGTATCTATTTGTAATAATAATATATATAATATATGTATATATATACACATACGTGTACATATACGTGTATATATATATATATATATATATGCCTCCATGTTTACATTATTATATTTCTTAGCTTATTGAAAACTGAAATGGGTAAACAATACAGCGTTTTGGCTTCAGAAATAACATAATATTTTTATGATAAAGACTATGGTCTAAAATATCAAAAATGTAAAGACATGCATGTGTTTAAGCACACATACAAATATCTATTCTGAATGTCCCTATGTGTAATGTGATAGTTAGGACATTATGTTTGTGCTATTGAATTATTTACCTTTCTGTCATTTTGTTAAAATGTGATGACTAAACTAACTTATACAAGAAAGTATTTAGGCTTATGCCTCCAGAAGAGTAAGAATGCTTCATGGCAGAAAGTGACGGACATGACATCTGGAAGAGAAGTGAAGAACTCTTATCTTCAAGTACAGGCATGAAACAGAGAGAGTATAATAAAAATGATGATATGTTTTTTAATTTAAAAGTTGCCACCAGTGACATACTGCATTGAGGCTACATCTCATGTACCTCTCTAACCAGTGCTAACAACTGGGAACTGAGCATTTAAATATGAAAGAATATATGTATATATTTTCATAACACACACACACATACAATATGACAATAAGAAAGTGAAACAAATAATTGGTGGTAAGTTACAGGAAAATAGCATTATATTTTGAATGAGTACAATTCTCTAAAAAATATTTTCTCTCATTTTTAGCACCAGTGACATAACATTCAGTGACAACTGCTCAACAATACAGCAGATTTTCTTAGATTGCTTTCTTTATCCAGGCAGCCTACATTGACAATATTCTCACATCGGTATAGAATGCAGACAGTGTGTTTATAATGAATATTTTGAAGAAGCTAAACAAGTCCATCTATTATTATAGTACAGTTTATAGACAAACACTCAGAGCACTGTGCAAAAGGGGAAGTGAAGAAAATGCCGCAGGAACCTAGGACAGTCAAGAGTCCCAATTCTGCTTTCTGTGTTTTCTTTTTAAAGCCATTCTGAGAACAGGCAGGAGACATCACATGCATAAAAATAAGAATAAAGTCATCACTATATAATGTTGAGATCTTTGCAATAGGAAAAAAGTAGAATGTTTAAATTATGCAATCTGAAAATTCAGACAAAATAATTTGAGCCTAGAATACTTTGATCTTCCCATAAGTTTTGTGATCTGTGTATTTCCTGTGTCATTCAACTAAATTCAGTCTAATATTCTTTTACTGGCTTAATTTAGCACTAAACTGAATCACATGGAACTGGAAAATTATATTACCATAAATACTGAATCTCCCAATACCCCTTACATAGTATAAGATAGTTGAAAACAGAACACATAAAATAATGGTAGCATGAAGAGACTGCAGCTGCACTTCCTGAGATTAATGCTACCACTTAAAAGTCCGAGCAAGTATCTAACAGCCACATTCTGTGCCTTATTTACTCCAGAGCTAAAATTAAAATGAAATGATTTTCTCATTTCATTGGCTAGTTATGGATTTGATTGGTTTATAATGGCAAATGCATTATACATGTCTAAGCAATGTATACATGACAAATTTTAAAAATTAGTGTGAAGTGCTTTATCTTACATTACAAGATATGATGTGATCTACAAACCAAATTTATCTTGTTCATTATATATAACTTAGTGTACACTTTTATTCTCATAATGTTATTGTATTCTTTGTTCTTTTGTTATTCACTCCACTCCACAAATACTCAAGAATCTTCTGAGTGTTATTTTTTTTTCAATTGAATACAAACTAAAAGAGATCATAGAACCCATTAAGAGATAATTATTTGTTAAAAGAAAATGATGATCCGTCTTGATGTATTTGAATAGCTAGAGTTGGCATGACTCTTATTTTCTGTTTTCATCATATTGCACTGATCAAATTTTGTTCTATTAATGAATAAGAATGCCTAGAGAGGAACTCTGCTCTTCTTCTGGATTTCAGAGAAAATGGTCCCAGATTATTGTTATTCAGAATAATGTTGACTGTGGGTTTATTATGTTTCTTTCATTGTATTTATGTAAGAGTTTTCTATTTCTAAATTTCTCATTAAATATTTTATGAATGACAACATATTATGTTGAAATCTTTTATTTGCACAAAATAAAAACAATCATGTGGTCCTAGTTCTTTATTATATTTATATATTTTTATTATACACATTTGTGCAACCTAGTATTGTTGACTCAAATCCTATTCATTGTGGCATATGAATTTGCTAATGTATTATTGAATTATTGGTAATAATTTTTTTTGTTTATTTTTTTATTTTTTTATTTTGTGTGTGTTTTGTTTGTTTGTTTGTTTGTTTTTCGAGACAGGGTTTCTCTGTGTAGCCCTGGCTGTCCTGGAACTCACTCTGTAGACCAGGCTGGCCTTGAACTCAGAAATCTGCCTGCCTCTGCCTCCCAAGTGCTGGGAGATGTGTGCCACCACTGCCTGGCTAGTTGAAAGATTTTATTGAGCATTTTTTAACAATGCTTAGTACAGAATTTGTTATGAAGAGTTTTGTTTCCTGTTACCATTGTCTAATAATCTCCAATTTTGAAGAGATTAGAAACAAACCTTTTCATTTTGTTTTAGGGTATAGTTTTAATAACATTAATGTTAATTTTTGAAGGATTAATATAAATCAGTAGTGAATCAATATTCTCAAAAGGTTT
The DNA here is from genome assembly GCA_019843965.1 of Rhynchomys soricoides. Classification (NCBI taxonomy): domain Eukaryota; kingdom Metazoa; phylum Chordata; class Mammalia; order Rodentia; family Muridae; genus Rhynchomys; species Rhynchomys soricoides. Next base: position 32,395,505 of record JADRCH010000004.1, on the reverse strand, counting down.
TCTTTTAGGAAAGTGATTATTACCTCTCTTTTATTGAACATCACAGACTTGTTTATTTGCATGGGTTCTCTTAGTTATATTTTGATTGATAGTATATATTTAGATATTTTTGTATTCTTTTTAGATTTTTTAATTTACTAATTTTTTTTCAAATCACTCCCTAATATGGTTTATATTTTAGTGCTTTCTGTTATAATATCTCACTTTCATTACTAATGTTATTGATGTTGATCATTTGTGAATGGTATTTGTTTTCCATAAGAACAAATATTTTGTTTTATTATTTTGTATTGTATTCTTTCTATGTGCATTTGATTGATGTCTGCTTTGATCAATCTCTTTCATATATATATATATATATATATATGTATATATATATATATATGCTTTTTTTCTAGTTATATAGTATTATACTCGGATAATATAAAATAAATATTTATTTGATAAAATTTTTATTTTGTCCTAATTTGGAAGAAGTTCCACAGGAATTTGAGAACAGTTTTCAAGGGAAAAAATGAAAACTTGTCAAACTATACCATTCTGCATAGAAGTGGGGCTGAGCACTTGTCTTGCTAATTCCTTGTGAACACTTGACCATAATCCAGATCTCTGAGAACATTACATACAGGTCGTCTTGTTTCACTTCCAGGAACGGTTTGCATTTCCTACTTTAATTACATTCTCCCTTCCTCTTTGTTGTAACCAGTAGTTCCCACAACATAGACTCATATCCACTTATGTAAGTTCATAACACAGTCATTTCCTGGATTCATAGTATTTGTGCTAATCACTAATTAAGCTAGTAGAGAAGGAAATTTTCAGCCTTTGGAGGTAGAAATATATGGATTTGTCTGCTCTTCTTAACAACAAGTCTTGCAGGTAGCGTGTTTCCTATTAAAAACAATAACCTTCCCTCACAATAAGTTGAGATAGCTTATTTTCAAGCCAACTATAATTACATAGACATCAGGATATCCCAAATTCCGTATTGCAAATAGTCACAATTTCATGAACTAAGAAAGTTATAAATCAAGTTTTGTTTGTTATTTCAAATACATTGGGAAATAATCAGTTAGTCAAGTTAAACTAAAAGAGGGAAATACCCAGATATTTACTTTCATGCCAAAAAAAAAAGAAAGAAAAAAGATATGCAATAAATAATGGCAGAAGAAATAATTATAGGAATTTTGCATAACATTATTTTGATCAAGATGATATTATTTAATTTAATAAAAATTTATGGTGTATTTGATTTGTGTTCTGTTATATGGAATGTATTAAACATGCATTGTTTAATAAATAGCATTTAATACAGTTGGAGTAACATATTTTACATTATATTATTTCTAGGTTCTAGGAAAAATCCAAGAAATATGGAAATATTTAATATTTTATGAATTAAAATTAATCATCTTAGACAATAATTATTTTCTATTAGTAACTCAATGACTTCTTTTCCAGAAGTTTATGAAACCAATGGATAAAATGTAAAAACTAATGAATTTACGTTTAATTTCTAGCATGAATATTTTGTTCAAATATTATGAAGTTAAAACATTAGCTTAATCATTCAATAATATGCTTATGTATTCATGTGAAATTTATGACTTCATATTTGTTATATGAATCTATATATAATTTTAGCTAACAGTGCAGATAAAAGAGAAATGTGAATTTACATAATCAACTCATTGTTAAGACATCTGGAAATAATTATCTAAACTCATTAATGAATCATTTAAAGTAGAATATGAATTATTTTCATATGTATATCTTCACAAAACACTTTCTGATTAAGGTTGAAATTTAATTTTACTGCTTTGTTGGAAACACTTGTTAGGAAGGTGTTAATTTGATTTGCTGCTTAGGAGTGGAGTGAATTACATTTTAACACGGTTTATTAGGAACCTAGCAGGGAGGCACATGCTTTAATGATTATTTTTATTATTTTTAACAAATAGAGATTTATAAAGCAAGAAGGCAAATAGAAGTCAAGGTCTTAGCAGAATTCAGACTATCAATACCTATATGCTATTGTGATTTTTTCAAAGATAATTCAGATACTACTTCAATAAAGCTCACATTTAATTATTCAGCACTCAATATTTAATTAAAATAAATTTACTTTGAATTTGAGTTTGCTAAATTGGTTCTAAAGCATTCTAAGAACTGTGGGAAGAAGGGAAAGATAGGGGTTAGAGCATTGTGGATAGGTTTGATGACTACTAATGTTTTGGTGCTGTTACACGGATTGTCTGCACAAATATTTTAAAGTAAAGGGTGCTTTTTGTTGTTGTTGTTGTTGTTGTTTTGTTTTGTTTTGTTTTTCGAGACAGGGTTTCTCTGTATAGCTCTGGCTGTCTTGGAACTCACTCTGTAGACCAGGCTGGCCTCAAACTCAGAAATCAGCCTGCTTCTGCCTCCCAAGTGCTGGGATTAAAGCTCTTGATGAGAGGAGCCTGCTCTAACTGTCCCCTGAGAAGCTCTGCCAGAACCTGACCAATACAGATGCAGATGCATGCAGCCAAACAGCAGACCCAGCACAGGAACCCCAGTGGAGAAGTTAGGGGAAGGACTGAAGGAGGGAAGGGGTTTGCAACCGCATAGGAAGAACAACAATATCAATCATTAAGACCCTACAAAACTCCCAAGGATTAAACCACCAACCAAAGAGTACACATGGAGGGACCCATGGCCCCAGCTGGATAGGTAGCAGAGGATGGCCTTATAACACATCAATGGGAGGGGAGCCCCTTGGTCCTGCTGAGGCTTGGTGCCCAGCATAGGGGGAATGCTGGGGCACTGTGGCAGGATTGGGTGGGCGGGTGGGGGGAAACACCCTCAGATAGCAAGGGAAGGGGAAGATGATAGAGGGTTTGAGGAAAAAAATAACAAAAAAATAAAAATTAAATGGAAAAAAAAGAAGGAAGTGAAAAGATGAGTTCTTTTCAGAGTCATTTCTTAAATATGTTTGGGAAAGACTAGGCTCTTTCTTATATTTCAAGGAATATATTCTTACAGAATCATTTATATACATATTATTTTTTCCTCTATTTCTGCTTTTTAAGGAAACAGCAGAATTTGATTTTAAATACCACATGTGTCCTTTAGCCCAATAGCTATTGTTTTCTTCCATTGTATTGTTTTGTTTGGTTTGGTTATGTTTTCACTTTCTGTTTTGACTGGTTAAACAAAATGTATTCTTTACCTCACCTAATAACATGGAATTTTTACCAATGTTTACTTTATTTCACTCTTGTGAAGTAAGGAGATAATATTTGGTTTAGTTCTATATTGGTTTGAGATGGTTCCACTTCAAGTAGAAAAATAAGTAGAAAACTAATTAATTAAATTTCATAGACAATCATTTTCTTCTTGTGAAAGCCTGAGCAGTTACTAGTGTTGCTGTGACATGCATAATCCAAGATAGTAATTAGCTTCCAGGACTCCTTGTTCTAAGTGTGGCTTCCAATTATAGTAAAATATGGAAGATTTTTATTTTAGTATCTAGAAAGTTCACAACAGAATATTTAGTTCTTATTTCACAAAAGTAGCAAGGAACAACAAACAACACAAACTTATCCTCACTGGTATCTCAAACAAGTCCCATCTTGTACATGATCCATTATTGCAGAAAGGTAGGCTTAGATGTGACTATTTATGTATGTAAAAACATTAGTTACTTTTCTATTTGTCTGACAAAACACTATTACCAAGGCAACCTACTTTTTTAAAAAGGCATATAACAGTATTTGCAGTTTCAGAGGGGCATAGTTCCTGATGGTGGAGCAAAGGCAGGGTGGCCGAAACAGCTGAGAGCTCCCATTTTGCTCCAAACCAGAAAGCAGAGAACATACTGAATATGCTACATGAGTGTACTGAAACCACAAAGCATCCCCCAGTGATGTTCCTCCTCTACATCCATACTTCCTGCATCTTTTTTGACATTTTAACCAACAGTGAATCAAGTATTCAGACTTAGGGGAACATTCTCACTCAAACCAACATACAAGGTATTCAGTGGTAATTTAAATGACCACTAAAATTTATTTAATGTTTTTTGATAAAAATTTTATCAAAATCCATCATGTTATGGACATCCATCTCTTGAGATAGCCAATAATACATATGTGATTTGATCTCACATGCACAAAGTTAACCATATCTAAATATAGGTCAATTTATAAAACTTACACTCTGTGGCACTCACTTTCTTATCTTGACAGTATTCAATCTCTTTTTATTTTTCTTTATTTTCGATTCTGATGGTTGCTTTTAGTTTTCCACCAATAATATTATCTATGATAAAGAAGAAGCTTTTAAAATCGTGTCATATTTTCTAAATCATATAGTAAACTAGTGAGTACAAACACCAAAACATCCAGTAGATACTTTAAATATTATTCAAACATTGACTTAGTTAATATATTTCCTCCGTAATGACGATAAATAACTCTATATTGTTACTGAAAAAAAATGGAGAAAAAATTGGGATCTTATTATCTGGTCCATATACAGTATCTAGGAATTAGTCTGAGTATAGGATAAAATTATATGTATTTATATTAACATTATTTATATAATTGCATGTAATTATACTAACATTATTTCTCTTGTGCAATGATGTCCTAAGTGGTTTTTCTAACTCCAAAATTGTCTCAAATATTCTGTTAATGCTTTTCATCAGAATAAGAATTGTAGACCATTGTAATATAATTACTAGGTTACTTATTACCTCAAAATCATGTAGTGATCTCTTTTATATTCATGTAGTCAATTGATGAACTCAAAATAATTGCCCAGATTTTCTATACACAATATTTTTCTTTTTCCACACACATTTTTGCTTTTCTTGTCATCTTCATATATCCAAATCTCTAAACTTTCTTCCCTTTCAAGTTCCATATCCTACTAAAAAAATAGCAAATTCTACTCTTTACCTTTCTCTATTTTCATGACTGATTCATTCCCAAAAGCTCTTGCCAGGTTACAATTAAGCATTAAATTTGGTATTGTGCTCTTGCTTTTTGCCCAATATAGTCATTAATTAAAATACATACATGATTGTATATATATATATGTACAGAAAAAGATGTTGTCTTTGATTAATGAATTCTGTTCAAGCCATAATAGAAAAATAAATAGTTTTAACAAAATATTCAAATAATAACTTGTGAATGTGTATTTTAAGAATTTCAGCTAGGGAGTGGTGGTGCATGCCTTTAATTCCAGCCCTTGGGAGGCAGAGGCAGGCAGATTTCTGAGTTCTAGGTCAGCCAGGTCTACAGAGTGAGTTCCAGGACAGCCAGGGCTGCACAGAGAAACCCTGTCTTGAAAAACAAAAACATAAACAAACAAACAAACAAAAAAAAAAGAATTTCAAAACATTCAGATTTAAATTTGGATAATTTGATTATAAAATCAGAGATTCAGGATTATTAAACTATTAGAAATTATTAAAGAATTTCAATTGATTTGTCTTATGAGTAAATTTTTAATTATTAGTATAATCATGAGTATCCACATGGAGAGAATAAATAAATATTCTCAAAAATGTACTGTAGTATCTTAATTTCTTGAGGGAAGAGGAATAAAGTATTCTTTAGCAAATGTGCACTTACTCAAAAAGACAAATGTCTCATGTGCTCTCTCTTCTGCTATTTCAAGCTCCAAATGTTAGACTTTGATTTTTCAAAACCTACTTTTAATAAGGGTTCTCAAGTGCTTCAACTTACCTTCTAACCCACAGTCCAAAGGTGGGGGAAAAGATGGTAAATAGGACAAGGGGATGTGGACCTGTTTAGAAGTGGTTCTTTGGTTTGATTCCAATCTCTGTTTGTCAGGATACTAGCAGTCCAGTTCAGTAGGGTCAGGATAGCAAACACAAATCAGTGGCACAATCCAATAGGAAGAGTTAGCCCTTCCCAAATCAAGCACAAGTCAGTGGGAGCTACCAGAGCCAGCTGGAACACTAGGAGAAGTTCTTTGTTTTGCCTTTTTCCTGGAAGTGAAGATCAGAGAAGATATGGGACCAATGAAGCATTGTGAAGCTTGCTATGCGAACTTGACATCACTGTTCATCAAGTCCTATTTATACTCTTCCCTAACATCAGGTGTCTTCCCACTGGTCTGGCCTCAGCAAAACAATATTTGAGTCTGCATCACATGACATATCCAGAAACTTCCATTTCATCAAATCCTCAGAAAGCAGATGTAAAAGCCATAAAATCCAGGAAAGTAAATGAGACCAGTATCAGTGAACTGATATAAAAGAGTGTTCCAACTGAGAGTATGAGGGAGGTCAATGCAGACTGATGAGAATTGGAATAAATAACACCAATGTTTTTTAATAAGGACCTCAAAAATCATGTTTCATATATATTAAAACAATACTAAAGGAAAAATTAAATGTAAGTTATTATATATAATGTAGTTATTATATGTAATATTTCCATTTAAAGGAAATACGTATGCCAAAATAGATATGATAAAATAAATACTAACTTACTATGCAAGGAAATTAAGCTACATGAACTGACTATGCTGGCCACAAGAAAGAAACTGACAAAAATTTCAGTACAATACACATGAATGAGAAACCTCCTTCTGATTGGTAATAGTCCTAGTGCCTGCTGAAGAATATAGGCTATTGATGCAGGTCTTATTTGGCTCTTAGGTGTTGATACTGGGCCCCTATTGTTGACAACAATTCACATTTAATACACAAGACTCGCATATGCTGACCTGGATCTGACTTGAAAACCACTTTCCTGAAATCTGACTTTGGTACCAGAATGTACCATGAAAAGTATCAAAGAAAGGAATCAATTAAATAATTCTGTCCAACTGTAACATCTATTAACCAAAAAAATTACCAGTATACCAAGACATCTGTAAAGGTACAATAAGTGGCATTCACATGTGATTGCTAAATAAGAGATGTCTTAAGGACCCACTCATGAGGAGAAAAATCATGTCTGGTACTGATAGCATAGTCATATTTTCACCAGCCAGTGAGGTCACATACATTAGCAAAGAATAAAATATTGCAAAATTGCTACAAAAGCATGATTCCTTGGTGTATTCTAAAATATCAGCTGCCTGCCCACAAAGAAGTCTGGGTAACAAAGAAGCCGTTTTGTATCAACATCAAAGAATCACTTTTGCAGCAAACAGAGACCATCACAGAAATCTACAATTTGACAAAATGTAGAGATCAACAGATTCTGTGAAGTCCTGAGAAAGGGATGCATCTACATCAGAGCTCTCCTAGTCATATATCATAGAATATCAACTTGAGATTTTGGGGAACATGGGAAAGTTTGGAAAAAGGATACCTGAGAAAGAATACAGGGGACACTAACTGGAAAAGTTATATAATTCTATTTCAAGTAAAAATAAATTTTAAAATTAAATGTTGAAATATAGCACTTAAAAATAAACTAAATAATTTTAAAAGAATTTGTATAGTTATCTAATATAAGTAACACTGCTGTTCACAAGCCATGGGTTATTATATTAAAATATCAGTGCTAGTAACAGGTTACTTCTCCATGAATTGTTGACTTGTAGTAACCCCAAAGATACCCAATGCAACCCAGGATATTGTCATTACTGTGTATAGCCACCATCATTAGATGTTAAGGCTCTATTGCAGAAAGTTTCATACATTTTGTTTTCAGAACATAAATGTATCTTGAAATAAGCAAGATGTATCTCTCTGCTGTATAGTATTTGTTGTGTTTGCACACGTTATTCGGGCTGTTGTGGAAGAAAATACTAAGCACTGGATACTCTATACCCTACTAAGTGACCATTCATGATTGTCCCTGGTACCATAGCTCCACTACACTTTACAGTTGTAACCAACTCTGGCCTGGATTGGGCTTAATCACTTCAGAAATTTGGTGCTGATACTGAAAGCATGGTCAAAAACCATGGCTAAGGAGTTCGTCAGCCCTGGGGATGAGATGGAATCTACTGTTGTTATTTTTCTAAATCATCAGGTTGTCAAACTTCCTACTAAATATTTATATAGTTTTTATTACTAGTAAATTATTTTATTTATTTAAATTCTAAATGTTGCCCCCGTTCCGGGTTCCCCTTTCCAGACTTCTTCACCCCATCTCCTCTACCATTTGCCTCTCAGAGAGTGCTCCCTTACCCACTCAGTTACTTTTCCCACTGACTCATCCTCACTCCCACATAGCCCTTCCATTGGGGCCATCAAGTTTCTACAGGATTAAGCACATTCTCTTCCACTGAGGCATTTTTTTTTTTTTTGGATATTTTCTTTATTTACATTTCAAATGTTATCTCTTGTCAGATTCCCTCCTTCCCCCAGAAACTTCATGTCCCATTCGTCTTACCAGTGCATCTATGAGAGTGTGTGCTTACCCACCTACTCCTGCCTCCCCACCCTCACATTCACCTACATTGGGGCATTGAACCTTCACTGGACCAAGGGAATCTTCTCCCATTGATGCCAGACAAGGCCATCCTCTGCTACAGATGCAGCTGAAGCCATGGGTCCCTCCATGTATACTCTTTGGTTGGTGGTTTAGACGCTGGGGGCTCTGGTTCATTGATATTGTTGTTCTTCCTATGATGTTGCAAACCCCTTTAGGTCCTTCAGTCCTTTCTCTAACTCCTCCACTTGGGGACCCAGTGATCAGTCAATGGTTGGCTGTGAGCATCTGTCTCTGTATATGTCAGGCTCGGGCAAAGCTTCTTAGGAAATAGCTATAGGTTTAACATTCTTTTCAACTCCTTAATTCCTTCCTTTAATGCTTCCATAAGGATCCTTTACTTCAGTCCAATGGTTGACAGTAATTATCTTCATTTGTCTTAGTCAGCTGCTGGTAGAACCTCTCAGACGACAGCCATGCTAAGATTCTGTCTGCAGACACAACATGGCAGCAGTAATAGTGTCAGGGTTTGGTTGCCTGCCTATGGGATGGATCCCAAGTTGAGCAGGTCGCTGGATGGCCTTTCTTTCAATCTCTGCTCCACTTTCCCCCCTGCAGTTCTTTTAGTTAGGAACAATTCTGGGTCAAAAATTAAGAAGTACAGAATACCCATGATATACCTCATAGACTGTAAGAACTTTAACAAGAAGAAAGGCCCAAGTCAGGATGCTTCAAACTTTAGAAGGGGGAAAAAAAAAATCACAGAAGACAAAAGGAAGGAGGGATCTGAATGGGAAATGGGAGGGAAAGGGAAATGGTAGGCAGGATTAGGTATGTGAAAGCTGCAGGAAGGAAGCCCAGAGGGGCCAGAATGATGAATAGAAATATGCATCTGTGGGAAGTGACTGGAGAAACCTCTAGAAAGTCCCAGAGACATGGAATGTGAGAGGCTTCCAGGACTCAATGAGAAGGACCTTAACCAAAATGCCCAACAGTGGGGAGATGGAACATGAAGAGACAACATCCAATAGAGGGATGGGGTCACACATCTACTTTCAAAATATTTATGTTTTTAGTCCATAGACTTGTGATTCTCTCAGAATTAGTCAGATTTGTGATTTTTTAAAGTGAATATTAGTTAATGCAGACTCATACCTGTACAAAGTGTAAGAAAAAGACCTGTGAATGTTCAGTTAGAGATGAAACGACTATATCAACATGCCTAATGGAACCTCTAGAAGTGGCATGGAAGGAATGCAAGGCATTATAAATAGATCTATAAACTACCATATATTTTGGACATGATATGACTGGTGAACATGTGAGATATTAGGAGCTATGGTACCTATGTAAGATCAAGTCAGGGAAAATTCTAGCATGTGTAAGTAAGGACCTACTGAGACCCCAATCTTAGCTGAGGAGCTATTGACCATTAATGATGGGGGGAGGAATAGACATGATTCTCATGTGCTTAGGCACAAGGAGACTGCCCATGCCCCAGTGGATGTCCCCATATATGTGAGCACAGTGACAGCCCTGTTAGACTCAGTGTGTTAAAGTAAAAATGCATATGGTGTTATGGGGAGAGTGTTAGCTGGTAACTGATGAAACTGTGTGGGGAAGATGGAGGTAGATGTAATCAAGAAACAGTGTATACATGTAGATGATTTGCAAAGAATAAGTTTAAAATGAAACATTAATTTGAGATATAAGAAAGGGCACACTGAAAAAACAATTGAATTAAGCTCAAAATGACAAGGATGAAGATAAGCCATTAGAAGAATTAAAGTTGGATGACAAAATTGACACACATGGGAAAAGCACATAATTTACTACATGTTATACTTTATCATTTTGGTCAAAGTACATATTTTAGAACCTTCTGTGTTTTCAGTAATAACCACATAGTATTCTTGAGAAAATTAAATGAGACTGTGAACGAAAAGCTATTAACACCATGCCAAACACATATAATTCAGTAAGTAATTAATACATTTAATTACTATTTCTGTTAATTTAGATAATGATTATAATTTCAGTGTTAAAATTGGAAGGTAGAAATGATACTCTTTCCTTAAGGAATTTCTTAATCTTTTAAAATAAAATAGATTTACATCACTTTCTCCTTCCCTTTTAAAAATCTATGTTCTGCATTGATTCCCTTGTTTCCTTATGACTCTGTCATGACCACCCACACTCTCAAATTGTTGGGATATTTTATTTACTATATTCCTTTTGTGTGTATGTGCACAAACATATACATATTGGGCATGTGTGTTTATATATTTATAAATAGAAATCAATAGATAGATGATTGATTGATAGATGAGAGTCATGAAAGTAAATGAGTTAGCACAGGAATTAACCTTTATCTGTAGGATATAATAGAAAGTCAACTTTTGTTGTTTGTGTATGTTCTATATGCTAACCAGTTTGCATTGAACAACACATTAGGGACTCATATCTAGAAGAGATAGAGTTTTCTTCTCCCAGTTGTCAATAGCTGCCTAAAGTCTATTGCCATTGAAATTGTGACCTGAGTCAAACTGAATATGGAATTCTGACAAGGAATAGAAAAAGTGATTAGGAAACAACTTTGAAAGAATAAGATGAAAAAATATAAACTGTAAGTTGCATATTCCCTATTTTACCAACATTTTCAGAGTATACATAAAATCATTTATATGCAGATCTTTCAAAATCCTGTTAGATGATGTGTTCTTAAGTTTTCTAATCACCACTGCAGTCAGTTTCTTTCACCGTATTTGTGTCTCATTAGAGATTCTCCTGTTTATCTAGGTATTAGACTGCTCTGAGCATTGTTCCATTGAAGAATTCTAGGAGAGCCAAGATTAATCTTCCTTTAAGGTACACTTGTCTTTCAGGCAGGCTACTTATCTGATGTGTATTACCTCTACTGTATGTAAGATTAAGCAATTTGGAATCATATTAAGCATCTAAATTATACTAGTCAAAATCAGCATTCATTTTTAGGACAATCTATCATCAGTATCCACAAAAATCTTAGAGTTACTGATGATAGAGTATAGTAACAATGAAAGTCCAAGATGAGAGGGTGAGACATAAATTAAACACACAAAACGACAAGCATGATTAGCAAAACTATAAAAACAAGAATTCCTGAGTTTTCTCCTTTCAAAAATAGGCAGATTATATTATTTTCTATTTGAATGATCATCCACTTTGTCAAACAAGCAAGTAAACAATTTGGATCTTCTTGGCTCTTAATTTTGGTCCTTGTCATGATTCTGATCTGTGAATATATTTTGGCTATATTTCCAAACTGCAGGCAGATCTGAGTACTTTAATCATCTCTGACCCAGGACACTCATCCACAGTATAGGTTACCGAGTTGTTTCTAATCTTGGCCTTTTACCTAGGTCAGAGTTCTTTGCTGTGAGAAACACCATGACCTCAGCCACTCTTATGTAAGAAAGCTGGTTTTTGTATTGTTATCAGGACTGACTATAGTTTCAGAAATTTAGTCCTTTATTCTCATTTCAGGAAGCATGGCTGAAAGGGTAGTTGTAAGTACTACTTCTGTATCCAGAGACAGCAGGAAGATACTTGTGCTTTTAAAACCTCAAAGCTTGCTCCCAGAGACACACTTCCTTTATTTATTTATTTATTTATTTATTTTATTTTATTTTATTAATTTTTTTTTTTTTTTTTTTTTTTTGGTTTTTCGAGACAGGGTTTCTCTGTGTAGCCTTGGCTGTCCTGGAACTCACTCTGTAGACCAGGCTGGCCTCGAACTCAGAAATCCGCCTGCCTCTGCCTCCCAAGTGCTGAGATTAAAGGCGGGTGCCACCACTGCCTCGGACAAGAATAAACTCTCCATAACAAGGCTACAATTCCTATTCCTTCTCAAATAGCACCACTCCCTGATGACTAAGCAATCATGACTATAAGCCAATGGGTCCATTCTTACTCAGACCGCCACAGTAGTCTTTTCTTCATATATTTAGTCTCTTTGTTAACTGACAAAGACAAATGTCAATGCTTCACTCTTCTGCTCAGTCTTGACATGTCTTCCCACTTGTGTCATAAAAATGTTTACAGATTTTACACATGGCGTAGCTATGTATGTGGCTACATAGACACAAGCATAGGCATAAATGCAGACGTGGATATGTATATATGCTACATACTTTCCTGGTTTTGATACTTACCACCATCCCATTACTCCAACCATAATGACCTCGGTTACATTTTGCTCAGTTCACAGCTTTTGCTCTTATTAACTTCTTTTTCTGAAGCACCTTTTTCTTTGTCGAATGTATGACTAAACACAACTGTAGTGTATGTATAGTAGTTTCTCACACATCATCTGGGGGAGACTTGCCCTGTTTATGCCAGATAAATCATCAACTTCCTTATTAGATCTACTCCATGTTCCTTTTCATGATGGACCTTCTTCTGGACACAGCACATCTTACAGTGCTACATTAAGTAATGTACTTAAAATGTTATATTCTTACTAAAGACTTGTACTGTCTCCTTAAATAAACTATAAGCATAAAACTTTCTTACATATTTTGATAATTTTAAATGTCTAAAAGAGTGACTTGTAAAACTGTGCTAACATTTATTCAAAAGTAATACCCAAATGACTCATGGATAGCAATCCAGATAAAGGAAATTCATGTATACATTCCTCTGGATATGGATTGTAAATGAAAAAAATAAATACAGATTATGTGTTGATTATTACATACCAGCAAAAGATTCAACATAATCATCTGAGTATAAGACAATGTAATTATTTACAAAACAATTGGTGCCTATCTAAAATGCTGTGACATAAATTAGTAACATACAAAATAAACATTTGTAGAACCAAGTAGATTCAAAATTATCAAATTGCATATACAAAAAGAGTTTTCCTGATGTGATCATTGCACATTGCCAGGTAACCATGGTTCAAAATGGAGCCATGGTAAGAATTTTTACTAATATTTATCTGTGCACTGCAATATGAAAAACTAACTAAATGAAAAATCCAAAGTGAGTTACATAGTTTGAAGCAAGTCATTTATTGCCACCTGTGTTTTAGCGGACACTCAAAAGACAGGTGGAAAGGAGAGAAAATATGAGAGCAAATAGAGGTTTTAGGTACGCTTCAGTTGGAGGTTATTGATGTGTGAAAGTTGGTGGTAGGCTTGCTAAAACAGAAATTCCAAATGCGTTTTTATAAAAGTAGTCAGTTATGAATCAAGCCATAGTTACTTCACACTGACTGTTAAAGAAATTTTTTATTCATCTTGTAGAACGATTACTAGAGAGCATCATTTGTTTTTATGCAGGTTTATACTGTAGGGTGCCTCTTTTGCAAGCAAGCAATTGGTTTTGTGAGCAATTATGGTGGGTTCTGGTCAGAAGTCTGACTTTATGTATAATTGCCTGATCACTGTCTACTTGTACATTCAGATTTCAGTATGCTCATGACCCACAATAACATTTATTGATTGGTGACTTAATGAAAATTGTTTACCGCATAATACTTTTTCTAATGCGAATGCTATTGGTAAGATAATTGAGGCTTAGCAATTTAAAGACTTCTTTTTTGTTCATTTAGCTAAGAAGTATTAGCAACTTAATTAGGTTTAGATTTACTGTGTCCATAACCATCAAGGATTTAAATCTACATTTTAACACTCACATAAAATTTCAATAATATGAAGCAGAAAAAAAAATATTGGAAAGTAATTCAAATCCATGAACAAAGAACAACTAACATAGGAATATAAAACAATCATTTTGTAAATAATAGATGAAGTCATGCATACTTAAACATTTTTAAAGATAGTCATTTGGATAAATAAAAATAACAGTTTATATATTTAACTGTAAGAATGGGAATTTGTATACAAATTTATGATTTAAATTTATTTTATGTTTCCATTTTAAACAAAAAGCAAATCTAATTATTACCTTTAAGAAAATAGAACAGATTTTGATATTTTATGTATGCTAATTACTTACCTCATTTAGAAGTAAAAATGTTCTGTAAGGGCTATATAATAATTATTCTAACCAATAAGAAATAAAAATTTCCACACTCTGCCATCATGTAAGCAAATCTTAATTAACCTTTCGGCAACTCTGCATTCTCACAGCAGTAGTATAGCCACAAAATTCATCAAAACCTAGCCAGCAACAAGATTTAGGTATATCATAGCCAGAAGGTAAGAAAACCTTACAACTCAGTGGTAATTTTCAATATAAGAAAGTGTAAGATTAAATCCTTAGATTCTTTAAATGTTTCCTAGAAATTTACTAAGCTTTCAATAAATGAATATACAAGAACAACAAATGAAACCAATCAAAAATCTTGAATTTGTAACTATAATATAATTTAAGAGGCACAAAAGATTCATTGAGCTGAAAAGAACATTTGGAAACATAGTGTTCTTCTGTCAGCACTACAGATAGGAAACAGCAATCCCATGAAATCAATGGTATCTTATTCCATAGTAAAGCTAGTGAAAGACCAGCATCGGTGAGGAATGCTCTGAACCTTCAGTTCAGTTATATTTTGCTTTACTGTGACACTGTCATTACCTACCGTAAAGGCTTCCATCCTTTGTCCAGATCATATTTATAGATTCCAATATAATTTTAAGAGGTCTTATCCAGTGGAGCATATAGCATGATTTACCCATGGCCATGACAGAGCAATTCTCCCATAAGTGTTTATATTCAATGGCCCTGGGAATTAATAGAGTCAATATTATTCACAGACAATCTAGTGTACAGAACTTATAAATTATATTAATAGCTTTATTATGATCATAACATTTTTTATGTCCCACAATAATTAGCATCAGGGAAACCAAACAGTTCTTACCATAAGAACAAAAAGTCAACATCAGTTTAAAGATGTTTATTATGCATATAAATGTAGTTATGAACTACAGAGCCTCAACATATCAATCAAGAGAATCAGAGTTCCGTTTAATACTCAAAAATATGGCTTGAACCACTAACATATGTATAATTTTCATATATTTAGCAATATTTTTAATATTAAGAATTTTGTAAAATTAAGAATTATAAAATTTTATACTATTAAAATCTCATATTTATTATTTAGAGTCATTTACTTAAAATATTTATTACAGCATGCTTGATATATGCAAACGTTCACAGGCTCATGTGAGAGGACACGTTATACAGTAAATTTTTTCAGTCCACCTTTACATGTGTGCCAGGGACCAGAATCAGATATTCCGGCTTTCAGAGTCAATGCTTTTACCTGTTGAGTCTTTCCATCAACACCAAAATCAATTAATTCTAATATATTATGCTAACTGTAACATGAGTTTATACTTGGAATGATGAATTGCGAATATTAATTTATAGTTATTTTTGCTGTGTGTGGTTTTTTGATATTTATCATATTATTTTAGTGCCTTTTATGATGATTCAATAAGAAAGCAGAAATCTTTACAGGATTCTGAGAAACACAAGTAAGACCATGGAAATGGTAACTAATGTTCATCTTAATTCAACAATCACTTAAGTAATTACTAAAATCACTTATATAAGTAAAACATTTAGTCTGAATTATTTTTAAAATTGTCTATTTAGTTTGTATGTTAGCATGTGTGTACTCATGGGTATACATGTATGTGAAATTTTCCTTGTCATGACAAATGCGTAGGGTAAAGGACAAATTAACTTGTCTGAGCAGGACATCTCCTCCCGTATGACCCAGTTTGCCATACATGACAACAAGTTTCATCACCCACTAAGCGATCCTCCTTGATTCATTTTTAAAACAAATATGTCCAATGTGATATTGAGAAACATTTTAAGCAATATTTCTGTCTTTCTTCAAATTCTCTTCTTTTTCTTTTATTTAAAATACTTTTTCTTGCCCGGCATATCCTGATTACACTTTCTCATCTCCCTACTTCTCTCCACTCTTCCTCATCTTCCCCCCCACGGTAATCCAGGTAGTTTCTGTCTTTCATTAGAAAACCAGCATTTGTGGGATTATAGTTTTATAAATATGATATAAAGATAAAACAAAACTCACACATCAGAATTGAAATATGGAAAAGGGCTCAAGAGAAGGTAAGAGAAACAGAGCCGCACTCATACATATTTAGAGATCACATAAAACAAATAAGCAAACACACAAACAAAACCCCACTAAAGTGGAAGTCAAAAATATATATACACAGGACTAGTAGGTAACAAAAGTGCAAGTAAAATAAAATACAAATAAAAAGTAAAAGATACTGTATTTTAAAAATGGAAAAGTTCTGAAATGACAAAATGAGAGAAGGAGACTCCAACGATAGCACTGAGTCACTGAGTTCATTCTCTGCTGGCTGTCTATTGCTGTGTATGCAGCCTAACTTTAAAGTAGTTTGTTTCCCCAGGGTGACTCTCTTAGATTGGAACTAAATTTTCATTTGTAAGTAGTTATCAACTGGAGATTGCATCCACTTTTTTGGAAGGGCTCTAGAATTCCATCTGCTGCAGGTCCATTCAGGACCTATGCATGATGTCTTAATACAATATATATAATAATACAATATCATGTATGTATGTATATATATATATATATCATGTAATATATATGTATATATTTATATTAGATTTGGAGGGCAATTTTCTCTTGGTTCCCTCCATTTCCTCTAACTCTTACACTCTTTGTGCCTCTTCTTCCAAGCGGTTCCTTGAGACAAGACTTGGATATTTTTCCAAGGCTACAAAATGTCTGCTGGATTCCTAAGAAAGTTTAGATGTTCAAATTTTGAGTTCTCATCTGAATAGACAACTTTGGCTTTTTCCTATTGTTGATTCTCATTTGTTTGTTGCTTGATTGGTTGGTTGGTCTTTCAAGACATAGTTTCTTTGTGCAGCCCTGGCTATCCTGGAAATTTTTCTGTAGACCAGACTCACCCCAGACTCAGAGATCTGCCTGTCTCTGCCTCCAGAGTACTGGTATTAAAGCATATGCTATCACTATGGAGTGGGTGCTTCTTTATCTGCTTAGCAAAGGTAGTGTGATTCACAACATGTCCCATTGTAGAATTAATGCCTTTTTGTGTGTCTATGTGCTTGTGTGTTTGGTAAGGGGAAGTGATGGGAGAATCAGTTTTATGTCATTAGGATTTTCTCACACTTCAATACACAGATATTTGACTGAGGAAAGTACTTGTAGTACTCTGCAGACACTGTGTTCATGCGATGTTATGTTTTAAGTATAGGTTGGAAGTTTATATTAATTAAAAGTATTAATGTTAATTATATATAATATATAATGCATAATAAATATATAATTAAATATAATATTTTGCTGCTTGTATGTCTATGGTTTCAGAGATGACCACATGGTATAATGTGGTAATAATAATCAATAATGGGTTAGGGAGATTTAACGTTTCTTGTATTTGAGCTTCCTGATTGTTTATCTGATAGAAAGTATTTTTAAAAACATTATTTTTAGTGAAAAAATATATTTATTTGTGGGGATAGTGAGATGTCTCAGCAGGTAAGAACACTGGCTGCTCTTCTAAAGGATCAAGTATCAGTGTTATGCACCCACAAGAATCTCACAACTGTCTCTAACTTCAGTTCCAGAAGATCCCTTTTGGCATTCATAGGGACTGTACTTAAGTGGTATGTGGGTTTGCAGTAGGTGAAATGCGGGAAGTTTGACTGAGCTTGTCCCACACGTCTGGGTGGGTGGATGTTTGCCTTTCAGGAAGCCCCAAGACACAGGAAAACACAGTCTAAGATCTGAGAAAGCCTAAGCTGGGGTTTCCAGATACCCAGGAACCTAGTCATCCATGAGGTGCCACACAGAGGAATTGGGAAGAAAGTGCTGGTGATCTACTGGCCCATGAAGAGGGACAACTCCTGGATATCCAGAAGTAGCTGAGTCACAAGGAGTTGGTAGCAGAGTTAGGGATGCGTAGACTGAGGATGGTGACTAGCCAGGAAATGGGTGAAATGAGAGTACCAGCTTTGGGGGAAATGGGAGCTCTAGCGTTGCTCATCTGTGAAACTCCTTAACTTGGCAGCAGTTATAGCTGGGAGCACTAAGAGGCCTTCTACAGGATATTTAGGCAGATACTCTGTAGGCAAAGGCCTGCTCCATGCTCCCCATGGTGGGTCCTGATGAAAGAGATGGTCCTTGGTTCAAAACTGTTTATTGATTGTTCATCAAGGAAAACTGATGCCTAGCATACCAACTTCTCAGAATGGATCCAAGATTACATTCCTTTAACAGGGAGAAATGTCTGGGAAGGGGATCTTATTGGCTAAACCCTCAAGGTCTCTAGGTACCTCATTAGCATGGAGAACTCTGTTCTGAGCCTACGTGACCACAGGTCATGTTTCCTTATATGGAAAGTGTGGCACGTGCTCCAGGCCAGATTTTGGCAGAGAATAGGAAGGTACCTACCATCTTAGGTGAGTTTCTGGGTTTTGGGCCTGCTTTGCCCACCAAGCTTCCTGGCACGATTTACTGTCCCACAGTGGTACACACACTTACATTCCAGGAAACACTCATGCACACAATGTTTAATGAAATTTTTAAAATTTACAAATATCTTTTATGAGAATATTGATTAATATTTTTAACCGATAAATGTATGTCTCTGTAATTTTATATATGGTTATTTGGGGTGATAAAAATTAAGAACAAACAACAATCATTACATGTTCTATCCCAATCAGCGTAGAACACACTGATTGCTAAAGAAAAAATATTGGACTTTTTTTTCTTTTATACTACTGTGGTGGTTTGAATATGTCCAACCCTGTTGGAATAGGTGTGCCACTGTGGGCATGGACTTTAAAACCCTATCATAGTTGCCTGGAAGCTAGTCTTCTCCTGTTTGCCTTCTGAACAAGGTGTTAAACTCTCATCTCCTCCTGCACCATGCCTGTTTGGATGCTGTCATGCCCCTGCCTTGATGATAACGGAGTGAACCTCTGAACCTGTAAGCCAGCCCAAAATAAATGTTGTCCTTATAAGAGTTGTCTCCGCCATGGTGTGTGTTCACAGCAGTAAAACCTTAACTAAGTCATCTATTTTCATGAGATATGAGTGAATGCTCTCAATTCAATCTCAGTACCACCAAGAGGAATAAGTAAAAATAATCTAAGTATAGTCATATTTACTAAAAGTAATCTTATATTTTTTACCAAAAACTATGATTAGTGTCTTCAAGAATGAATATACTTCTTTTGAAAATTAAAGTCCTAAATCTCTGTACTGTCTAATTATGGCCTGTAATTCATCTCTTCCTCTCTCTCTCACTTTATCTATCTATCTATCTATCTATCTATCTATATGTGTGTTTGTGTGTATGTGTATACACGAATGGCTTGACTAAATACAAAAAGAAAACAAAAAAAAAAAATAAAGCACATTACTACCAGTACTTCTTGCCTGCAAAAGTACTGCATGTAAAATGTTTAGGTACACTAGAGATAGCAACATGAGTTCTCTAAGGAGACTGACACTTGTCTTTGTATCAAAAATCAAAGCATTTCTTCCTTTGCTTCTTCCATGTAAAAGAAGAATGAACCTTCATTGCAGCCTTTGCCTCAGACATTGACAGAATTTCCTGAAAGACCACAAAGATGTCTGGAATATATATTTTACTCTTGGGAAAGACATGAAGTTTAATCAGAGTGTTGTCTATATTTTAAGTTTGCACTGAATAAACTCCCAAGCTATTGCTTTGAGACCAGCCACTCTCTTAGCTATTACAACAGAGTGAGTGCTATTAAACTGTTTAAACCATGGGTTAAAGCATGGGCTCTGTATAGCTGCTCAAAATGGCTAGGGTAAATGATGAGACTGGATCAGACATGAAAGTACTCTGGATATGCCAAGGTTGGAAATGTAATCACAAATTTAAAGATTACATTTAAAAGTGTGGAATTTCCAGTGTCATTTAAGATACAGAAGAATAGGACAGTAAAGATAACCCTGAAATAATATAAAGAAACTTTCAGTTTTATTTAGATAAGTAGATGTGTATCTGCTGATCTTTAAGTGTTTGGAAGTCCAAGGTAGCTTGGAACTGAGGCAGCATGATTCTTAACTCTTAATTGTTTTACCCACAAATAGCCACGATAGCAAAATATTTCCATAGCTCTTTATATATGGTCAAACATTGTATCAATTCAATATCTTCTTTAAAATGTATTTGCTTAGATATGTTGTTCAACAAACACTTGTAACACATTTGAATTTAAGTGCAAAAATTATAAAGAAGCAAAACATCAAATAATTTTTTTCCTAGTGAAACAATTCTATCAAGTTTTTGAAGTTTCCTGTTAGCAAAGAACATTATATTTGCATTTAAACATGTGAGTGAAGAAATAATTTGATCCATCCCCTAAAGAAAGGAACTCAAATGAATTCATATAAAAACATTTTCTGACTAGCATGTGTAAACATTTCAAGGGTAAGTTGCTTTTGGCTTGACTTACTTAAAAAACATTAGATCCATAAACTAGAGCTGTATTTAATTCTCCTTTCATCTGATTTGCATGAATCCCTGCCAATAAGGAGCGTCCTTTGAAGACAAGAAGTAATTGTAAAACTCACATTGATTTTTCTTATGATGAATTTTACATTTTATGCAATAATATAAATTCATTTTTACATTTTATTTGAGCCTTGGTCTTTTGATTTCAATGACAGACTGGTGTGTTTGAGGAATAACCAAAGTTGAACTCAGTAACAATTGTTTATATCTCTGCCAAAAATTCAAGTTTTCCAGGCAGATACAATCTCAAATGGCAGCTTATTGCTTTGGGATTAGCTGACAATCATGTGAGTAGAATTTAATGAACATACTTAAGAGAAGGTCCACACAAAAGTGTAGCTAAAGATAAATAAAACAGGTTCTTCAGTACAAAAGAGATTATTTTCAGGGTAGGAGAGAATAAGAACAAATTTTTATAAGGATATTCATGTTTAGGGATCATTTAATTTTTTTGTTGATCAGATTACTTTAAATACAGTACTTCCTTTCCTAGCAGTGTTGACTATGATTCATATAATATAATAAAAGCTACTTTCCAAGGTTTTAATGCAGCTGTCATGTTATAGTACATCAAAAAAATTATTGGTACTTTCTTCAAATTCCAAAAACAATTTAAGCTAAAGTTCTATAGGTAGTTAGTTTTAAATATATGAAAGTTTATTGATGATTGTTCCATTATTCATGATATATGAAACATTTACCTTTTGTTATTATAATATTTAATATATTCTTTGTGTTATGAATAGTATTGAAGAAATAATGACAAAATATGTTTGTGTGTACTCAGTTCAGATATAACACCCCTCTCCTGTCCTTGCCGCATTTCTCAGTTCTACCCCTTTCCCCTCTGAACTCTTCATGCTAGTAAGGAATAAGGTGATATGTATAAACATATACAAACAAAACTGTGTATAGTTATGCACATGCAGTCCTCCAAATGTTTCTGCGTGTCTGTGTCCACATACACTTTTATCTCCTTAAACAAAATTAATGTTTTGATATTCTAAAACATGGATTTTATGTTATTATTTAGGATTGGTCATATTATCATGCTGATGAGCATTTTTTGTTTACTTTATCATCACAAGAGAAGCACTCACATACTCAATACAGGTCACATAAGCAGGTTTTCATAAGTACTCAGAAGGACCTATTTCCATCATCTTGATGGCCATTGTTAGAGACTCAAAAGCTTTTCTTCACCTTTTGTATTTGAAAGCCATCAACATTTTGCTATGGTTCACCTGCTGGCTTTTCTAAGTACATTTACCACTGGCTGCAGAGTGTTGGAATTCTAGGAAAACCTTGAGTTCATATAACAGTAATTGAAAGGTAAATAAATACCTTTTACTTTATAAATCCATTAAGATATTATTTACATGAGATTGAGTTCACTAGTTAAAGTTAATGGTATCCTTTAATGTCTTCACAAAATTATGCTAATTATGTAACAATTATTTTAAATAAGATTTTGACCAATATTTTCATTACAGTGTTTCCCTTCTCCTCATATTTACTATATTTATTTTAAGCGTTTATACTATACTTTCTGCTAAAAATATAAGGGGCTGTTGATAGTCCTATACTTTTTTATAATTTAGGTTATTTTCATACAGTACATTCTTCTTAGTTTCCCCTCCTGAAACTCCTTTCACATTCCTTCCACTTCCCTGACCACCCAATTCTACAGCCTTTCTCTCTCTGATTATGATATAAACAAAGATATATTATTATTAATAATTAATAATAATAATAATAATATGTAAACAAAGCAGAATAAGATAAAACATACAGGAAAAATAGCCAAAGGAAAAGTTCAAGAAATACCAGAGATATATGTTCGCATTTACAGAAATTTAATAAAAACATAAAACCAGAAACTATTATATATGTGAAAGATTCGAAATGGGAATGCAAAAGCCCTAACAAAGCTCTGTCTTAGGGTTTCTAAATCTGTGAAGAAATATCATGACCATGAAATCAAGTTGAGGCTTATACTTCCATCAAAGGCTTACACTCTATATCATCAAAGGAATTTAGAATAGGAATTCAAAGAGGGCAGGGATTTATCCAGAAGCTGATAAAGAGGCCAGGGAAGGGTGTGTTTACTAGCTTGCTCAACATGATTTGCACAGACTTCTTTCCTATAGAACACAGGTTAACATACTCTGAGAATGTACCAGTCACAAAGGGCTCTGCCCTGCACTATGGCATTAATAAGAAAATGTAAGGTATTAATTAAGAAAGTGCCTTAGAGATGGATCTTATGGAGGCATTTTCTCAATTTAAGGTTTTTTTTTTTTCCCCTTTTCACTGGCTCGAGCTTGTGTCAAGGTGACATAAAATAGTCCAGCACAATTGGCCCCTTCTCAGGTTGACATAAAAACATATCGCTGTTAAGCTACAACATCTTTCAATTTATTCCTAAGCTCTCACATTAAAAATATACATAACTAAAAGTTCCACCGTCTTTATAAATTCAAACACACTAAAAGTTCAGTTCCTTTAAAATATCCAGTCTTTTTAAAAAATCCAAAATTGCAGATGCTGGCAAGGATGTGGAAAAAGGGGAACACTCCTCCATTGCTGGTGGGATTGCAAGCTGGTACAGCCACTCTGGAAAGCAGCCTGGCAGCTCCTCAGAAAACTGGAAGTAGTTGTACCTGAGGAACTAGCTATACCACTCTTGAGCATATACCCAAAAGATGGTCAAACATATAACAAGGACACATGCTCCACTGCGTTCATTGCAGTCTTATTTATAATATCCAGAAGCTGGAAACAAGATGGCCCTCAACAGAGGAATGAATACAGAAAATGTGGTATATTTATACAATGGAATACTTCTCAGCTATTGAAAACAATGATTTTTTTTTTTTTTTAAATTCGCAGGCAAATGGGTGGAACTTGAAAAATATCATCCTGAGTGAGGTAACTCAGTCACAAAAGAACACACATGGTATGCACTCACTGATAAGCGGATATTAGCCACGAAGCTTGGAATACTCATGATACAACTCACAGACCATATAAAACCCAAGAAGAAAGAAAATCTCACCAAAGTGTGGATGCTACAGAACTACTCAGTAGGGTAAAGAGAATATTCTCTAGGAAGTAGAGGGAGAGAGTGATCTGGGAGGGAGAAAGAAGGGGGAGGGAAAAGAGGGGGGAGGCCGTTCAGATATGGGAGAAGATGGGGAGAAGTACAGAGGGTCAAGAATATGAAAGGAGGTGTGTAGCAGTGGGGGAGGGGAAACAGGGGTAGCCACTAGAAAGTCCTGGATGCCAGAGATCTAAGAAGTTCCTAGGACCCAACAGGAAGGACTTTAGCAGAAAGAACCAACAAAAGGGAGATAGAACCTGTAGAGATCATATCCATATCATACGCATGGTCCCGGTTGAGGGATGTGGCTACCCATCCACCTCAAAAATATTAATCCAGAATTCCTCCTGTCAAAAGGAAATTCAGGGACAAAGAGTGGAGCAGAACCTGAAGGTAAGGTTATCCAGAGACTGCCCTACCTGGTGATCTGTTCCATATACAGTCACCAAACCTAGACACTATTGCTGACACCAAGAAGTGCTTGCTGTCAGGAGCCCGGTATAGCTGTCTGCTGAAAGGCTCTGCCAGAGTTGGACTCATACATATGCAGATGTACACAGCTAAACATTGGACTGTGCATGGGGACCTCAATGGGAAAGTTAGGGCAAGCACTGTAGGAGCTGAAGGGATTTGTAACCTCATAGGAAGAACAACATCAACCAATGAGAACCCCAAACTCCCAGGGACTAAACCACCAACCAAAGAATACACAGGGAGTACCCATGGCTCCAACTGAATATGTAGCAGAGGATGGCCTTATCTGGCATACTGGGAGGGGAGCCCCTTTGTCCTGTGGAGGCTTGATGTCCCAAGATTGGGGAATGCAAGGCTGCTGAGGCAGGAGTGGGTGGGTGGGTGGGTGGAGGAGCAACCTCATAGAGGCAGGGGAGGGTTTGCAAAGGATAAACTGGGAAGGGGGATAACATTTGAAATGTAAATGAATAAAATAGCCAAAAAATAAAATAAAGAAAGAAAAGTTCAAAATAGCTCATCTGTGGGCACCTATAAAGAAAAAATTAATAATAATAACTTAAACACTTTCTTACTTCAAGAGGAAAGAACCCAGTACATTTACAATTAAATCAAAGCAAAACCAAACTGAAACTTTCCAGTGTCTGAAATGGACCCATCATCTTCTGGATTCATCCAAAACTATTTTTAGTCACTTCTCCTGCTCCATTCTCTGCAACACACAGCTTGTTTTCTAAGCTCCGACTTGCTCCAAACAATTGCATTTGAAGATTTTGTGTTCACCCTATGTTACTGGAAGCTCCATATTTATGAGTACCCTTGTGGAAACTAGGCTGAACTTTCTCCAGTAGCCTCTCATGGCTTGCTTTGATGGTATCATGCCCCAACTTTTTCATGTGACACTTTCAATCCTTTTGCTTCAACTGCATCTGAGGCTGTACCCTCACTGATGGCATCTTCTAGCCTCTCACAGTGTCAAACCTCACCTGTTCATTGTGATTTCTTGCCCTCAACACCAGTAAGATCTGAGTGACTATTACATTACCAACTTTGGCTGCCAGGGCAAACTTGGTTGCCTCTGAAAGACAGATTCTGTGTATTGAATCTCAGGAAACACTTTTCTGATTATTTTACCTCAATGATACTTGTCTCTCCTTAATCACTGCCAATGTCTCTGCTCCATCTGACCAGCATCAACTGTCCCAGTAAAATAAAGGTTTTATTTTAGTGGTTCTGGTCTCTTGTTCTTCGCTATTTGGTTCTTATTGAACCACCTATTCTTCCCACAAATACTCCCATAGAGTCTTTGCTTCTCTCTGACACCTTACAAGCCCACATCATCCATACTGCTTTTAACAATACCTTGCAAGCCTCCACAAAACAGCACAATTAGCTCCTAACACTCAATGATTTTCCTAGACCCGAGTTCCAAGGTCCTTTCACAGTATGCCCCAAAACACGGTTACAGAGAACCTCATTATGTTTCTTCCAATTTTTCTTAGTTAAGGTCTCTATTACTGCTACTAAACAGCATGACCAAGGAGTGAATTGGGGAGGAAAGGGTTTATTTGGCTTATACTTCCATATTACTCTTCATCATCAAGTTAACCAGAACAGTAACTCTAACTGGGCAGAGACCTGGAAGAAGGAACAGATGAGGAGAACATGGAAGGGTGATACTTACTGGACTGCTCACATGGCTTGCTCATCCTACTTTTTTTATAGAACCCAGAACCACCTGCCCAGGGATAGTATCAGCAACAAAGGGCTCTGTCCTCCATCATGAATCACTGATTAAGAAAATCCTTACAGACAGATCTCATGAAGGCATTTACATATCTCAAGATCCCTTCTTTCCTGTGACTCTATCTTATGCCAATTTGACATAAAACTATATAAACAAGCACTACAAGATAAAGAACTTCCAAAAATTTTGTTTGGGTGTGGTGGCTTAGTTTTCAATATAAGATCACTTCTATGTTAAACATGCAGGCTTTTATGTACTGTCTCTTAGTGGTGGGAACTCATCTATAGCAGAACTATGCTGTCCCAAAGTATAATGCCACATTCCTCTTGAGTTTGAATAGACTCGGCCTGCTTTCTTATAAATCCCTGAACTACCTGCCAAGTGATGGCTCCACCCACAATGGCCTGGAACTTCCACCATCAATCACTTAAGACAATGCTCTACAGGCTGGCCCACAGCCTGATCTTATGGAGGCATTTTCTCTTCAGGGCTTCCTCCTGTCTGATGACTATAGTTGTGTCAAATTGATATAAATCTAACCAGTACATTGGGATTTCCAGACTGAGATTCTAGGCCACCCGAATAGTGTTTTATAATGAGTACATTTATTTTTACTTACCACAGTAATTTTCTGTAAAAGTTTTCAGGAAACTCTCTTGGTAATAAAGTCATTTGAATCTCTCTGTGTATCTGTTTTCACTTTCATTCTTAATGGCAAGTTTTGCTATACTTATAATCATTGACTCTAATTTTCTCTTCTGAGTACCTAAATTATGTTCTCTCATTTTCTTCTGGTGAAAAGTTTAACTGGAAAACTGTAATTACAATATCATGTTCTTTCTAATTCATAAAAATTTTGCCTAAATGTTCTCTCTTAAACATATGGCAACCTGTATATGATACATTTTATTGCTTATTCTTAGTAATTATGCAAAGACATATTGAATAATCTGTTATATAAATGAATGATTTTGCTTTTAAGTTTTAGAAGACTTTACCTGTTTACATTTTCGGAATTCATTTTTCTTGCTGATGTTTATAACCTATTGTTACTGAGACAGTTCTTTGCTTTATTCCCTTCTTGCATCTACCTTTTCTCTTAAAAAGGGGGGTATATTTTTCTAAGCATATTAAATGTAACGTTATTTGTGCATGTGTTCACTAACTGATGAGTATTCCTAAAGTCTTTCCAGTTTGTTATTTTGACTTTAGCTTCCTGATTTCCAGTTTTATACCATTGTCTATATGAACGTTTATCACTTTGCTATTTTACTTTTCATAATCTTCAATCCTCTCATGAGGCTTGTTTTAAAGAACAGCTACGAAGTTCATCTTTCCATGAGTATATCTTTTTAAATGATTTAATTTTCAGCAATGATTTAATTTGTCTCATTATTTACTTTTCCCACATTAAAATATATGGCATTTAACCAGGACATTTTGTGATTGCTCTCTTTTCTTAAATTGTATTTTTGGATACCCTTTCTAATGTGTGTGATATTTACAACTGTGATGGCTTCTTTTTGTTATTTTCCCTATTTCTGTCTTTACAACCTTTTCTAGATCTTGTTTCTTTGTCACTACTCTCTATATTCTGGTTCCCTTTGATTCCATTTTGAGATTGTTTTACTTAGACTGAACTGTGTAGAAAGTAAGCTCTGCACAGTTGATTTTCACAATTTATAGTGTCAAATCTGCTCCTAAACTTCTGTGAAGAATGTGAAGAATCTTCAACAATGACACTGAGTGAGGTTCCTTGGGACTTAACTTTGGCTTCACAAGCATGTGGTCTACCAGCATCCGGGTCACTGCTTTGGTGAATGCTTTCATGTCTTCACAGAGACACTGGTAATATGAACATTTTTTGTAAAACTCACTCTACTGTTGATGTCTGTGGTGAGATCTGGTATTTTATTACAGATCTCCCTTTGTGACTTCAGATTTGTTATCTTGTTACTTTTTTGATATTTGTAGGGAAATTGGAGAGATTCTAGAAACATGCCATCTACAAATCATTGCTATTAAATTCACATTTAGAGCATTCTACCATTCATTTGTTTATTCTCCTTATATATTCCAAAGCCAGTCTTTGAAGAACACAGTTTTTAATTCACTATACTGAGGCCTGTAGAGATGGACAGATATTATTTGCTTTGCACAGTCAGACTTGGTTGAAAGGAGTGAATTAGCCTAAGCCAAGCTGACTCCAAGACAGGCTGCAAACTAGCAATTAAGAGACCCCCTTGAGTTTCTACTTCTCAGAACTGGGCAACCCCGAACCTCACTCCACCCCACTCCACAACCAGCATGTGAAAGGACAGCGAACTAAGCTTGTGGCCAAGAGTTCAAGAGCTACCCTTACTTGGCATGAAGCAAGAATAGTTAGTCTGAATCATAACATCACCCAGACCCCCAGAAATAGAGTCTATCAATCAAGATATAAACCACTTACCTCTCCCAAGTGTTCCTTCTTTTGGGTTTAGCTCTGAATCTACATATTTAGTCAGGGTCCTTTCATCTCCCTGAAATCTGGCCCCTGCATACAGGAATAAACACATTTTGATTTTGTATATCATTTGAGACTGGGGTATCATTCTTTGGTGATTCACAGACCCTAACATGGTAATTTGAGATACTGAAATCTTTCTCGAGATTTACCTGTGTGGAACAGGTGCTAAGAACTCTGCTTGTCTGCGAGAAGTGAAACATAACATTTTGTAATTCAGATGAAAATGTGTTCTTGTGACCTTTACCAACCCAAGTGATACTCCATTCTTAGTAAAAGTACAGGAACATTGTCATTTGATTTACATGGCTTTTGTTTCCCAGAGAATTGAATGTGACACTATTTGAACTCTCATCATTCTAATCTTAGATGGTCTTTATGTCATTCTCAGGAACAATTTCTTCTTAACTCTAGGGAGAGGGAATAGCCAGCGTGTCTCTGTTTTGATTTTTATGAAATCAGACCTTAATATTTGTGAAATATGTGATTGAATAAATTTTAAACAGTAAAAAGTATACCAATTATCAAATGTATTACCTTTTATATGCCTTGTATTTTTTCAGACAACTTTAAATTGGTGAATTTTGTTTTTTCTTATATTTTTAATACTTTACACGTTTAGTTACTCTATTAAAATAAATAAAAACTTTATTTTCAGAAAGATACTGTATTTAGTCAACAAATCACTAGGCTTTTGTTTCTCAAACTGTAGAGTCTGGTGACTCAGGGAGCAATAGTCACCTCTAGGGTAGACCATTGCTCTCACAGCTACCAGTGATTGTCAAATTCCCTAAAGAGTATAGCATAAATGAATCAAGAGTTAATAATCAGTTTCTTTCTTTTAAAATGAACTACAAAGCACATATATTAATTTTTTCTCTCTTCTTTTTTTTAAAAGATTTATTTATTTTATGTATGACATTATTGCTGTCTTCAGACACACCAGAAGAGGGCATTGGATCCCACTACAGATGGTTGTGAGCCACCATGTGGTTGCTCGGAACTGAAGTTAGGACCTTTGGAAGAGCACTCAGTGATCTTATCCATAGATCCATCTCTCCAACACAAATCAGTTTCTTCTTTTCTTCAACTATATATATTTTTGAAGTGTGGAATATAATTATTGATGTGACTTTTCTATTTTATTGTAGCTCTGTGAGTACCATCTCATGAGTCATTGCCATGCTCCAAACTGAAGACATGGGACTTCATGCAATTCTTTTTTGTCTTTCTTTCTTTTTTTAATGCAACAATTACATTCTTTAATTTTCAACGAAGGAATTTTATGATACATATTCTTTTTTATTGGATATTTTATGTATTTACATTTCAAATGTTATCCCCTTTCGTGGTTTCCACTCCAGAACCCCCCTATTCCTTGTCCCCTTCCCCTGCTTCTATGAGGGTTCTCCCCCTCCCATCTACTCATTCCCACTTCACTGCCCTGGAATTCCCCTACACTGGGGCATAGAGCCTTCACAGGACAAAGGGCCTCTCCTCCCATTGATGCCAGACAATACCAATTGTTTCTTTTCAGTACCATTTGTTTCCTTTCAATGTCATTCTTTCTTTTCAAGTTTTGTTGGTTTCTAATTAGCATATGTTAATTTTACAGTTTACTGGGATACAGTGTGATATGTCAACATAGCAAAGAGCTTGTGTTTGAGAAAATAGTGGTCATTGGTCATTTTCTTTCCTTGTCTTTGTTTTTCCCTTAGCTTTGGATAAATTCCATAAAATATAGGGTAGACATCTGTGAACTACAGTCACTTTCAATGCTGTGGAAGACCAGGCCTCATCCATTCTCTCTGATATGACGTTAATGGTCGTTATTTCAGCTCCCTTTACCCCCCTTTACCTTTTCCATTCATAGCATTTGGGATTCTGCATTCTTCTTAACCTTGTTCCTTTTCCCAAAGCAAGAATACTAACTCAGTATTTTTTTCCTAGGGACAGATTTCTTACCCTTAACACAAATACCTAGTAACAAATTCAACTTACTCTTGCTGTGCCTATGTCAAAGTTCAATCATTATTGTTTGAGTAGATTTTTTTTCTTTTTTGATAAAACAGATTATGAAAAGAGCATATTTTCTTCCAAGCTGGCCTGTCCAATGATGACCCAAATGCTGAGTGTAGATATACTTAACCTTAAGGAATGAGACCTAAAGCAACAGCAAAAGACACACAAGTTGATACCTATTATTTACCTACATGTTAGCAAGTGCACATGAACCTGTACTCTTCCATCGACCTAGCCCAGAACACAGAGAATTTTCTTTAAGAAATAATAAACTGACAGACACCAAACACCTCATTTTATTAAAATATCACCTTCTGCTTAATCTCCTATAAATAGCTAAAATGTTTTGCAATGGTGCAAGTAGCCTTCTATAGAAATAACATTTCATTGAAAATAATACTGGTAAAACTGGCTCATAATACATATGGAAAATATTAAATTTACATAGTAAAATTTTAAAAAGCGCTCAAATTTATGCTGGTAAAGCTCTTTTGAACTCCAAGTGTCAAGACCATGAGCAATGCAAATATCACAACTTTATATAACTTTGATATATATTACATTCAAATATGCCAATGTACTACATGCATGCCTGGTTACCACAGAAAATCAGAAGGAGGTGTTAATCAGATCTCATGAAGTTGGTATTACAAACAGTTGGTTTTGCTTGTTATATTTGCCATTTTTTTTTTTGGTTTGTTTGTTTGTTTTCTTATATTGTTTTTCTCTTATCGTTTTTATGCTTTGACCTGAACCATTGTCCTTCATAAGAGCAGCAAATGAGCATTCTGTCTAGCTCCCTCCAATATTTGGTTAAAATTATTTTGTTTCTAAGGTTCTTTTTCTTTTTCTTTTCTTGGCCACACTTAGTATTAAAGCAGTGCACAAATGTGTGCTTGTATCCCCATATTTCCCAAATATTTCTGATTGGTTCCCACTTAAACTCAAATGGCATTGACAATAACTTAAGTATTATGCTGCTGTCCATCGTAGGTTAATTCTAGTAAAGAGTACATATGTATCTATTAAATAAATAAATAACTGACCAGTTAATCAAAAATACATGAAGTGTATATAGCTTTGAACTTAACATGTTTTTCTAAGATAAGCTAAAATATGGGATTTGGATCTAATTTTTTAAATGTTGTTACCTTGATGGTCTTCTTATACTTAGACAATGAAAACTTTTTCTGAAATTGCTATTATTATGCATAAAATATAGGCTGGATATAAATGGTATTCTCATTCTTGTGAATTCTGGGTTCCATTAAACAGCTAGTATTGTCTCAGTATTCACATTGACTTTGTACCCAAGGCTACATGTTGTGGGCTTTCTCTTATAACATCAAGAAACCTTCAATCATTCAGTAACAGACTCCCCCAGAACTTTTGAATCTTAGACAGCCTATGTTTTCACATTTAACACTGCTCCACAAAACCCTACAGGTAGACTTCATGTTTTCATTTCACTACTATCAATATATCATATTGTTTTGCAATTTCTCAATAAATATATGTAAATGATGCATTCGATTGTACTGAGAGTTTTAAAGAAGTTGTGCATTTCACAATGAGATCACCAACTTCTTCAATTTTATTGCTTTCAGAATATAAAAATCATTAAAATTTGATATTTTAAACTAAGGGCTAAAGGAATATAATATGTCAAAACAACATAAGAAGCTAATATTTTTCATTTTATGTATTTTTAAAATAAAATGTAGACACTGAAATAATACGTGAAAAGAATATTCTTTCTTTATTGTTTTGATTTGTTTTATTATTGTTTTTCCAGCCAGAATTTCTCTGTGTAGCCCTCGATGTCCTGGAACATGCTTTGTACACCAGGAAGTCCTTGAATTCAGAGAGATCTGCCTGCCACTGCATTCCAAATTCTAGGATTAAAAGCATGTGACACCACCGCCCAGATAAAATTATTCTTGAAACCCTTGTTCATCAGTTGTCAACAGGTATTTAAAAAACATTTACAAACAGAGAAATAAATAAGATTTCAAATTTCACTTTAACATTATTAGTGCTTCAAATAAAACTTTAACTGCAGTTTGCTGAAGATATTTAAGGATGAATAAACTTATCAAATATGAATGTGTACTTTTCCCCATTTCTTAACATGAGCTAATAAACGCATTTAATATCTGTGATTAAAATGCATGAGTTCGCTTATGATTAAACCATCCTCGGTAATGGCTAGGTTCAAATTTTAATTATTTTAACTACTTAAAACACTGTGTTTCGGTTTTATTCTTAAATTCAACTACAAACTGTTGAGCCAAGAGAGCTGGAAAATGAGCTGAAGGGTATTTGGCACCATCTGGTGGACGATATAATTATTTCCCTGGTCTTTTTCCATGTTGGTCTTTAAGCATTCAAAAAAAAGTACATATTTTTAGTTCTACAATTCCCATGATAAAGTGTGTTTAATTGATTACAGAAGCTGTGTATAATTACAAATGTGATGAAATGTTTATTTGCAAATAATAAACTGTGTATACTGCTGGCAAACTACAATTTCTATAGTGCATTTAAGAGACGCAAATAGAAAGTATTTCATAGCAGATGACTCTTTTGCAGTAAAACTTCTTTGCAATGTCTAGATTTCTTCTATGAACTTTCAAAGAAGGAGTTTTTCTTTAGTTCGTCAGACTTCTCACGTTTCCACCAGTGTCCCGCAGACAAATTAAATCCTTTCCATAAAACCTCACGACATCGTTCATAAAAGTCTAGTCTAATTTTCCAAGTGCTTATCTACTTCTACTTACTCCCCCTTTAAAAAGAGAATTTGAAGAATCATTATATATTTTCAGGTGTGAACATTGGGACTGGCAGCTTGTATAAGACAATCACAACCATATTCTGATATAGGGAAATAGATTCTACAACTCCACAGCTATGCTGATACTTGGCTCCCAACTACAGCTCTATTATCAAAGACTCCTCTTCCAGTATAGAAAGGATGGCTTATAAAATAAGGAGTAATACTACAAACTTTGCATTTGAATGCTTTCTACTGAAGTGATAAAACGCCATGATCAATAGCAATGTAGCAAAAAGGTTGATTTCAGTTTACAATTTATACTTCATCATGAAGTAATGTCATGGTAGGAACTCACAGCAGGAACCTGGAAGCCGGAACTTTAGCACAAACTATAGAGAAATCTTGCTTACTGGCTTGCTCCTCATGCTTGCTATGTGCACTTCCCAGGGTACACTGACCATTACACAAAAATCACCAATAAAGAAAACGTCCAGATTTCCCTGCCACCTCTCTTCCCACCTTCATCAGACTTGCAGATCTGGAACCATACAGACAAAAGCCGAGCATAACTGTCCTCTGAGAGGCTCTACCCAGCAGCTGAATGAAACAGATCCAGTCACCCACAGTCAAACATTGGATGGATCTAGGAGAGTCTTATGGAATACCTGAAGGAAGAATTGAGGGTTTCAACAAGATAGGAATTCCACAGGAAGACAAACTCTGTGAACTAATCTGTTCCCTTGGGGTTCTCAGAGTCTAAACCACCAAAGACCATACACGGATTGAATCTAGTCTCTGCCCACATATGTAGCAGATGTGAACCTTGGTCTTTATGTGGATGCACAAAAACTGAAGCAAGGGCTATCCCTAAGGCTGTCCCTAAAGTCTGTCTGTAAATATGTTCCCCTAACTGGGTTTCTTTGTCTGGGCTCAGGGGGAAGGATGAGCTTGCAGACACTTGATCTGCTGGAGTGGGGGCTTCCACCCTCTCAGAGAAGAAGGGGATGGGGTATGGGGGAGATACTATGTGAAGGAGAAACGGGTAAGGGGATGGGGTAATGATCTGGATGTAAAGTGAATTTTTTTAAAAAAAAAATGCTCAAATTAAAAAAAAAAAAATGTCCACAAGCTTGCACATAATCTGGTGGAGGAATTCTCTCAATTGATGTTCCTTCCTCTTAGATAACTTTAGGTTTTGTCAAGCTAACAAAACAAAACAAACAATAAAAAAACTAAGCAACATTCTTTTTAACTAATTCAATGTAATAGGAAAAATTTAGAGTGTGGTGTGCCTCCAGAAATATGAAGTAATTAAGTGGATATTCCGTGAGATTATTCATTATTGTATACCCCAAAGAAACAGCTAGAGAATTTACAGAAGAACATAAGTTAGAAAGTTAATTTGATCTTATAATTATCTAACCTAACCTTCTTGCTATTAGCTATTAGATTTCTTACTTTGTTTTTGTTATTTTTTTTAGTTTGTTCTCTCTCTCTCTCTCTCTCTCTCTCTCTCTCTCTCACTCTGTGTGTGTGTGTGTGTGTGTGTCTATGCATCTCTCTGTGTCTGCCTCTCTGTGTCAGTGTCTCTGTCTCTGTCTCTTCCTCTCTGGCTGCTCTCTGAATTCACTTCTCTTTCCTGTCTGTACTTGTGAGAGTTTGGGAATTTGGCATATCCTGTCTGTGACTCATTCTGTCAAATCTTACTTTGATTTCTCACTTTGTCTTCACCTCAGTTAGACATCACTTTCAAACATGGCTACCTCCTTTTACAAACTAACCTTACCTTCCCTGTTAGGGATTAAAGATGTATACTAAATGCATGTGTGTTTTCCAGCCAGAGGGACTAAAAGACCACACTGACCTGAAAGTTCTTTATATGTGATCCTTTGCCAGAGCAGCCATGTTACTGGATTAAAATTCCTCTACAATATGATCTTTACTATTAGTAATTAAAGTTGGAATAAAGAGCTTTTAGCTTTCTCTACCAGACTCCCAAATTAGCAATTTTTTTATGAGAAGTTGTTATCACAGAAGCTATTAAACTTTGTGTAGTAATTCTTCATCAGCAAATTCTGACATTGTGCAAAGACACAAATGTATTATTTGTCTATGTTGCTGACAGAGAATGCTCACAAAATTCTGTGACTGGTAAATCATCAAATTTTAGTAGTTTAACAAACACAGGTTTGTTTTGTTTATCTGGATAACAAAATCTGGATAGCAAAATCTGGATAACTTAAAATATGCATAATGCGAAGGAAATGGGGATAAAAGAAGAAGATGCAGACAGAGAGAGAGAGAGAGAGAGAGAGAGAGAGAGAGAGACAGAGAGACAGAGAGACAGAGAGACTGTGTGAGAGAGCAGAGGGAACAGGCAGGCTTCCCCTTAAAATGGACAAAATAGGTCTTTTTTTAATAGCAAGGTAGGCTTAGCCTTACTAAAAAGAACAAAGTTTTCTTCTTACAGACATGATTTTAATTCATTTAGCATAAAAGGGTAGAAGCTTTTCTTTTCCTATGTAATAACAATTGCAGCTAGTTTTTCATGCAGAAAGAATGAGTTCTTTCTGTAGTAGCTCTTGGTCGTTTATTCCATATGCATATTAAGTATGGGTGTGTGTGTGTGTGTGTGTGTGTGTGTATGTGTGTGTGTAAGTATGTAATTATGAGATAGCATGTATGCTTGGCTTAGCTGGTTCAAATGGAGATTTATGAATGTATACACAGTGAATCAGTATTTGAATTTATGAGAGTTTAATCTATATTTGCATGTGTATTTGCTTGTGCAAAAGTTTTTCCTTCTGAGAGCATGACTTACTTCTCCTAGTTCAAAAGATGTTTATTGCTCCAATCTTCCCAAAGGCCTGACAAGCAAGAGGCATCTGGACAAGAGAGGAAGAAAGACTCTGGCAATTAATCCTTTACTTAATCCCCTGCTGTTTTAAATGCCAGGTGCTAAATGCCAGAGAATGTAGGTTCTGGCACAAAAGGAACTCAGGCTGGTCAGCTACAGTGGCAAAGTGATTTAAACTTAAGATAGGTAAATGTATTACTATTAAACAGCAACCCTAAATATCTCATAAGACCAACTCTTACTCTCTCCAATGCTCTTCCCATTAACTTATCTGTAAAAAAAAGAACCAAGAAAGAGCAGCCAAGATACAGCCCTAGGCATACTTAAATACATATAATAATAAATTGATTTAAAGATGAGGTATGAAAAAAGCTCTGCCATATATTAGTTTAACATTTCTAGACATTATCCCTTCTTAGTCAAGTTGACTGATGGGATGAATACATGAGTTCCAGATTCATCTTATCATAGAAGTCATTTTTATCAGAAGTGGAGTTCATATAACATTGCATAAAAGTTTTCATGTATGGGTTGAATAAACCAGTAACCTCAAACTTACATCAATGGTTATAATAAATGTGAGCTTTTTAAATTAATAGCTTCAAGTTATTACATAAAGAGATCATGTGTTTTCTTTATATTATTACATCAGTGAGAAACTTTTGGAGTTGTATATATAGAAAGGTTTAATATTAAAGTCTAGGGAAAAGAAGAGATAGCAAATAGAAACTCTCAGTTGTTAGTTGTCTAACTTTGTGTACCTGACAAGTCATTTTCCAATGTCAATATTAGTTCAAACTTATGGGATTTGGGTATTTAGAATTCTATGCCATAGGAATTACTTTTAAGGAGTTCAGCAGTGGGAAAACATAGATTGATAATGTTCCTTAAAAACTTGATAGTTTTTGAAAATTGTTAATGTTACTTTGATAGAAAAGAAACCTTTCATTTCTGAGTTGAATGGAACACGGAAAATGTTTCTTTACCATAGCTGGTTTTTTGAGTTGCTCATATATCACAGACTATAACATGGCAGGAGAAAATTGATTCCCTGGGTACACGTATTAAGGATAAAAGCAATTCCTTTAATTTTACCCATTACTCTTTCTTTGTCTTAACATTTGGGCTAACTATGTCAGCTATTTTTGAAGTGATAAATCAGAGGACTATTACAGAACTAATATTCCAATACAATAATGAGAAGTATAAATTAGAAGGCTTTAAAATATTCAGCTTTTTCTAAAATATGGGATTAATGTACAATTTCTGTTTGTATGTATATAAATTTTATGAACATTCTCCAATTGTTAACAGAAAGATAGATGTGCACATAACTTTACAATGAACATAGATTGTTGTTAGCTACCTAACAACAATGCAGCTGCACATTCTCAATCCTCCTGGTCCGTATGGCTGACTATTGCTATAGTAATAGATGTTAGTATACAGATTGAGATCACTGTCACTGTATCACTGTTACTGTTAGTGCCACGCCACTGATATTTGTGGGAAAAGACATTTGAAAAGCCTATGCTAATTTTTGATTTTTATTTTTTTTCTCAATTCCCTTTTTTCCCTCTAAGCCCTCCAATGTCCCCCTTCTTACTCTCTTTCAAATTCATGGCCTCTTCTTTCATTGTTATTGTTATAGTCTTGACATCATTTATATCATCACACTTCAATAATCTCACATTTAAAACATTTCCAATAGTAAATTATGACT
This sequence comes from Rhynchomys soricoides, assembly GCA_019843965.1. Lineage (NCBI taxonomy): Eukaryota > Metazoa > Chordata > Mammalia > Rodentia > Muridae > Rhynchomys > Rhynchomys soricoides. Next base: position 32,357,341 of record JADRCH010000004.1, on the reverse strand, counting down.
GATGATTTCTCAGGTCCTTCCATTTCACAATATGTTTAGCAACATAGTGATCAAAATAGCATTTAAATATTTTTTGTTGTTCTTGTTTAGAAGTGCAAGCTATATCTTCCTCCTAATTACTTTTGAAGGTATGTTATCACTTAGAATGAGTTTTCCATCTTGTATATATCACTAAAAATCAGATTGTTATTTCATATCAGCAAATTATCCAATAGACTAAGAACAAAATTTAGATAGTTGGGAAGGTGGTAAGCAATCCTTTTACATTGTTTGTGAGATTTCATTCATTTTAAAGTTTTTGCTTTATTCTTATTTCATAATATATCCTTCCTGGAGCACCCCTCCCTCCTCTGCTCCCAGTCCCTTGTCTACCTTCCGTGTCCTCTAGATAAACTCCTCCTCCATTTTCCTTCAGAAAACAGCTTGCCCCCCAATAATATAAGCCAAATTCAGCATTACAAGATGCAATAGGAGTAGATATACACCCTCATATCAAGGCCAGACAAGGCAACCCAGTAGAAGGAAAAATGTCCTATGAGCAGGCAGACTAGACAGAAACACCCCACTCAGAATGTAGGAGTCTAACACAATCCCCAAGCTGAAGAACCACAGCATGTATGCAGAGCCCCCGGTGCAAGCCAATGCAAGCTGGGTGTTGAGGAATCAGGTCATGCAGGGGGAAGGAAGAGAAAGAGAGAATGGAGAGAAAGGATTGGACTAGGTAACAATGAACCAATGGCATATTCAAAACTGGATATAAATTCAAACAAGCTTGAAGAGTAAAAACATTTTCAAATTTAGATTAACACAGATAATCTAGTAATATAATAACACTATATTTCATACTAACGATAAGAGCTGCAATCATACAGTAGTGTGTTTTACTTTTTTGAATTATGGACTTAGCCAACTTGACTTTAAATTTATAAAAAAACAATGTGTGTTTGTATCTCATATGGAATATAGTCTCAGTGGAAAGTTACGTTTCTGAGAAATGAATATTTAGTCTTTATAACACTCCTGAATTAAAATTTGATTTGTTTTGATATTATATTATTTAAATATTTTCAAGTTTTCTTTCTTACTGGTTTCATCGAGATTATAAGCACATGAAATGGAAGTGAATGTGCAGGAGGTGATGGACTATGAAGTGGCATTTAACAGTCAGATGCAGTAAGAGAACAACTTCATTTTAGTTACTTGACAACCTCTCTGTGGTCTTCAAATGTCATACTTATTCTCCTTTAATTTAGTAGGAAAGTCACTCTCCACATCCTTTCTACATAAAACCAGATCAATAACTGTCCTTAGTGCTAACATCAGAAGGCTATGATAAGACAGTCACCATGAGTTTATTGTCAGTCTATAGTGAGACCCTGTCTCAACATATTTAATTAGTTAAGTAATTAAACAATAAAAATTATTGATCTTTATGATTTTTTCAAAAGTTCTCTAGAAATTGTTTCAGATAAAAGAAAATAAATCCCATGATGAGAAGTTCAGCATTAAATCAGCAACAACAGTGAGATAATATTTTCCTATTATGCCGCTGTGTCTTGTACCAGATATTCTGTTGGCATGTTCATTTTATTATTGTTGATCTTATTGTTCTTATTAATTATTGTGGTTTTCTTTCTTTGCAGTTTTAGGAAACAAAAGCCAGTCTTTTCTTCCTAACCTGCTAATAGGTAGTTATAAAATTGGTGTAATATATTGCTATGATTAAGCAAATCAAACCACTGAAAAACAAAAATATGCAATAACATGTGATAATATAATTGATAGCAATATGACTGGTGTTTTTAATGTATTTTAATAGAAAAATATATAAAAGAAGGAAAGAAAGAAATGAGAGAAGCCAGAAGGAGCATAGTGATATTTTTCACACCCTAAATCTAATTTTAGATGCTTTCCTCCAACAGTGATATTTAAATCATATCTTACATCCATAGTGTCCCTGTGCTTTTTGACTATTCTTGACTCAAAGTTCATTTATTGTGTCAGTCACAGAAAACCCTGTACATTTCACTGCATCAGGTTTGATATTTAGGAAGAGCCTCATCAATAATACTTTTCTCATAATTAAAATTCTAACCTGTGATTCAATGAACAGACATAATCATCTTTATATACACTGAGAATTTGATGACATTTGATTAATCAATTTAAAATAAAATCTCAGGTGTGAATCTTCAAAAGTCATTATAATCTAACCACTGTGTAAAGCACATTACACTTTTCCTTATATTTGTATGGATGCCCTGTTATTTTTCTAAATTCAAATTAAGTTATCAAGCCTTCTCTGGATATCAACAAGTCTTAGAAAAGCAAGTTACAGTAAGATGAGGCCTTTAATGAGTATGAAGTGTCTTTCTCCATCTCTTGTTATTAATTTTGGTTGAGCATCTATTATGTTAGAGATTAGAATGGGTACATATGCATGCTTCTGCTGTCTATTTGCTTGGAAAATATTTTTCCTGCAATTTTTCCTGAGGTAATACCCATCTTTGAGGTTGAAGTGTTTTCTTGTAGGAAGTATAATGATGGATCCTGTTTTCACATCTATTCTGAAACTCTAGGTCAATTTTGTTAGAGAATTGATTCCATTAATACTGAGAGCAATGATTGTTATTTCCTGTTATTTTGATGTTGTGGTGATAAGTGATACTCTCTCTCTCTCTCTCTCTCTCTCTCTCTCTCTCTCTCTGTGTGTGTGTGTGTGTGTGTGTGTTTGAGTGTGCTTTCCTTCTTTTGGTTTTGTTAGTGTGAAATTATTTTCTGTCTTTTCATGTGTGTAGTTTACCTCCTTGGATTGAAGTTTTCTTTCTAATATCTTCTGTAGGCTAGACTTCTGCCCAGATATTTAAATTTGGTATTTTCGTGTATTGTATTTTTCTCTAACCACGGTGATTGAAAATTTTGCTAAGTATAGTAGTCTTAGGTTGCATTTTTGTCTCTTAGAGTCTGCAAGACATCTGTGCAGTCCCTTCTGGCCTTTAGCATCTCTGTTGAGAGGTCAGGTGTAATTCTAATAATTCTGTCTGTATAAGTTAGTTGTTCTTTTCCCTTGTAGCTTTTAATATCCTCTCTTTTTTCTGTATATTTAGTGTTTTGATTGTGATGTGGTAGGGGATTATCTTTTCTGGTTCAATCTATTTGGTGTTCTGTAACCTTCTTATACATTTATAAGCATCTCTTTCTTTAGATTATGGAAATTTTCTTCTATAATTTTGCTGAAAGTATTTTCTGGGTCTGTGATCTTGGAATTTTTGCCCTTTTCTGTTCCTCTCATTCTTAGGCTTGATGTTTTCATGGTTTCTTGGATTTTCATGATTTCCTGGATGTTTTATGTCAGGAAATTTTTAAAATTAACTTTTCCTTTGATTAATGTGTCATTTATTTATCATATTTCTAGGTCTGATATTCTCTATTCCATCTTTTGTATTTGATTGGTGATCAACGCCTGTACCTTCTTGTTCTCTTATCTAGGATTTCCATCTCTAGGATTCCCTCAATTTATGTTTTGTTTATAGCTTCTATTTCCATATCTAGCTTTTGAAAAGGATTATTCGTTTCCTTAATTTGTTTGATTGTATTTTCCATTATTTCTTTAAGGGATTTATTAATTTCCTCTTTAAAAGCCTCTAGCATCCTAATAAGTTTAGATTTACAGTCATCTTTTTATACTTCAGTTGTATTAGGTATACCTGCATGTATAATACACGCTGTACCTGCATGGGCTTTGGAAAAGCAGGCAGATTTATGTGCTGGAAAATGGAACCCAGGCAATGAGTTGTAATTTATGGCTGATGGATGTGCTTTATGGAGAGTTGTGAGCTTAAGGCATAGAAAAGGGTCTACCTGAGGCCCGGGTGTGGCCTCATCTCATTATTTTTATATTTAAATTTAATTTAAAAATATTAAATCTTCTAATTTAACTTTGTAGGTTATGATTAACTTATATTCAGATTATTATAAATATAGTTATTGAACACTTAAAGCTTATTGTAAGTTTCCAAATATTTATAAACTTAGTATGAAGCTGTGTATTTATTCTCATTTGTATCTTATTCCTACAAACAAGAAGTTACAGGAATGAAGCCCTGAGAGCCAGCAGAAAGAATGGAAATAGGCAACCTCAGGATGTAGGACATGGGGAAACCCTCAAGAATGTGCTTGTGACCTAAGAGGTCAAAAACACTCAGGACTCAGAGTGAGGGACCTTACTTAAAATGGCCAACAGTAGGGAGAGGGACCTTGTAGAGAACACTTCCAGTAGAAAGACAGGGTAACAAGTAGAGGCATAGAATTGTAACCCCACAATCAAAAACTCTGATATAGAATTATTTCTATCTAAAAGAACTGCAGGAACAAAAATGGAGAAAAGAGTGAGGGAAAAGAGGTCCAGTGACCGGCCCAAATTTGGATCCCTCAAGGGGAGGTTCAAAGGCCTGGTACTATTACTGATGCTACAATGTGCTTACAAGAGCCTAGCATGACTGTCCTCTGAGAGTCCTGACAAGTAGCTGAAAGAGTCAAATGCAGATACTTACACTCAACCAATGGACAGAAGCCATGGACCCATGTGGTTAAATTAGGAAAAGCCTAGAGAAAGCTGAGGAGGAAGATGACCCCACAAAAGGACCAGCAGTCTCAACTAACCCAGACTCTCGAGATCTGTCAAACACTGAGCCACCAACAAGGCAGCATGTACTAGCTGATATGAGGCCTGGGACACATATACAGCAGAGGACTGTCTGGTCTGGTCTCAGTGAGAGAAGATTCACCTAACCCTCGAAAGACTTGAAGCCCAGGGAGTTTTGAGATCTGGTGCAGTGGTGGTGGGGTGAAGACAACATCTTGGAGATGGGTAAGGAGAAATGGGATGCAAAATTGTTGGAGAGTATACCAGGAAGGGGATATGACAGGACTGTAAAAATAGATTAAAGACTACTACTACTATTACTACTACTACTACTACTACTACTAATAATAATAATAATAATAATAATAATAATAATTGAGTGCCATCAGGGAACAATGAAGTGCTGTGGTTTCTACAAAAATGGAAAGTTGAAGACTACTACAAGGTCCATACTATAAACAGGATACCAAATAAAGCTTCAATTTATTTATTTTACTTTTATTTGATGCAGGCTTTTTCATGTAGTACATTGATTAGTTTCCTTTCTCCCAATGCCTCAAAATTCCTCCCCTGACCCTCACCTGCATTGATTTATATTCTTTCTGTCTCTCATTAGAAAATAAACAGATATCTCAGTAATAATAATAAATAATTTAAAATCAAATATGACAAAGCAAGAAAATAATAATAGGACAACACAAACAGAACAAAAATAGCCAATGAAAAATGGTAAGAAACACAGAGATACACACTTTCAAACACAGAGAAAACCCATATAAACAAAAGAAAACAAACAAAAAACAGGAACCACAATATAGATGCAAAGACCTGTAAGTAAGTAAATAAGTAGATAGATAGATAGATAGATACATAGATAGATAGATAAATAGATAGATAAATGCCCTGACACAACATCATGAAGCAAAGAACCTTCAAAGATAACATTCAGGATTTGTTGTGTGTGTTCTTCATCTACTACTGGTCAGGAAGTCTATCCTTAAGAATTGTTTGTTTCCCCAGTGAGAATCCTAGGAGAAAATTAATGTTTTACTTATAAATAGGAGGGTAGTGGAATGTATCCAAGTCTACTTTTATTTCTAAGACACTATTTGGTGAAGACACATAGAGGTTCTGGATTTGCTGCAATAATGACTTGTGTACTCATACTATAGAAACCTGTTGATCCTAGGATGCCTTGATTCGTTGGTATCCTTCATCTTCTGTGGCTCTTACATTCTGTCTTCTTCCCAGAGATGTGAAGGGAAAGATTTGACGGACCTATATTATTTAAGACTTTGTGTTCCAAGATCTTCCCCACTCAGCACATTGTCTCTGTATTCTCACTTTATGTAGGAGCAAGTGTCTCTGATGATAGTTGAGCAAGGCATGAATATCTGAGTATAGCAAAATATCAATATGAGTCATTTTAATGATATGTTCTTTAGCAGAACAATAGTTTTCTGCTTTACCCTAGGTCCCTAGCATATATAGTCTGAAGGTCTTGATAATTTAAGCAAATTCAAGAATGGTATCGTTCTGGAGGAGTAGGCCCCAACACAATTCAAATATGGAATTTGAAATGAGTGTTTATGCCTGCAACCTTTGTGCCACTATGATACCAGGATGTCTTACAATCGGACCATGACTCTAGATTGAAAGGTTTGTGGATGTGTTGTTTCTACTTTTCTTCTTTAGTATTGTTGTGAGTACTTTTCAGTACTGCAAATATTAGTATATAGTAGTAAGGTTTCCAGGAAGGCACCAGTTTGACTTGTAAGTATATAAGTATATTGTATATGTGTTGTCTTCAACAACAAGTCCTTACCATAAGTTTGTGGAGATCAATCGTAGCCTTGAAAATAGCCTGGGTTGTTTATGTGTTTCTACGGAACACCCTTGTCAAAATTTTGATTAGATTCCAGGTAGAATTCCCAGTATAATTTCCAGTATAAGAATCTCCATAATGTGACAATTGATGTGCATTTGGGACTCTGTTCTCAGTTATTTGGAGAAACAAAAACAGATGTTAACTGTTAAGTCATTGAAAAGTAAAATATAATGCAGCCACAGAGGTTATGTATAAAGTAAGTAACTAAGTGAAAGAGTTGGACTAAGGAAAATATTAAATTTATTCCTCCACTCCTGCAGGATAGTTATAAGCTTATAAATGGGTGCAAATCCCTCTTGATACTGATATATCAGATCACATCTAGACTCTAGTATTATTTCTTTCTTGGTTCTCTGAGCCATTTATCTTCTCACAGTACAAAAAAAAAATTCTATCTTCAGAAGACCCCACAATTTACATCAGTCTATTTATTGAAAAGTGATGGTTAGTAAGTAATGAAAGAAAAAATGAAGGAGACAGATCTCAATTCATTGTTTTCAGATTCTTGTTCCCATCAATGAAAGACTGCAGAGATGATAAGCAGAAACTATCAGTGAGGAAAGCAGGAAGAATTAGTAAAAGATGCCCTTGTAAGGGAGGGGAGGCTGCTAGAGAAAAAGTGACCCTCTGCAAGGCTGCACTTGGTAGGTTTTGACTAATTTTATGGGATTTTTAACAAATTACACTGGATGTTTGTCTGTTTGTTTTATTGTGTTTATGTGTACTAGGGCAGTTTGTCAATAAATATTTTATATATTTTCTATACCTGAGTGTACATTAAAACTGACACTGTTTATACTTGTTCCTGATTCACCCATCACTTCAAAGTCTAGTAGGTTGGTAGGTGGTGGTTAGACTCACATGTAGATACTAGTTTCTGCTTATCTTGGAAATTATATTTTTGATTTATTGGGAATTTCATCTGCTTACTGAATTCCTGTAAGCTATTATTTCTTTTCTCCTTTTCAGTTTGCTAAAGCTCTTTTATTTATTCCAACAACATTTAAAATTTTAACCCCCAAATATCCTGATAATCAAACCAAATCATTTCACCTATGAGCACCTATAAATTAAGCAGTGAAAATTAAACCTACTAAGAAAGGTCAGTGTTATAGGTTTATAAACCCTGGTATTCTGAATTCTGATCCAGAAGGATTATAAGTTCAAATTCTCTCCGGGCAGTAAAGACAATCCAAGGTCAGTCTGCCCTCTTTAGTGAAGTTCCATGTCAGTGTGAAAAAAGTCTTAAAAATTCTTATGCGAAGTGATGTAATTTGTGCTCTTTTATTTAATGAGTTTGGTACTTGTATCTCTCTCTGTTTCTCTCTATATGTATCTGTCTATCTATCTATCTATCTATCTATCTATCTAACCTGTAAGTCCATTTAGTTTTTCAAATTCAAACACATAATACACACACACACACACACACACACACACACACACACACACACATATACTCTGTCTATGGTTTTAGGGCTGATCATTGGATAAAGTATCTAGTTATCCTGGGAAATGTCCAGTCAATCCTGGGAAAGATTGACTCTTCCCATTTCAGCAGCCATCAGTTTTTTATAACTCTGTGTCTAGGAGTGGGGTCTTGTGAAATTTTCTCATGTCCATTGGCATGTCAACTGCTATTGCCATGCACTGTTCAGGTGCTGCAGATAAGATGTACTAGCACATTAGGTTTAAAATAATAATAAATTCAAAATGTTTAGTTGATATATGTTGAAATTTGTCCTTATATTTAATTTCTCTTAAAAACTTCAAGTATTAAATTTTCTACAAACAAAAGAAAAGTGTACATTTCATAGAATATTACACATACTTGGAGTATTTATTAAGCTTTTTAAAATAAGAAATACTAAATATTTAATTTGTTTCTATGAGTTGAAAATCAAGTTTATGAATGATTAAATAATTATAGATACATAGTCTACTTATTCTACAATAAGACTTAGAAATATTTTAATCTTCATTTATATTCTGGTTTATTCAACTAGCAACTGCATATACTGTAAATTACTGATGAATAGAAATGTTCAGTTCTGTCCTCTAGAGCATTGCACTTGAAAGTTAAGAAAATTCATTGAAATGTTATGAAATCCCAAAGCATATGTTAGGAAGAAATCATCTTAACCTATCTGAAGAAAATATAATACTCTGCCCACGGTCAATTAAATTTGATAGATAGGTATTGGTCGGCTTCATGTAGAATGGACCTCAGAGGGCTTGTAGTTATTCATGCACAAATTCTATTTCCTTCACTTATCAGATGTACAACCTTGCATGTGACTTGACTTTACTGAGATGAAGTGTCTCAATTTGCTCAGCCACAACAATATTTACCTATTGATAAAATTAAATAGTTCTAGGCAGTGAATTTGGAGGAATATCTAGTATCATGGCTTTTATACAGCAAGTAGTAAAATTTTACCCACTTTCCTTGTATGTTTCGTGTTTCCAAGATACTTACCATTGTTTTGCTTTAACACAGTTTCTTTGAACAAGCATAGTGCCTATACAATTGCCTTGCTGTCTGTTGTCATGGTTCACAGTATTTTTCATGTAAACACAATGTGTCATGCACAGTGCCAGAATTTTGTACAGAAAGGTCAGAGACTTAAAATGCACAGTGGTAATATCTATGTCCAGTTTTTTTTTTTAAATAGTTGAATAAAATTTACTTTGACATTAAGTAATTTTGTCATTTCCTATGGGCAAGAACTTAGGTGAAATCAGCATCCAGGCATCTGCTTTTGGCTATGGCATGTTGATTGCTGCTTAAGACTCTGCTCCTTCTGTATTTTACAAACTTGACCTTTTCCTTGAAATGTCTCTCCTATTGACAGGTGTCTGAATGAGTTTTTATAAGGTTGAAATTCTTAACTCTTCCTCAGTGGATATTGATGTTTTATCTCTTTGAAATATAGGGGGCTCAGAGACCCAGTAGAAATGTGTTTATGCTTATTACCCTCTAAAAAAGTGTTTCTTAACATGTGGGTCATCATCCCTTGGGGATTGCATGTCAGATTTATAACAATAGCTATGCTCATTTTGATTTGTGCCAGTAGCTAATTTTAGCATTAAAAAGTAGCAATAAAATTATTTTAGTCACCAAAACATGAAGGTATGTATTAAAGCGATGCTGCATTTTGAATGTTGAGAACCTCCACTCTAAAGTATCTTATCTAATGAAATTAATCACAGATAAAGATCAGCTGATAAGGGCCAGCAAGCCTAAGAAAAGGGAGAAAATTCCTCTGAGTCAAGGTTTTGTGCTCATGTTATACTTTATATTCCAGTACAGTCCAGAATAATATATATTGAATTACAAATTTTAATCCTGATGGGTATAAACTGAGAACTTTTATTTTTAACTTGACACTGGAATATTAGATTTCTAATCTTTAAAGTGTTTACAAATATTTTTAAATGTTTTCAATATTTAAGCTACATTATTTGACTGCATATTTTTAATGAAATAGCACATAACAACTGTAGTGTGAAAACCACAGCTTGTTACAGTGCACATATCAACAGATCTAGGCAATCCCAGCTTCAGTGAATGCATCTATATCACAGTTTCTGCATTTATAGCTCAGGTTACATCATGGAGGAGAGGCTAGAAGGAATATAAATATAAATCCGGAATAAAAGGGGACTCCTGTGAAATGCTCTGTCTTAGAAATGGCTGCATAAACAAGACCTAAATATAGACAGTATCATTGGACTTGTTAATGTGAAGGGGCAAAAACTTCATTGTATTCTAGAATTAGACAAAGAACTACAGGCAATTATTGACTACTGGGAGAAGGAGAATAAACTTTTCTCATGAATGAGCTCACATACTAATTGTCCAGTGCGGAGCAGGGAGCCTTTAAACAATATACAACAGCAATAGAAACTTATTCAATTAGCTGGGTGAATATGCATATGTATATACATATATTTATAAGACAAAACATATTTGTGAGTAGTCTTAAACACATATGTAACAACACATAAGTAAAGAAAAGAAAAGACACTATCATATAATAAAATAAAAACAATTCAAACAACATAAAGTTACAGGGGAATCTACAAAGTTAGGAAGAGTAAAATAAATGACAACTTATTAGAAATAGTTGTCAAAATCGATGTCTAAATAAGTAAGTATTCTGTGTTGTGATAAATGCAAAATGTAGCTTTTATTCAATAGATTCAAATGGAAATCATGAAATATTAGATAATTTCAAAATGGTTATATATTATATATATATATATATATATATATATATATAAAATCAAAACTACATAATTTAATGATCATCACCATCATCATCATCATCACCATTTATGTAGCAAAAATATAAAATTTTCTAAGAATCAGCTGTTTAAAACTTTACTAAAAGTTCAAATATCTGCTAATACCTGAGATCTCTTTTCCTTCATTTCTAATACTAGATGTAATTGATACTTAGATTTACTTTGTGTAAATGGTATTGAAGTTTGGATGTTTATCTCTCCCACCTGGATAGGATATACTCCAGAGCATAGGATATAGTATATTTACACTGCACAGGAACTTGAGCATAATTAACTTATTTTCAGAAAATAAGTAATAAAAGAGAAGCTCATTTAGAGACTAGTCCTGCTAAACTTAATCCAATTTGAGTATTATCTAAAGCAGATAATAATTAAAGAAAGAAACAATGTTATTTTGTTGGTACCCCAAATCTGAATAATCTTCAAAAATGCATACTTTGAATTTATTACATATGATCTTTGGTATGTACCTTTTACAGTTTCTACAACCCTAAATACTTGTTGCAAAAGCAGTTGAAGTTAGTCATCTATTGCTGGAGCTCATTTAACCAATTTAAAAATTACAATTCTATCAGAGCTCTACAAAGCAAACAGAATTAGTAATTTACTTGACCTAAGTGAGAAAGGAGAAAGCATCATTTGCTCATAGACCTTCACTGGTCTTGAATAAATGTCTTAAATAGAGTGGGAAGTATTTATAAAATGCTAAAGATTAAGCAGTAAGAAGTGAACATTTTCAGTTATTAACTGAATGAGCTTATGAATTGATAATGTAAACCAGTGTATATCCATCCCATCTAACTCAATTTCTATAGTTTTGCAGAAGTATGTCTTGGACATCAATTTCTATGTTGCAGTGCAGATAAACATGGACACCATGCACTCATCATCTTCAGTTTGTGGTTCCCTGTTGTGTCATTCATTTCAAATAGTATTTCATACTCATTTTCTTCTCTTTATGTGTACTATGCTCCTTAAATAGTGTAAATGGGTATTACTTCAATAGTGTCAAGAAAATGTGTTTTACAGCTAGATTTATCACTATTTTCATATTGCTGCTGTAAAAAAATGTTACATACATAGTGTCTTAAAACATGTTTTTAGTCACAGTTTCATAGACCAGAAATCTAAACAGATAGCAGAGCTATGTTCACCTATAGAGGAAGAAGAGTATGTGCTTGCCTAGACTTTGCATCTTCTAAAATTGCCTATATTTCATGAAGTTTTATCCCACTTTCACATAATTCTTACCTTCTTACACCTGTAGGGCAGTTTCCATAACACAAGGATACTTATAATTTAGCTGAAAGTACTTGGGATGTGCCAGGACAATCTATCTCAAGGTGCTTTAAGTTGATCCTGTGAGCAAGATCCTTTAATTAGTTGCAGGTCTGGAGCTTGAAACCATGCCCTAATTTAAATTGGCAAAAGTTTGGTCTATGATAATGCACAAATGATAAAACACAAATTTATCTTTAGCATTGACATAATTATTTTTTAATAATATGATCATAAAAAGCCAGGACAGAAGTAAAAATGCATTTATTATGAAGTTAAATCAAACACATATTTTATACTGATCACTTTCCACATGCCTAACTGATACAGAAATTTCTAGAAACAGTTTGGGAGCTAACTTAAGACTTTGAGAGGTATTGTGATGGGAAATGACTGGTTTTATTACTCTTCAAGTCTCCAAATAAGAAACCAGGTAAAATTACTCCCAAGTATCTACTTCTCAGTAGAGACAGAACTCTTTTCTATAAATCATGTAATAAAATATTTCTAAGATTTTTAGTATCTTTTATCTAAATCAATGGTAAGATAAATTTAGAAACTATAAATTCATATGATTTTCTTTGTTATCCTAAGTAAGGATAATAGTTTTCTGTAAGTGCGATACAAGCTAAACTCATAGAGAATAAGAATCTTCAACTGAAGAAATTATCTCATCATAATCTCAGTAATAGAAACTGTAACTAATTCAATCAAATATTCAAAAACACTTAAAATTTGTACAAAATATGATAGAATTTATAATTGTTTGAAAATATTAGTGTTGGATTTTGCTTAATATTTAAAATACAATAATACAAATAAGTTCTGAAAATATTTATAGTAAAACTTAAAATCCTTTTATTTTTATGCCATATATTATTTAACAAAGTTCCATTTTGCAGGAGATGTCATAGAGTATAGATTGTAGGTCCTGTAGAATGTCTCATTATATATTTATAAGTGTTATCTAGATTGCCTATTATCACTTGCATTCAGGATAATATCTACACTTGTTCAGGCATGTTTTTGAAAGTTTAAAATAAATGGTTATTACTTTTAGAATTGTACCAGAATAATTATTGATCTTTGTTAAATTATTTCTTTAGCTTATCACTCCAGAATGTACCTTTTTCTTTATAGGGTAATCAACATATTCTACATGGTTCACCTTCCAAATTTAATGAAGATATCTTCATTCATATCACGGAATTTGAAAATTAAATGTGGTATTATCAGAATATTTCTAAGTTAATTACATCATTACGTTCAATTGCTTTCTGCCTATAAATATTATCATAAATTCCCTTGAAAAAAGACTACTATAATCTGAAAAATAATTCTATCAATTTTCCATCAAGTTCTAGTCTAGTATTTATGATGTGTTAATTTTCCTGTCTTTGATATATAAGAAACATATTTGTTTCATTTTTCAAATTTGCTTCACAAGGACTATCTTCGGTTAAAGACAAAATAAATGAGTTCAAACATTATCAAAAGAAATCTAATTGAGGTCTTTTTGTTCAGCCAATACAAAATTAATATTCACTCTACATTTTATAATCAAAATGTAGTAGTCTGTGTAGCAGTTCAATTTAATAGCAAAGAAGCAGGCAATATAAGTTATAAAAATTAATTACTTGCTGAGTAATGAGCTAAAGTTTCAATTTTGTAAAAGAATAAATATTTGAGTATATACTTTACTAAAAGAAGTGTACCAGTTATTTCCCAAGTTAAATAATGGTCAAACATGGTTTTTTTTGTTGTTGTTGTTGTTTTTTAAAGTCTGTTTATTCTTAAAGAATTCTTTACAAAGTATTTGGATTATGTCTTGTCACAACTATTTCCAGATAAATTGTGTGTCTTAGGGCTTCACTGTTGTGAACAGACACCATGTACAAGGTAACTCATTTTTATTATTATTATCTTTAGTCAGTTTTTACAGTCCAGTCATTATCCCCCTCCAATTTTGTCCTCCAACATTTCCTCATTCCATTCCTCCTCCTCTACCTCCTCCCCAATTCGTCAGGCCTCCCCATTCCCTGAGGGCCTCAAGTCTTTGAAGGGTTAGGTGCATCTTTTTCCATTGATGCTAGATCAGGCAGTCCTCTGCTGTGTATGTGTTGAGGGCCTAGGACCAGCTAATGTATGCTGCCTTGTTGGTGGCTTAGTGTCTGAGAGATCTCTGTGGTCTGGGTTAGTTGAGACTGCTGGTCTTTCTATAGGGCTGCTCTCCTTCTCAGCTTCATTCAGCCTTTCCCTAATTCAACCACAGGGGTCACCAACTTCAGACCATTGGTTGGATGTAAGTATCTGCTTCTGTCTCAGTCAGCTGCTCCTCTCAGAGGGCAGCCATGCTAGGTTCCTGTTTGTAAGTACATCATAGAATCAGTAATAGTGTCAGCCATTGGAGCCTCCCCTTGAAATGAATCCCAATTTGGGCCAGTCACTGGACCTCCTTTCATTCAACTTCTTCTCCCTTTTTATCCCTGCAGTTTTTTAGACAGTAACAATTCTGGATCAGGGTTTTTGACTGTGGAGTAGCAAACCCCATCCCTCCACTTGATACCCTGTCTTTCTACTGGAGGTGGACTCTACAAGTTCCCTCTCCCCATTGTAGGGCATTTCATCTAAGGTTCCTCCTTTAGAGTCTTGAGAGTCTCTCACCTCCCATGTCTCTGGTACATGTATAGTATCCATTAATTCTTCATTTAAACACACACATATATATACACAATATATATATATTAAAGTAGTAGACTTTTATATGACTTTTTAAAAGAAATCTTTAATGTTATAGATTTTAGTGGACAGCTATTGTTCCAGACTATACTGTCTTTAATTCTCTTCTGAAGACTAATTTCAGGTGTTGCCTAATTTATTTCTCAAAGACAACAATTTTCATTATTAAGTTAAAAAAGTGACACAACATAGATAAATGTAATAGAGTAATTGCTTAACAACTTGTAAGACACTTGAAAATTAATACGTTTAAACAAAATAAACAAAATGAAATGACAAAGCTTTGCTTTGTCTTAAGACATTCTAGCAACATTGTATTTTAGATTTCATTTGATGACATTAAATGATAAAATGATCTCTCATTTTAAGATGGTATTACATTTGCAAATCCCTTTATACAAACAAAATAAGTAAGCTAATATTGAAATGTATCATTTTTCTTAAAGTATTAGGTAAAGGATACATACAGTATCTACCTTCTTACACTATATTAATTTTTTTCCTATTGCTATGGCAAAACACAATGACCAAGGCAACTTTTAACAGTTTTAACTATGAATTTGTATCTAGAGGGTCAGAATCCGTGATGACAGAGCAAAGCTTCCTTAAGGGTTTTGTAGGCTGTCTTAGTCAGGGTTTCTATTCCTGCACAAACATCATGACCAAGATGCCAGTTGGGGAGGAAAGGGTTTGTTAAGCTTACACTTCCATGCTGTTGTTCATCACTAAAGGAAGTCAGAACTGGAACACAAGCAGGTCAGGAAGCAGGAGCTGATGCAGAGGTCGTGGAGGGTTGTAACTTACTGACTTGCTTACTTCTCCTGGCTTGCTCAGCCTGCTTTCTTATAGAACCCAAGACTACCAGCCCACAGATGGTACCATTCACAAGAGACCCTCCCCCCATGATCGCTAATTGAGAAAATGTCTTACCTGGATCTCAGAGATGCATTTTCTCACCTGAAGCTCCTTTCTCTGTGATAACTACAGCTTGTGTCAAGTTGACCCAAAGCCAGCCAGGACATAGGCTGTGGCTCATGTTTCTGCATCTAAAGTCAAGTATTTGAAATATTAATACTTCAAGCAGGGAGGACTTTCCATTTCCCTGTGCCAGACCCAGGATAGTCCTTGTCATACTCCGTAGTTCTGAGGTCTCGGTGTCACTAGCATGGGCATGCTCATGTTAATCTATATTTTCTCAGTAACTCATCAACACCTACCACATATGTATTAACTAATTTATTCTGTACAATGTGTATAGAATTTGGAGAAGTGTCAAAGTGGTCATTGAAGGGGAAGTTCAGTTTTTCAGTCCAATAATAATATTATGAGTTTTAAATCTCTTCGACTTTAAAAACCTTCATTGTTATATACAATTTTATTTGTAACCTTCATCGTAAACAAAAATGTTTTTATATATTTATTTTTACGGGGTTTGGAGTTGATCTCCTGATTTGAAATATATTTCAAATGCCTATTAGGTATAATACAATAAAATTCATCTTCTATCTCAAGCTTTTTAAGAGGTAAGTTATGGAGGAATAATGAACTCTAGTGAGGGTTGCTTCAGTTTCCTGTGGTAAATCATTAATATATAAATGGCTTTTGAGATGAGGCCTTTACTATAAAAGTTAGTATATAGATGTATTTATTATTTAAATTACATCTGGTAAAACTTAGATGTATTTTGCATGTTCTGTAATATTTCACATTTTATTGTATTATCAGTAAATCATTTTATTATACTAAATCCTTATGATATTCTTTCTATGGTCTTAGATTAATATGGAAATATAAAGGATACTTATCAACTAAACAGAAATGGAGAAGTGAGTGTTAAAGTTTTCAGATTATTTTTATTTTAATTTCTAAAGGGAAACAGGTATGTAAGGTCAAAAGCATGTTGTTTTGAATTATAAAGATTATTGTCTTGTAGAAAAAAAAGTTGGACCTCAGACAAATATGTATTACATGATGGTACATTTCCTATGCTCAATATGTTCAGTTTGAAAGCACTGTAAAATTTGCAAACTTACATTTTTAACATAATATATTTAGATATAACTTTCAGAATAAAATTATGCATACTGGAGATAATATTCAAGCCTTATAACCTTATTTTTTTTTAATTTATAGTTTATAGTCTATGCCAGAAGTTGACATTGCTGTATTATTTAAGATCATTCCTAAATTTGTCCAAGAGTACATGTGTAGAGATTCAGAGAAATTTATGAACATCATAAGAATCTTAAGGTATATAAATGTGTTACTAAAGACATTGTAAGATGGTGTTTAAGTGATGCTAATTTTTCACAGACAAAAGAGGAATTTATTATAAACTCAAATCAGTGGCTATTTATATATAATTATGTAACAGTTATTTGGTGTTAAATTGCTATTTAAATGTCAGCTGAATTCAGTGACAAGTGTTAGTCAGCAAATGCTATGTAGGATCATCTGTGTATTCTTAACAACTAACATATTGATGTATGTAAAAACTTGTTTTTCAAAAAGTTTATATAATAAAATATTTATGCATATATGTATAATACAATATATACAAACAAATTCCCCAAATGCTTTCTGAAATTTCATATTGTATATTCTTTAATATTACTAGAGAACTCATTTTCAACAAACTAATCTGCACCAGAATATATTGAACTCTTTCAACAAGAAACATTAATCAAATAATTTAATATGTTAGAATATTTTTACCAGGGATCTCACCTAGCATAAAATTCATCATGTATTTTCATGTATTATTGAATGTATCCTAATATTAAGTAAAACATATACAATATTTAAGAAAAACAAATACAATTTAAAAATTTCTAAAATAATTTCCAAAAGGAAAACCACACAAAAAAAAATTTACTTTGGAAAAAACTTTAATTCATCCTGAATTTTTTTCTTCAAAATTACATTTAAGTGTGTGCGTGTGTGTGTGTGTGTATGTGTGTGTGTGTGCGCACATGTGTACACGCACGCATGTGTACACACACATCCATGGGCATGTGTCTGTGTGTTTGTGCTTGTATGTGTATGTTTGTTGTCTATATCTTTATGTGTGTCTACCATATAGTAAGCATGAGATTATAGAGGTCAGCAGACAACTTTCTGAAATCAATTTCCCTCTTTCATTATGTGTGTACTAGGAAAAACCTGAGGCCACCAGACTCTGAAGCAGTTGTTTACTTGTTTTGCCGTCCGTGGTCTCCTTATTAAATTTCTTCTCCTAGACCTCTACTAATTGGGACCAGTGCCTTGAGAATGGCTACTTGATTGTTCTAGGAAATGATTGAACAAGTTGTATCTAAATACAGTTAATGATCTTTGCGGTGGCTTAGGAAATTTCTTGAGTATAATTTATTTAACCACATAGTTTGTTCTGCTGAGTAAAAATCTTTCTTTCTTAGAAGAATAACCTACTTACTTACCTACTCTGCTTACTTATCAAATAGCGCCTTAATTATGGAATCTTAATTTAAGCTTTGTAACTGTGTGACCATTGTACCTACTAAATTGCAAAATCTACCTATGGTCATTTAGAAATTCACATTGGGAAGGCATAACTTGAAATGTTTCAGTTCAAGCCTTCTCCATGTTTTTCCAATGCCACCTTTCCTTTTTATGATATTAGTGAGTCCAATTCATGATACGTTTTTTTTTCTGATACAGCACTAATAAACCTAACTCATTTTGGTCAAAGATACCAATTTTAAAAGTATGAATTTTCTTTTATAATAACTCACTTATTTCTGGAGCAGATGCCTCAACTATGCATGCATAACTTAAATTTATTTTTATTTGTGGAGGTTGAAGGGAACACCCTGAAAAGGAGCATCTTCAATATAGTGTTTCAGCCTTCTTCTTAGGAATCATTCTACAGTAATAATATATATTTCTCAATAGAACTACCTCAAAAAAAAGTCTTAAAGAGGAATTAAATAAATCAGCTTGTCCTATGAGAATGTCGTTGGAGGATTGTCTTGACTGATGTGAGAAGATTTGAACATAAGTTCAGGCAGATTCCCTAGACAGTTGTACTGAAAACAAGCTAGCAGAAAGGAAGCAACTAGATTACACTCTTTTTTTTCTCCCTGTTCCTGACAGTGAATGTTATATAATTAGTTGCTTCAGTCTGCCTCAACTTCCCTCCATGGAATCTCAATAAATCCTTCCCTCTTGAGACTTTCCAGATGTCTTAATATAGCAGTAGAAATAAAACTATAATTGATGACACTTTATGATTGAGAATCTATGGAATTTAAGAGTCTGGTTTATAACAAAAATAATCAAACAGAAATACTGCCTTAAACCTCAGCTGCCGATTTATCAGGTACAAAGAGGATAAAATGTGATATTATCTGTGTTGCTGGCTGTTCTTCATGCATCTGAAAAATTAGCCTTGTGTTCTTATCGATTTAGTAATCATTTCACTTGGATGTCTATATTCATGGGATACAATATCATGCCAGAGTCACAAGGCCTCTGTACAATATGAGTTAAGATGTTCTTGTATATACAATGTGCTTGCCCAAAATTACAGGTCTCAGGAGGCAGAGATGGGGATGTCATGAAATATTATATGACTATATACACATATACATATATATGTATAAATTGTGCAATCTTTCAGTTGACTTCTGATCCCATGGCTCTTTCAATCTTCCTCTCCCTTCTCTGTGGGAATGAGTGGTAGATGTATTAATTGAGGCTGCCCACCCCAATTACAGTTGTTCTCTACATTTTTTACAAGTTATGTCTTTCTACAATTGTCTCTGTCTTATGCAAACAGGAGCTTTTTTCATGATTGTTGAGAATTATGTTTACCTGTGTGCATACTAATGAGTATTTAAAATGTAGTTAAGAATTGCACTGGATAAGAAAATTGGCCTTATTACCTTCTTCTCTAAAGTCTGTATCCTCAGTCCCAGGTAGTTAGCTACCTTTCCATGACCAGATACTATTTCATATTTGTTAAACACAACTTAAGTCTAATCACACAACTGTTGGTTCCTGCTATCATTACACCTTTAGGAATTTTGTGGGTTCTGGTCATCATTGTCATCCATATGCATCATAGCCTGGTAGAACTTTTCCTTTCTTCTCCTCTTGGAAAGTTTACATGGCATCTTCAAGTACTATGAAATAATTTATTTTTAATATTGGTTCAGGTAATTACTGTGTTTGGGAAATTAGTCCAAAATGCAAAGAGCATCTCCAAGTGGATGCAGCTTCTCTTTGCAACTAGTCCCAATCTACCAAATCATTATTGAAAGAGTTATAGAGTCAAGAGGCGTCGAGAGGCATGAGAAGCAGTGCACTGAATCTTCTGGAATGACTGATTTTGGTTCTCTTCCATTAATGTTATTTATATTGACTAGTCTACACTGAAGAACATGTAACATGCCCAAAAGACAACAAATTCTAGTCCAGCACCTGAAAAGTGTGATAAAAATGTTGGCCTAATTTTGATGTAAGAACACCTGGTCATTGCTAGTGAGTTCAGATATCCCTATGAGGGTACTATAAGTCTTACACTGATCATGATTGTTGTTGTCAAAAGCTGCACCTCAAAGTAAAGCAAGCACTTTGGATATTTAGTTCACCATAACATTTCATAGAGACTTGGAGCATCAGTACTCCCCCTGAGTTCAGCATAATATAAGGTGCAAGAAGCAAATTAAAGAGATGTTGGTTTGTGTGGATTTCAAATATTCTTTCATCCTAAGCAACCACAGATTTTTCTGACACATAGCATGCTTTTGAAAACACCTTAACTTGTAATTTTTGTACTTCACCATTCTGAGCTGGTTTCAAGAGGACAGCGATGTATGTTAACACATCAGTATCTATTCTATGGCAGACTTTCAATCATGTTTTAGCAGTCAGGGAGGAGGGGAGTGAACACTGATACTCCAAAGCCTGGGCTCTTTGAATACTTCAGCATCTTGGCTCTGTCATCTGGAAAGAGACACTATCTCCTTTGGCTGACATTCTTAGGAAATAGGTAATTATTTTTTCTATCAAAGTCTAAATAAGTAAAATGTGTAAGTTCTTTGGAGAAGGGTTTAGCATATAAAAAGTACTAATACATGATAACAAGGTTTATTTATATAGATGCTTCATTAAAATCATGATCTGCTTTTAATTTTTTTTTATTTTTTAAGAAAAGCTGCTTAAGGCATCATGGAATTGATTATAGTCTGTTTTCCTTTCATTCATGGACAGCAATAAATTTTTCTGGTGACAAAGCATGTCATACAATTTCTGCTACTTTTAAACCTTTAAGGTACTTAGCTTTGCCTACTTCCTCCTTGTATGCTAACATGATTTTTAAGACATTTTTTTAATAATAGCCAGAAGCTGGAATCAACCCAGATGTCCCTCCACAGAGGAATGGATACAGAAAATGTGGTACATTTACACAGTGGAATACTACTCAGCTATTAAAAACAATGACTTCATGAAATTCGCAGACAAATGGATGGATCTTGAAAATATCATCCTGAGCGAGGTAACGCAGTCACAAAAGAATGAACATGGTATGTACTCACTGTTAAGTGGTTATTAACCCAAAAGTTCGAAATACCCAAGAGTCACTTCACAGCAACAATAGGGCTGAGTGTTAGGTCCCAGATGGAGGACTTGGAGAAGGGACTGAAGGAGCTGAGGGAGTTTGCATCCCCAGAAAGGCAGCAACCATGGCGACTGGCCTGACCCTCTGATACTCCTGGAGACTGATCCACCAACCAAAGAATACACATGGAGGGACCCATGGTGCTGGCCACATATGCGGCAGAGCAGGGTCTTGTTAGACATCAGGGGGAGGAGAGGCCCTTGGGCCTGAGGGTATTAGATCTTCCAGTATAGGACAATGCCAAGGAGGGAAGATGAAGGTGGGTGCGTGGGGGGGATATTCCCCCATAGAGGCAGGGGAGGGGGGAAAAATAGGGAGGTTCCAAAGAGGAGATCTGGAAAGGGGAAAACATTTGAAATGTAAATAAAGTAGAAAAAAAGACTTAAAAATACTTTGAGAGTTTCATATGTTCTAGTTATATTCATTTCTGTGCCACCAATTAATTCTTCCTGATCCAACTCCCCCCTTGTTCCATACCCATCCAACACTGGATGGTTGGGTATGGACTCAAAGGTTCTTTGAGTCTTCAAGCTAAATTTGTGATGCTCAATTGTTCTTGCATGGGAAGTCTTCTACAGATGGTGGTTGACTAACCAAGGGGTGCGTGTTTGGAAAAAAGTGTTCTGCCTCTTCCAGCATTTCAAAACTACCAATAGTTGTGTGGCTCAGACCATTACTGTGGGCCTATTTCTAAACAGAGTGGTATTGCATAGTGATAGCTATATCTTTACCTGACTGTCAGTATTACAACGTCATCTGCTGCTCCAAAGGAGGCTGAAAGGGTGTGTTTGCTTACACTGCCCACTTCCAACTTAAGAATTTCTTGCCTCCATTTGCTCAGAGAAATTTTTCCAACTTTTTAAAGGCTGTTGTTTAATATAGATGTCATTACATAGTTTAGAGAAAATTTAGTCTGTACTTCTGCTTGTAACGCACATATTAATACATGAGAAGTAGAGGTCATTTTGTCACAAATGACAGGAAACACAATTTTGTTTGTTTGCCAAATCTGATTTCCCATCACTGTCTGAATAATTTCTTGCTAATGCATATTTATTAGTGTTAGTGCTGAATAACATTAGGATTCACCACAAAGTTAGCGTTTTCTTCCACAATGTATTTGTTTCTGAACTAACTTAAATAATATACAACTACAATTTAATCATCAATAAAAAACATCAATTTTTCTTCCACAACTCATGAAACAAAAGCATAAATTATGTGTGAACTCAAGTAGGTCCCATCTTGCAAATCTCTATTTAAATTTAGACACACTGAACACAAAACCAATCCAAACCATTCTTCTCACACAATACTGGGACTCTGACAATCCAATGTTATTGCAGAAAGTCAAATACATTTTTGTTATTCTCCATCAACAGAAAGAATATTCATGTTACAATAGTAGCAAAGAATACTTTCCTGTTAATGATTTGTATAAAATCATGATGAATAAACATACAAATGCAGATAAACACGCATATGTCTCTCTCTCTTTCTCTCTCTCTCTCTCTCTCTCTGTGTGTGTGTGTGTGTGTGTGTGTGTGTGTTGTGCATGGGTGTGGATCAAACCATTGTCTTTGTACATCCTCATCTAGCACTATAACACTGAGATATGTATCCAGCCCCAATATTCTTTATAGTTAATCATCCTGGCAGAGGGAGATGCATATTTCACACAGTAGTCATGTTTCATTCATTTAATGAAGCTAATGTTAGAATCAGACCAGAGTTACAATGTAAAGTGCACAAGGATGATATAGGTTAGTAAACATCAGGTTTTAACTTATTTGGCATGTTCCTAATTCTTGGTATTAATGAAAGCTGAGTCTCTGCACTAATGAGATTGTAACTGTTCATGATAATTTACAACTAGGAAATTTGAATATAATTTTTGTGACATCCAGTTATGTCTTGCTTTCAAAATTATGTATTATAGTTAAGTATACTGTATGACTTGTATAAAAACCTCCAAATCCAATATAATTTATGTATTTAACATATAGATTAAATGTGTGTACATACATATATATTCATGATACTAAATAATTGTGTTTAAGTTTGATTTCATCATTGATAAACCAGAATATTTTCTGTTATAACATGATAAAAATATTCTGTATTCATATATTCTTTTCCATAAATAGACATTTTACTTCACATCTCATATTTTTTATTTAAAAATTTTTCTAGCAAGTACAAAACTTTTGTTATATAACCTGTATCTTATATATTTTATTTTTATAGTAAAATTAAAAATAATAATAATGAAATTAAAATTCACAAGCAGCCTTTTTATAAACCTTGGGAGTTCTGAAATGAACAAATTATTAAATATACTGTAGATGCTTAATGGAACATAATAATTCTATTTGATTTCTCTGAGAGAAAAACAAATTGTTTCCACTTGGTGGTGCTGGTGGATAGTAGAAAATTCAACTCCTTCTTGGTATATATAATGAAATCAACAATTACTGTGAATTAAGTAAAATTAAAGAAAGGAAGCTTCATTTACATCTGCCATTTATTTTTTAGTTTTTATTTCTCTTTTTAACATAAAAGTGTAAATTAGGCAGAATAGTTACTAATGATGACTAGAATCCTTACTAGCTAACAAAAGGAGCAGAGATCTTTAATAAAATTCAAAGTATCGAAGACAGTCTATGAATGAGAACATTATTTTATTTATGAATTGTGTCTGCTTCCGTGCAAAAGATTAATTCAATCACATGATTTATTTTCAGCTTCTGAAAAGGAGAGCTTTTGTGTTAATGTTCATGTTTTTACCTGGTATAATCCCTAGATTGTGCTTTTTAAATTTTTTTTGTTTTTTTGGTAACAGATTAGCAATCACAAAATGTAGTAATAACTTTTTGCATTAGCGATGACAGTAATAGTAAATTAATAATATAATGTTGAATAACATTTTAATTATATTCACTGTCACAATATTTTCAACTAGAAATTTAATTTGCAGTTTAACATTCAGAACTACGTTGTTCCTCAGAAGCACAATCTTTTAGTATAGTTTCTGATATTTATTTGAAATTGGTTTTCATTTTATTTATTTTCAAGTTTCATACTTTTGGAAATGCATGCATTATACAATTTAATTAAATGTTCGATCTTGTTTTCCTTTGGTCACATAAACACAGGAAATTTTGTATATGCCTCTTTACACATTAAATTGGGGCAAGCTGATGAATTCCTTATGTCCAAGGTTGACCTTGACTGTGGTGCTCCATAGGGGGTGTGAGTCAGTTCAGTTATATGGAAAAAAAATTCAATGGCAAAATGAAAGTTTTCAGTTTCACTCCACTTCAAAGAAAAGACCCCAGCTGACATATATTCTTTGTCACATTGGTAGGCAGATACATTATTAACATCTTTGACATGGAAGAATTCGCAGCCTGAGGGCTCCAGATTCTGCTTCTGTACAGATAAAAGGATAAGCACTTAGCTCTTCTCCTGACAACAACTGATTGAGAGACAAGACAAAGGATGACCCTGAAGCTTATTTGTCACTCTGTGTGTCTGTTCAACTTTAGGGTCATATACTACTTGGTTTGAGTTCACTTTAATGCTTTTGAATATTTAAAGTAGACTTGATAACAATAAGGATAGTTAGAACAAATTTGACCTACTGCAAAATGAATGCAAAATTAACTGTAAATTCACAAGAGCCACTAATATAACTGAATCTCAATCATCCACTTTCCTAAATGTAACATGTAATAAGTATACACATACCTACATATGTGTGTGTGTTTAATACTCAATGGCAAAATCTTCATTTTATTAGATGATAAAGATGTTGCAGGACCATCTAATATAAGAAGAATCAAATATTTATAATGATAATTTTCATATAAATTCTTATTTCTTTTACTATATATTTCTAACTAGACAAATAGTTCTTACTAAACTATTTTTTTCCTGTGGAGATTTGAATGCTTTTCCTTTTGCTTTGACAAAAACCTGACAAAGCAAATACAGGAGAAAAGATTTATTCTCGTCCATGGTTTCACAGTTCGTGGGCAACAGGAGCTTGGATCAGCTGCTTACATTTCGTCCACAGTTTGGAAGCTAGGAGAAGCGAGGAAGGTAGAGAAGAAGGGAGGAAGGGACAGAGAGGAAGGAGGGGAAGGGGGAGGGAGAGGAAGACATCTCATCCACACTCAGGAAGAGAGAAGGGAGGAAGGGAGAAAGGAGGACAGAAGAGATGTTTAAACTCAGTTTTCACTTTCATTCAGTTAAAAACCCTAGCTCATGTGATGGTATCCCTGAAATCCAGAGTTAATATTTCTGCCTTAATCATAATCACCTAGTCAGAAACCCCTATACCAGAGGTTTAGGTCCTACTTGTTTCTAAGTCTTGTCAAGATGACAGTAATAACAATTTGAAAGGCTATCGCTTTTTAACAGGGTACCCCAAAATGACAGGTTTAAACAATAACCCTTTACTCTTTGTCTCTATGGTCTTGGGGCCGTCTCACAGTGCAAAATGGATTCAGTGAAATTTCAAAACTTTTTTAGGAGTCCCAAACTTGTTCAAAGGCACAATCTTTATGGATACTGAGAAAATATGAATGTGTGTCTCCTTATTCTATAAAAAATGTTACATTCTTTGATAATACAATGGCACAAGGTAAACCTTCTTATTCTAAATTAGAACAGAGAAGAGCAGGCAGAACCAAAAGAAAAACTCAGAAAAAGTAATCAAATGTTACAGCACCATATCACACACTTGTGCAAATGAAAGAATTATGCCAACTCAGAAGAGATGCAGTTGCTTTGCCCCTCAACTTGGCTACCTGCAGCCTTCCCAACCTCACCCTTGAGCTGCCTCAAACTTATGTATGCTTACACAATATTTCTTGGTGGATGTTCCACAGTATTGGTATTTCCAACATCCTGGTATCTTTATTGCTGCTTATATTTCATCATCATAGCTTTATGCAGTGGTGTTCAGGGTGTCTCTACACAGTGCATTTGATCATGAAACCTTTTGCCTGGTATCAGTGGCAATCTGAAACCTTGTCACAATGTTCTGTGACCACCCCATTCTTATATTTTCATTTCTGAAAAATCAGTGCTATCTGGATAACAATCCAAGGTCTTGCTACTTCACTAAGATGTAGCAAAGGCTCCTTTGTACCACAGTTTCACTAGACTCCTGTGCCCATTTAATGACCCCCCAGAAACAGTATCATCATCCAGGCAATCTATTCAGTGTCTTCTTTCTACACAATTTGAATTTTCATAATGTGAGGCCTGCACTCTGTAAGCTCTTGCTGCTGCATACATTTTCAACTGTGTAAAGTAGGCAATTTCTTTCTAATGGAACTAATTTCATTAACAGTCAAAATGCTTTTCTTGTGCCCTCTGTGACTGTACCTAGAAACTTGCAAATATGATGTTCCTTAAAATATTTCTGCATCTTTCCTTTTCTCTCTCCCATTACATATGAATAAAAGCAACAATCAGTAGGCATGTCACATATTGAATGCCACCCTGTCTAAATTTTTCTGTATGACTTATTAATATATTATTGTTAAGTACATCACTCAAGTTCTATGAATTAAGTACAAGTTCACTCATGTACTCTCTGTTTCTTCTTGCCACATGTTCTAAACTGATCTATATTACTTTAAGAATGAGTTCTTACAGTTTATAAATGACAGAGTCTGGTATTTAAAAACTACAACTTTACTTTTGTGAACATTTTCTATATTATTTAATTGTATCATTACTGGCAGAAACAAATTGAGGAGGAAATCAAATCTGTTTTGATAGTATGGCCCATCACAGGGTGAATATATAACTTAAGATACATGATAAGGTATGTCACACTATGTCTGGAGTTGGTAAACAAAGAGAGATTGATATGCTCAGCTTCCTTCCTCCTTTTCATTTAATTAAAATAGTCAGCATGTAAAATGGGGTCACCATTCTTTAGGTGACAAGATCCACTTTTTTCTTTTTCTTTTCTTTTTCCTTTTTTTTTTTTTTTTGCTGAGTCCAGAAACTCTCACATGTATGTCTTAGGTATAGTTCTCAGGTGATTATAGATCCTGTCAAGTTTACAAAATTAACTGTTACTCTGTACTAAACTTGCATTCTATGATTATTTTGTAATAGGCAGATACATTTAAAATAACTATCCATATCTTATCAATTACTCTGAACTTTGTTCTTCACATCTCAATTACATTAAGAATATTAACAAATAAAACAAACAATTGAAAGTTTTTACTCATTGGAGACTCATCATCATAATTCCAACTAACATCTTGTAGTTAACTTATAATGATAGTAGAATGAGTGTTCTACATTGCTTACACATCAATGCAAACAAATGCAATCATGGTTCCCACATTGTAAGCTTCTCTTTACTATGGCTTTTTGAGGTATATTTTTGCCACTTGTAAATGAAAAGGTGTGGCTATTTTAACTGAAATATGGAATTGCTGAACTTCCCAAATCTCAGCTTTAACTTTTACTCTTAGAACTATATTGTGGATTTGGAGTGAAATATGTTCACATTTATTGAATGTTTACTTGCCATTCATTGTATTTTGTAGTTAGAATTTCCAACTCAGAGGTCCATCATTGACATCCTTAAACAATTTCCAAAAATGCACAAAGTAGCTAATAATAAGTCAATGATATGTAAAAGTATTACATGATGCTTTTTATAATTTTAAGTGAAAAAATGTGAGAATCAGAAGTAAGTGCAATGTTTACTAATTCATGAACAGACAAGCTATGACCTGAGGTTTACACTAATAAGTCAAAGAACATAATGACTTTTGAGTATATTATTCACAATTTCCCCAAACCATTTGCTTAAGAAATTATCAGTAATTAATTTTGTACTATTGGTCAATTGCTAATATGTTGGGACACTGAGATGCAGGACTTTAGAGTTCATGTGTTGTTGCTATGTTTCCAATAATGTTAGTTATTCATGTTATGTAATCTCATGGCTTATTCAGGATTTTATATAGAAACAGTTCTTAAAACTGGGATTTTTTATTTGTAATCACACTATTCCATGAAACTAGAAAAGACCTCAAATGTTAACTTTCTGTTATAGATCCAGAAAGATAAAGGAAACCAGTGATTTATGGCAATTTAAAACCAGGCTAGGAAAATAAATCAAAGAGCAATAAAAAATAAAATATTAAAATTAGAAAAATAAAAATCAAGTAAAAGTAGCATACTCTGCCTTTTCTTTTTCTTTTTTTTTCATCAAAACCTCTTACTAGACAAAAACTAATCCATGTATCTTCCTGACCAGTAAACATTGCACAATAAGTGAAGTACAGGTTCAGTAAGAACCCTTGCCTTTATAGGTAAGGAGAAAAATCAACAAATGAAGATACCCCACACTGACTGATCTCTGGCCACCAGAGGTGTGTGTGCATGTGTGCACACACACACACACACACACAGACACACACACACACACAGGCATGCACACATGTTTTTCTTGCATGTCATAAACATATTTGCAAAATAATCCTTCAATTTTTCACAAATGTCTTTGGTAAAAGCTAAGCTTGTTTAATACAACTTGCTTAAAATTTTCTATAGAACAATGGTCATATTAAAATATTGAAAATATTTTTTTCTTTAAAAACAAATGTGACTCAGGATTTTCTTTGCTTCATTTTGCTTAATATTTCTGAAAAAATTTATTTCCCGTTTTTGCCCTTACAATGGAAAGACCTTGGTGATTGTTCCCCCAAGTTCTTATGTATTACTTGCTAACATAAGGGAGGTACTAATTCAGGTCCATCATTTACTTCTTACATTTGAAATATAATTGTTTAAATAAGTTTATTGATGAAATATTACATAATATCAGTTGTTAGATTTATATACTTTACTATATTTTCATTATGTTTCTCTCAAAATTTAATTATGACATTTTCTTATGTAAAGATACATATTTTAATATATCACAAGTGATCAATTCACTTATAATATTATGATATTATTAAGTGATATAAAATTAAGTTTTTTTTCTGTTATATTTGATGTACCATGTCACAATACTACATTGTCTTATTTTTACTTTTTTAAGACCTTTTCTTTGAGGGTGAGTATTATTAGCACTTTACAATATTATCTTAAAGAGAAAAAAATGTACTTAGGATATTGGCTAATTACATTTTTTGCTACTTATATATTTTGCATTATTACTGCTAATATCTCCTAAGAAGATTATATACTTTCTTAGGTATACATTAAAAAAAAAATTGTCATCCATATTTCTGCAGAATGCATGATGTCTTCATATTTAGTAGCTGAATAGTATTCCATTTTATAAATGAACTATATTTTCTGTATTCATTCTTCATTTGAGGGACATCTGGGTTGATTCCAGTTTGTGGTTATCATGAATAAGGCTGTGATGAACAGAGTGGAGCATGTGTCCTTGTGGTAAGGTGGAGCATCTTTTGGGTATGTGCCCAGGAGCAGTATAGCTGGATCTTCAGGTAGAACTATTTCCAGTTTTTTAAGGAAGAACCATATTGATTTCCAGATTGGTTTTGCAATCATACCAGCAAGAAGGAGTGTTTTTCTTTCTCCACATCCTCAAGAGTATGTGCTGTCATTTGAGTTTTTGGTCTTAGCCATTCTGATTGGTATAAGGTTGAATTTCAGGGTCGTTTTTATTTGCATTTTCCTGATGACTAAGGATGATGAACATTTCTTTAAGTGCTTCTTGGCCATTTTAGATTCCTCTGTTGAGAATTCTCCATTTATCTCTGTAGTAACACAGATCCAAAAGGACATGTATGTACTCACTGATAAATGATAAGTGATAAGTTATATTAGCCAAAAAGTGCAGAATACCCAAAATGTAACCCACAGACCTTAAGAAGTTTAACAAGAAGGATGGCCCAATTGACAATGCTACAATTTCACTCGTGTTGTGAGTGTGATAAGACATACTGTTTTAGTCTGTAATATGATACTTAGAACCAAGGTTGGTTCAAAGTGATAGGAAAAACAGCAGCTTTAATATAACTTCACATCCTCAACACTACAGTTACTGTAAAGAACCATCTTAGTGCTAAGGGATATTAAGATTAGAGAAAATAACAACAATCAAAAAAAAAAATAAACTTCATATAGCAATGGGTGCTACTTAACGCTGCTTGTTTCCTTCAGCTTAAATGTTCTCAGGAGCT